>JAJMSI010000001.1:600000-1061291 GCA_030558325.1 Wilhelminamyces tanticharoeniae | reverse complement strand
TCATGTTCTTGATGAAATCTCTGTGGCCGGGGGCGTCAATGACGGTAACCTCGTACTTGGGAGTCTCGAACTTCCACAAGGCAATGTCAATGGTGATACCTCTCTCACGCTCGGACTTAAGCTTGTCCAAGACCCAAGCGTACTTGAAGGAACCCTTACCCAACTCGGCAGCCTCCTTCTCGAACTTCTCGATAGTTCTCTTGTCAATACCACCACACTTGTAGATCAAGTGGCCGGTGGTGGTAGACTTACCGGAGTCGACGTGACCGATGACAACGACGTTAACGTGGTTCTTTTCCTTACCCATTGTAATAGATTGATGCTGTGTGAAAAAAAGAGAAAGAAAATTTTGAGGGGGTGCGGATTTGCTCCCTATATATATTAGGGAGAAAATTTGCGATGAGTTGAAAAAAATGAAAATTTTATGCTGCGTGTCCAGAAATACCCGTGCAGTGCCACAATATACCCGCATATCCTGTCATTTTATTCTGCCATAAACTGTCGGGTTGCTGACACCAAGGGGTCGCCTGAACTTTCCAAATGGGGTGTTACCCATGCTGCTACTCTAGGTTTAGCTAATTGGTCCTCTTTTATCAGTGCTAGCGCTGTCAATTTGTGTCAAATAGCCCCAGATGCCGTTGCTTTTAGACGATATCCTGGACAAACCCCAGTCTCCGCACGTGCCTCTTCACTAGAGAATTAATGGCACGCGTGCGCCAACCATTCGTGGGGTCTTCACAAGCGATAAGATGGCAAGGGTACGCGCCAGAATTGCCACGTCTCATGTAGCTACAGAGTGTTGGCTTGGTATTCATTTTTGCTACGTGGAAATAGTATGAAAGTCACCTACCTTGGTGGCCTTTATAAGAAGCACCACTTGCCTCAGCCACCCTGCCTATTTGTTGAAAACACCAGACTTTTTGTCAGTGATGTAGGACTTGCGAAAGATCTCTTGCTGGTTCGCAGAGGGCGAAAGCGGAGGCTGTTGGCCAGGGGTATATCCCACAATGCCAGCGGACGGCGGAATACCGTCGATGCTGGACCGGGTGGTAGACGTGGATGATCTTCTTCTCTGGTTTCTGGCAGCCTGTGGATCAATTCTGCGTCCGTTGGACTTGGATTGGGCGAATAAACCAAGGATATCCGTAAGAGTCACCACACCAATCAACTTCCCGGGTCTTCCCTCCGAAGTCGCCGGCAACTGCAGTATATTTGGTGTGTTTTCCTGGGTGGTGTTCAAAGCGGCTTCGATCGTAGAAGGGCCATCACTGATGGAACCACCGCTGATGGAATTGCTGTGAGTATGCACAGAGGTACGTCCCTCAACAATCCACAATCTGTGTGACTGAGTAGCCACCAACTTCGCAATAACGCGTCCTAACGAACTCTGATTGTTCACGTGGAAGATCGGGAACTGATCTTGTCCCTCTTCAATGCCCTTTTGAGAAAGGTTATAACTGATAAAGTTCAAAACAGATTTGAAGAGTAAGTGTGAGTTCTTGGTGCTAGAAACATTCTTAACATCCACGATGGAAATGTTTCCAATGAGGTTTTTGGTCTTGTTGATGACGGCCAAAGACGAGACTCTTTCGTTGAACATTTTCTGCAATGCTTCGATCAATGGCTGGTCCTCGTAGATGAAAATAGGCTTGTTGGATCCAATCTGTAAATCCTGCAATGTAGAGTTCAAGAAGAAGTCCAAGTTGTTGAAACGGCGAGCATTCTCCCACATGTACTTAATTAATCTCCTCTGGGAAAGAATACCAGTGATCTTATTCTTGTCATTTGGATCAGTGATGGCCACTCTGTGCACGCCATTGCCAAGAGCCTCCATGGCGCGATACAAAGTCTCGGACTCTGAGAACTTCAAGAACGGGTTCTTGGGATGCAACTTGACGATAAAGTCGACAGGCACCTCCTCGCCGCGTTTGGCCTTGGCAATGTTGTGCATGAGCAACTCCTGCTTCTGCTGCGAAGTCCAGTCTGGGGAACCCAATTCCTCCACTGACAAGTCATTGGGGTTTATTTTGTTCATGACAATCAAAAGATAAGTGTTCAAATCAGAGTAGTCGAAGGTCAAGCAATTGGCAAGCTCATGCAGGTCAGTTGGCGACAGTGCCACCGGAATTGAGGTGAGATTGTGGTTCACGAGCGTCTCGAAGGCACTCTGCACCGAGTAGCTGGAGTTGATGGAAATCAACTTGTTCAGTTCAGTGAGCTCCGACAAAGGAATCTCCAGCCAGTCCAAGCCTACCACCGATGCCGAATGGTGATTGTTGTTCCCCGTCAAGACGGAGCTACGCGATGAGCTCGACGTGTGGCGTGACAAGCTGAACGAGTTGATATCCTCGTGGTCGGGAGTTGCCGGAAGAGGTGGAGGAGAGCTCAAGATCTCCACGATAGAAGGCTTGCGGGAGGGCGGGTTCTGTGGCTGCTGTGGCAGAAGCTGCGACCCCGGCGTGGGGTGGCCCGAGTAGGAGTTGTGCAGATGAAGGTGCGAATGCTGGTGGGCTGGCAGCAGTGGCGACGCCGGCGGCTGTCTCTGGCTATTCATTGTGTGCGAACGAGATGCTAAACGAGATACTTGAAAATGGCTGTGAGTTTGATTTCAACGCAGTAGAGATGGCGTCAAAAAGGGGCGGCTGGTGTCAACGATGCCGAATAGGAGGTTTTTGTGGAATTGGGTGGCAAAAATCACTCACAGAGACGTGCAAGCGGACTATGAGGTTTTCGAAGGTAGAAAAAGAAGAGGGGCAGTCAGATAGAGATACGGCCCTTGCGTGGTTATGTGTGTACTTAACAGCGAGGTGGTGTAAAGGGCAGACCTTAAAGCGGCAGCTGGCTCAGAAAGGACCGGCCAGAAAACACAAAAGATGCTATAAGGTACAGCAGCGGTGCAGAATCCGGCGAATTGGGTGTATGCGTGGCGAATTGGGTGTAGCGCAGCGGGTGTTGTGATAGCCAGTGATTTTTCCAAGTGGTCAGACACTGGCAGAGAATAAAACAGCAATCGCCGCGGGGGAAATGGTACGGCAGATAGCGCGGGTGCAGGACTCGCCACCAATAAGAAAAACACACCCGTGCACCAGGCCCCGCACCACAGTAATGGCCGTCTGCAGGAGCAAGGGGACTTTTGTCTGCAGGAAATCATAGGAGATGTGGATGGGCTAAGGTGCAGGAAGGACATGGGGCCTCGGTCATCTATGCAGGCTAGTCTCGTGATGTGCTCAACGAACGATGCACCGGTAGAAGATTGCGGCCCAGAGTGTATGGCCTATGGATTCCCGAAGAATTAAGATGTTGCTCTCAAGCCTGCAACGGCATCTCTTCAGCCACCTGTCAGCACAGCATCCGAGGCGAAGCCCCCTGCGAACGGCAAAAAAAGGGCATCGCATCGAAGGGCAGCCCACAAAGGAATTGTATCCTGCATATTGCTTCCCAACAATTTCCACAACCCCAAAACGGCATCTTTTCTTTCCGCCTTGCAACCATATAAAAGCGCTCGTTGGTCCTTACTTTTGAACACTCATCTGCGCCATGACCGTCGAGACGCTTGAGTCGGTAGATCTCACATCGCTAAATGCGCTTGCCGCCGGCACCAACAAGAAGAACCCTCGGGTGGTGGCCGCTGGTCTCGGTGGCCGTCTCATGGGCACCAAGTCCATAGTCAATGTGACCGCGGACCAGATTACCAAGGACCTGATTGCTGAGAAAGACGAGTTGGAGCGCCAGAAGTACTCCAAAGTCAAGCACATCTCCGAGCAGCCCTGGACCCTCTCCAACTGGCACATGCACATCAACTGGTTGAATTTCGTGTTGGTGGCTGCCATTCCTATGTACGGCTTCTGGGCGGCTTTCCACAACCCGCCGCAGCTCAAGACTGCTGTGTTGGGTCTTATTCTCTACATTTTCTCGGGAATCTCCATCACCGCTGGTTACCACCGGTTGTACGCGCACAAGTCGTACGACGCTGCTCTTCCGGTGAGACTCTTCTTCGCAGCCTTCGGTGCTGGTGCAGTGGAGGGTTCCATCAAGTGGTGGGGCCACTCCCACAGAGTCCACCACAGATACACGGACACTCCTAGAGACCCTTACGACGCAAGACAGGGTCTCTGGTTCTCGCACATGGGCTGGATGTTGTCGAAGCCTAACCCCAAGAACAGGGCCCGTGCGGACATCTCCGACCTCACTGCTGACTGGGTGGTCAACTTCCAGCACAAGCACTATCTCGTGATCATGCTCTTCATGTCTATGGTTTTACCTACGCTCATTGCTGGCCTCGGTTGGGGTGACTGGTGGGGAGGCTTCATCTACGGAGGTATCTTGAAGACGTTTGTCATCCAGCAGGCCACCTTCTGTGTCAACTCTTTGGCGCATTGGATCGGCACTCAGCCGTTCGACGACAGAAGGACCCCGAGAGATCACGTGGTGACTGCGTTGGTGACCTTCGGTGAGGGTTACCATAACTTCCACCACGAGTTCCCCTCTGACTACCGTAATGCGTTGAAGTGGTACCAGTACGACCCTACCAAGGTGACCATCTGGTTGCTTTCCAAGATTGGGCTCGCGTGGAACCTCAAGACCTTCTCGCAGAATGCCATCGAACAGGGCTTGCTTCAGCAGGAGCAGAAGAAGCTCGACAGAATCAAGTCCCGGTTGAACTGGGGAACGGCCGTGAAGGAGTTACCCATTTGGGATCGCGAGCAGTTCAACGAGAACGCGAAGAAAGACGGCTTGTTGATTATCTCCGGCATTGTGCACAACGTCAAAGCGTTCATCAAAGAGCACCCCGGTGGCCAGGCTTTGGTCAGGGCCTCTTTGGGCAAGGATGCTACCAAGGCTTTCAACGGTCACGTTTACGCCCACTCCAATGCTGCGCACAACTTATTGGCAACTATGAGGGTTGCTGTCATCCGGGACAGCGATGTCAACGGCAACACGTTCGACCTCCAGCAGGAGTACTTGGACAAGAAGGAGAACTAGTTTATTTATGGGCAGGCAAGTATATAACTTGAAATTGTACGGGACATAATTTAACCATGCTTATTGTAACTCACTGTTGCTGAGAGAGCGGCGTCTTGTGAAGAAGATGCCTGATGTGCTCAGAGCATGGTCTCCTAAGCATGCGTTGATGATACCCCAGTTGGCAAACTTTACTTAATGGTTTAGGCATATATCAAATGGCAATACATGCGATAACAGTTACGAAGATTCTCCCAATCCCATGACTTTTTTACCTGAATCCTATCGTGAATTTTGCTGGCCCCACCACGTACAAAAGGGGCACGCGCCGAATCCCCGACTCCCCCCAGTCCTAATAGTACGAAACAGCCCACTATGGCATTTTCAACTTAATGCTGCAGAAAGTGGGCCAGCCTTATGTCTGGCGTGACTTTTGGCTATTGTGCGTGTTTCGTTCCTTCCGATCCCAGCCGTAATCAACCTACTGGGGAAAAAAATGGTGTTACTTTTGGTTTTCGCGAAGTGGCCAGTTTTGAACGCCTAATCGCACCACTTTTTGCAACCAGAGGAATTCCCGTCAAACCCCATCTGGGAACTATATAAAGGCTCTAAACGAACAGGGTTGGCCCACTTTTCTCATACTTCATCACCAGTCTCCAAAGACTCACACACTATCACACACTATCACACACTATCATGTCTCTTATTGCTCGCACCGCTTCCCAGTTGCCCCGCACTTCCTTCGCCACTTTGTACGCTAGAAGAGTGCCTTCTCTCTTGGCATGGGGATCTGGTCTTGCTATTGTCTTGGGCTGGCCTCACGTCGCTATTCGTGCCAGCAATGCTGTTCATGACGTTCATAACACTAACCACTTGCTTCTTTAGAGCTATTTACGACATTTAATGCATTGAAAGATATTTATTGACCTTTGAAACATTGTAGTTTATTGAAGGCTGATTGAAAAGCTATTCCTGCCATCTGATGAATTTTTGTTGCTAGCTCTGGTGTATATTGCCTTAATTTTGTAGAAATTTTGAAATTATGTCGCCAAAGTCGAAGAGTAACTCAACCTCCGCTGCAAAAACGAAGAAATCCATGAGATATCGGAAACGGTAAAACTACCTAGAATCTACAACATACCTGTATTAGTCCACTGATTCATGGAATAGGAAAGAAAAACTTGACCATGAGAGGCGATGCATTTGTTTTATTATCTCTATTTAAAGTCCTGGTTCTCATAAAGAACTGTTGAAGCACTAATTGCTTGTTCGAAGTCTACACACTAAACGAGCGAAGCAGGTATGCACACATGCTGCTGCCACGTCCACGGATAATGGTTAATTGTCGAGAACCATCGGCTGTCAACAGGCTTCGAAATATTACACTACAAGGTCCTGTTGAATGTGCACTCTTTTCGCGGCACTACCACCGAAAATTGCCTAATAAAGTTTCTAAATAGAAGTAACACTTCCTTACGCACGTACTACTGACACCAGCACATGTCCAAACCGTTTCAGCCTATCAGCGACGTTATCAGCACATCCAGCACGAGGCACAAACAGCAGCTGTTCAACGAAATTTATGGCGAGCCCGAGAACTTTCTTGAGATAGAGGTGAGTAGGAGTTTTATACAAGTCAAGCCCCTTATACTAACAGGCAAGGTGCGCAACCCGCAGACTCATTTTGGAAGTGAGGCATACACCGATTACGAAATAATATGCCGAGTATGTATCTCCAGCGTTATTGACACGCTAGTTGTACTAACTATAGACCAACATTCCAGCATTCAAAAAAAGAAACAGCAAGGTGCGCAGAAGATACTCGGAGTTCGTTGCCTTCCGCAAGATCTTGGAGCAGGAGACCACGAGGGTTGTAATTCCTCCGTTGCCGGGCAAGATCTTGCTTCAGCTGAACAAATTTAATGACTTGAACATCGAGAAGAGAAGACAGGGTTTGGAAAAGTTCTTGACGGTGGTAAGCGGCCACCCATTATTGCAGACCGGGTCCAAGACGCTCATTGACTTTATTCAGAACGACCGGTGGGAACCAAGAACCTCTTACTATTGACCTGCTTCTGCGGGGAATCCGAACGATAATGCATATTAGTCTGTATAGAATGCAGAATATCCTCACAGCCTCGGCACGGTTGAAAGTGACAGCTGGCCCAACAGTAATGCTGCAGACTAATTCCGGTGCCTGGCCCGATTTATCTAAAGGCGACCGACAGGCGAAACAACCGATGGCCACAGCAGTTACGACCAACAGGGTGCAATGTTTCACAACCAGCAGGGTACCTCGTAGATGTATAAAAGAAAGGAGCTTCTTGTCAACAGTTCAGACTTCGTGAAAATGGCCCTTCGCACAGCTTTACCCCAGATTTGACAGCCAAGACCCAACAAAGGCGCGAAGGTCGATTGAACCCCGGCGTAGCGACTACACACTTGATACGCCTAGATCCAGACCATTTCGGACTTTGGTTGGGTTGCCCAGCCCGAAGTAATCTGGGGTTAAGCCTCGGCAATAGGTGTTGAGACCCGTACAGGACGAATCAAACGCCGATGCCTACTGCCCCACAAAATCCTATATACTATGCACTCCAGAACGTATGATAAGCTGCCCCACATGTTCCTGGCTCGCGTTTTAGGAAGGAGATGGGCTGTCATACGAGGCGGCATTGGCGCACTGGGGTTATGTGCCATTGTGGGGAAGAAGCCCCTAGAAGCGCAGTTTGCCTAAATCCATACGAAGAGCGTGGTGTAATTTGCAATGGGGTTGATGCCGGTGTTAAGGCCGGCGTGGCATTGGTGGGGGGAGCCTGTTTGCCTGTAGAACCGGGACCACGACCCCCGCTACTGAAAAGTATATAAACGGTGTCAGTTCCCTCTGGTCTGCTCTCATCAGTACACAGTACATCAACATCCCACTCCACTACAACATGTCCATTCCCAAGACCCAGAAGGCTATCATTTTCGAGACCAACGGTGGTCCCTTGCTCTACAAGGACATTCCCGTGCCTACCCCCAAGCCCAACGAGCTTCTCATCAACATCAAGTACTCAGGTGTGTGCCACACTGACCTTCACGCTTGGAAGGGTGACTGGCCCTTGGGCACCAAGTTGCCCTTGGTCGGTGGCCACGAGGGTGCCGGTGTCGTTGTTGGCTTCGGTGAGAACGTCAAGGGCTGGGAGATTGGCGACCTTGCCGGTGTTAAGTGGTTGAACAGCTCGTGCATGTCCTGTGAGTTCTGCCAGAAGAGTGCCGAGTCCAACTGTGGCAGTGCCGTCTTGTCCGGCTACACCCATGATGGTTCTTTCCAGCAGTACGCCACTGCGGATTACATTCACGCTGCCAGAATCCCTAAAGGAACCGACTTGGCTTCCGTCTCTCCCATCTTGTGTGCCGGTATCACGGTTTACAAGGCTTTGAAGACCGCTAACGTTTCTGCCGGCCAGTGGGTTGCGGTCTCCGGTGCTGCCGGTGGCTTGGGTTCCTTGGCTATTCAGTACGCCAGAGCCTTGGGCTACAGAGTTGTTGCCATTGACGGTGGTGCTGACAAGGGTGAGTTCGTGAAGGGCTTGGGTGCTGAGGCTTTCGTCGACTTCCTCACCTCCAAGGACATTGTTGCTGACGTCATGAAGGTGACTGACGGTGGTGCCCACGGTGCCATCAACGTGTCTGTTGCCGAGAAGGCAATTTCCCAGTCCGTGGAGTACTTGAGACCCACCGGTACTGCTGTGTTGGTCGGTTTGCCTGCCGGTGCCAAGGTGACTGCTTCTGTTTTCCCCTCTGTCGTGAGATCCATTAACATCAGAGGATCTTACGTCGGTAACAGAGCCGACACCGCCGAGGCCATTGACTTCTTCTCCAGAGGCTTGATCAAGGTCCCCATCAAGGTTGTTGGCTTGTCTGAGTTGCCTAACGTTTACGACTTGATGCTGCAGGGCAAGATCTTGGGCAGATACGTCGTTGACACCTCTAAGTAAACCTACAGGATGCCCTGGAGGCCAAAATTTATTTATCTGATGAATACTATGATTTGCCTGATAAAGTGTAGTTGCAAGAAGAGGCCGAAAACGATTGCGAAAACTGCAACATTTTTCCTTGCGCTAAGTGCGGCTATTTCCGAAATAAAATCCGGTTTGTGTTTCTGAGGATGTGCGCTAATATCTTGCTGCGGCTATCGCCAGCTCAGGGCGCATTCTGTTTATCGAGAGTAACTACAAAGGAAGACCGCATACTAATTAACAGATCGATTCACATAGGTTCTAGTGTATTTAAAAGGCAGTGTTCAAAGGAGAAAGAACAGGCTTGCCCTTGTAGAACTGGACGGTCTTGGCGCCTCTGTCAGCAACACCCTCGGCAGTGAACTCAAATTTCTTGAAAATGTCAGGGCCCTTGCCGGATGCACCGAATCTGTTCAAGCCGAACTGCTGGTGAGCGTATTTGGCCCATCCGAAGCTGGACATCACCTCAACGGACATGATGGGAACACCGTCAGGCAACACAGACAATTTGTATGAGTGAGACTGCTTGTCAAAAGTCAAGAAGTCAGGCAACGACACAACGCTGGTCTTGATACCCTGAGAAGACAACTGCTTGGCAGCTTCGACAGAGATGTACACCTCGGAGCCGGAAGCAACGATAATAAGGTCAGGCTTGTCAGCCTTGACCAAGGTGTAACCACCCTTCGAGGCGACCTCGATAGACGAGCCCTCCAACTGGGGCAAGTTCTGTCTACTCAAAGCAATAATGTGAGGAGTAGAAGTGGAGCTGATAGCAGACTTGTAGGCAGCAGAAACCTCGTTACCATCGGCGGGTCTCCACACGGACAAGTTGGGAATAGCTCTGAAGTGAGCCAAGGTCTCGATAGGCTGGTGAGTGGGGCCATCCTCACCCAAGCCGACGGAGTCATGAGTAGCGACCCAAGTAACAGGGTGGTGAGAAAGGGCCGACAATCTAACGGCACCAGCGGCGTAAGAAACGAAGTTCAAGAAAGTACCACCGTAGTTCTTGTAGTTGGCACCGAAGGCAGCGATACCGTTCATGATGGCACCCATACCGTGCTCTCTAACACCGTATCTGATGTAACGACCAGAGTATTCACCCAATCCGGTGGAAGGTGGCTGGAAGTCGACCGATCCAGCGGCTCTGGTCAAATTAGAAGGAGTCAAGTCCGCGGAACCACCAATGATCTCAGGGACCTTGGGAAGAAGTTTGGTCAACACGGTCTCGGACAACTTTCTGGTGGCCACAGCCTTGTCCGAAGGGGAGTAGGTAGGCAAAGCGTCCTCCCAGCCCTCGGGCAATTTGCCCTCAAGACGACGAGCCAACTCGGCGCCCTCCTTGGGGTACTTCTGCTTGTAGGCGTCGAAAGTGTCGTTCCACTTAGCTTCGATGGCCTGGTTCTCGGCAACGTGCTCAGCAAAGTACTTGGTAACCTCAGGGGGGATGACGAAGGACTTCTCGGGGTCGAAGCCGAACTTCTTTCTCAACTGCTTCACATCGTCGGCCTTCAAAGCAGCGCCATGAACCGAGTGGGTACCGGCCTCCAAGGAACCGAAACCGATGGTAGTGGTCAAACGCACAAGGGTGGGCTTGCCCTTGGTGGCGTTGGCCTCGTCGACAGCACGAGACACGGCATCCAAGTCGGTGTCACCGTGGGGAATCTCGATCACGTGCCAACCGTAAGACTTGTAACGGGCCACAACGTCCTCAGTGAAGGCGACGTTGGTGTCACCGTCGATGGTGATGCGGTTGTCGTCCCAGAAGGCAACCAAGTTGTCCAACTGGAGGTGGCCGGCCACGGACGAGGCCTCGGAGGACACACCCTCCATGAGACAGCCATCACCGAGGAAAGCGTACACCCTAGAGTCCGACACAGTAATGTCGGGCTTGTTGTAGGTGGCAGCAAACTGCTTCTGGGCGATCGCGAGACCGACGGCGTTGGCAATGCCCTGGCCGAGAGGACCGGTGGTCACTTCAACACCAGGCACGTCCAAGGCTTCCGGGTGACCGGGGGTCTTGGAACCAAGCAGTCTGAACTGCTTGAGGTCGTCAAGGGTCAAATCAAAGCCGTAAAGAACCAAAAGCGAGTAGAGAAGGGCGCAGGCGTGGCCATTGGACAAGACGAAGCGATCGCGGTTGATCCACTTAGGATTGCGAGGGTTGAAGCGGAGTCTCCGCCAAATGGCGTGGGCCACAGGGGCAAGACCCAACGGGGCACCAGGGTGGCCAGACTGAGCGGCGTCCACGGCGTCCACGGAAAGCAAGCGGATGGTGCTGATGGATAATTGATCGAGAGACATGTCAATTGGGAAAAAAAGTTGGCGGTCGCATTTACCCGGGGATCGCAGGCTTTATATACCCGCGTGCGAAATCGGCGAAATTTAAGGACTGAAAAACTTCTGGTTGCGGTCCAGGTGTACTGCGACAATTCAGGTGGGTGGGGGCGCCGGTGCAGGACTCCGAGAACGATCCCGCCCTGCCCAATTCAGCAAAGACAGAATTCAGGCCCACTATTGGCTGCTTCAGTACCTGGGAAAGTAATGTCCTGTGCACGGGCACCCCAGAGCAAGTATTGGATGTCGTGTATACAAGTTGCAGATACAGGGAACGGTTGCGCCTGCGAAGTGAGCCCCGACATCTGTAACTGCTACCAGAGCATTGACGCTGTCAGATTCAGGTGAAGTGCGTGGTGCTGTCTTGTCCCAAGGGCCTAAGTGGGGGAGGGGCCAACAAATCCCGCTTACATAATACGAGAGTACAAGTATTCACGTGATCTGATGTGCCCCCATTCGACTCAGAGTAATATTCTACTGGTTTGGTTATGGAAGAAGGTCGTCGCGTCTCCAGTGCAAGACGACAACTTAAAGGTTAGTACTGGCGAGGTGTGTATATGGGTAGAAATTCAACTTAGGGCTTTCTGCATCCTTAAACCCGAGAGAGCAACGTTCTCAGTTGCACCGTTTTAATTGAAAAATTGCAAATACTCCTAGACGAAGGCTTGCGCAAGAATCTGCACAGGAAATCAACTACACATCAATCGTGAGTTCCAAGTCACGAGTCGCATAGAACCAGTCCTCACATGCTTGAGTATATCGTCTGATATTCAGTTCCAGGAAATTGCAACCTTTTCGCAGGTCCTGTTGTATCAGCCAGGATTTGCAACTTCTAATTGTAGACTTAAAATTGACCCAGTTGCAAGGGTACCAACTGGCACCTGACTGTAAGTGAGAAGGGTACATTTCTGTTCCTCAAGTTAATAGATTCCAATAGCGTTGGATCAAGTAGGCACATGCCTTTCTGTAGACACGACTGGCCTAACACCATTAACGGAGGCACCGTCACCACTAAATTCACATATGACGTCCCATTTAATCCATTGCAGTTTACTTGTACTCTATTTCCGGGTCATCAAACGGGCTGCGCTCGCCAGTTTCCTTCCCATCGTCCATGGCAATATCCAAGATGAACGAGTCGGTTGACTGGGTCACGCTGGCGCCATCTCCAGCCTGTGGAGGCGCCCCTATGAGATCCAAAGCGACATCATTAGCATTCCTGTGCTGAGGAGCGGGAATATCAAGCAAGATTTCACGGTCCTGTCCTATACTGGAACGCACTAAACTGGCCTGTTTGCGTTTTACGCTGGTTGCGCGGGTGATCTCGCCAATATCCAGGTCCACATCCGAATCGTCGCTCTCGTACTCCTGTGCAGTCTGGCCAAGGTTAGTGAGAGAAGAGGCGTTCAATTTGGAGGCACGTTGCGACGACAGATGCGGCTCCTCGTCGGAAACGTCTTCATCCTCGTCTTCCTCCTCAATGCGGTCCACGTTGACAAGACGCGGCTGGGCCTTGATGGCCGTCATGGTGGCATTCTTGCCCCGCAGCTCCAGGCCGGGATTGTTGGCCTTCATCACATCGCCGATAATAGACGCGTTTTCAAGTGTATCTAGGTCGGAGAAAATGGAGTCCGTCTCGTAAGAATAGATGGACCGGGTATTGTTCTTTGTGGGCCGCACTGTGACTCCTGGAATGTAAGCGATAGGCAAAATGTTGGAAGCGTTTGTGGTGGAAATGGTGGTCGCAACTGAGTTTCTGTTCAGCGACCGAGGGTCGATGTACGGTCCCTGAGCTCTCTCCTGACCAACCCTCGTGCGGGCGCCAGCGACCGAGTTGGCCACACGTTTGGGACGTCTGTTGTAACGGGTCTTGGGTCTTGTAAACGACTCGTAGGACGATAAGCGCCTATTGGCGACATTGTTGCCCGAATTTGTACGGCGCTGCGGGGGCTTCTCTAAAGCTGCTCCCACTTGTGGATCCAGGGGAGATGAGATGGAGCTGTCGCGCTTGTCGTTCCCGCTGCTGACGTCATCGTCCTCAAGACTGTTGTCGTACTCATAGTCGCTCAAGGCCATGTCCTCATCGTCTAAACGTGGGTGTTTCTTGCGGTATACGAAATGGTAGTAGAACACGCCTGCTACTAAGAGCAAGACCACGATGCCTCCGATAGCACCTCCCACGATGCCTCCAATGGGAACCCCTGAAGAGCCGTTCTTTTCCTTAGCCAGACAGACGTACACGGGGCACTGTTGGCAGGTGGCTGTTCGCATGGTGCACTCTTCATCCTTGGCGCATTTGGGGCATGTGGGAGTGGTCTGCGGGCAGATCACACAACCGTTGGAGCCCGTGGGGTAGGCACTCTCTCGCCGCGCAAGGATGGCTATGTCGGGCGCAACAAACTCGGAAGTGGTCGGCGTGGGGGACATGTTATGTTGTTAGGGGACCGCCAGAAGCAGGTTTGTTGCAATGATCCTTTCAGAAGGGGTGCTGTGGGCGATAGATATCGGTCAAGAAATGTGGTTCCTTAATCTGTCACGTCTAGGGCCAGTCTATCCATGTACCACAGGACTGATCACAGTAAAGGGAGGAAAATAGCGAGGCGATTTCTTAAGGGGGGCGGGGCTGAGGCTGACTAGAAGAGCAGCAACTGGCAGAAATATGTAGTGCAAAAAATGCGTAAGCGGTATAATACGGCAGCGAACTCGGAGATGAGTGGCGTCTGCAATGTCTTTTGATCTATTCACAAAAGAACCATCGCTATATTGAGCCCTTTGTTCTAGATCTTTTTTAGGAAATTTTCTCGCCTGACATGCCCCACACCCGTGCACCATTCCCACCTGCAACAGTGCACGTTTTGAGATGAAACCGCAATTACGGGGCATTTCGGACCAAAACAGAATGTGAAACATCAAGCCTTGTTACGACTCGCCTGCGCCTGACCCGGAAGTCCCGACAACCGGCCCGTGCATGTAATTCAATGGTGGTTCATTATGGCCGCATAATTTCTGCGAGCGTACTAGACGGTGGATTAGGGCATTTAGTGAGGCTTCTAGATTCGCTGCAATCAGGGCTTCTACATCACGCACTAGACGCGTGAATTCTCGGACCGAACGCGTGGTGCCTACAAAAACACTCCACCGCCAGCATCTCCGTGCTTTATTGACTACCTATATAATACATCCTAGAAGGTCTCGCGGATTTCGCTGGCGAACCGGAACTTCTCCTTGCGACGCGTGAGCCACGTCCGCTCATAGTCAAAGTACTTGTAGTTTTCCTCCTTGTCATCGTCGGAGCTCTCGGGAGCCTCCTCCTCCTTTTGCACCACCAGCATCGACCGGCCCTTGAGCTTGTCGTCGCGCGCGAACCACTGCTTCAGCTCGGTGTTGAACACCCAGTTGCGCCGGCTCAATTCGCGCGACGCGTTCCACTTGGCCAAGTTGTCCACGCCGTCGCTGTAGTAGAAGCAGAAGAACAACGTGTCGTTGTCAAACTTGCGCATGAAAGCGCTCAGGTTGAGCTCGTACATTGGCTCCTGCGGGTAGTCCACTGACGAGGGGTGAATGTTGACGGGGTTGTACTGGCGTGGCTTCTCGGCGTCAAACAGATCCGGACAATTAAGCAACGACAGCTCCAAGAGCAGGCTGATGGACTGGAACGGCAACGGGTTTTGCAACCGTGTCTGCGGGATGGTCGACAACCGCGGGATGGTGTCCCAGAAGGTCTGGCTTTCGGAGAAAACCTCCGGCGGCAGCAGCGGCTGTGGTGCTGACATCTGACCTACCGGTGACGTTCCCTGTGCGGCCTGGAACGCGCTCTGTGCCACAGCCCGTTTCTGTAAGTCGTCATTGAGATGCGAAAGGGGTGCCTGGGGCGATGCAGTGGACGATTTGTGCCCCGCGTTCAAGCCTGGCGGCGGTGCCTTGCTGGCTGCCGCCTTTGCCACGCTCAGATACAGCCCGGTGGTCGCAAGCGGTGACGGGTTGGCAGCGGGAACCATCGATACCTTCTTCTTCGGAGCGGCGACGATGGGAGCAGACTGGAGCGAGTCCTGCGTTGTGGAGGGCCTCGAGGCATTACCGTTATCCGCGGACTTGTGTAAGTCGTTGTCACCGTTGGTGAAACTCACATCGAGGTTGTCGTCCGCAAGGGTCAAGAGGTCGTAGAAGTCCTCGTAGCCCATGTAATCGTCGTCCTGGTTGTGGTCCACGTAGTAGTCCAAATCTTCACGGATGTCATCCATGCGGGCCGGGTCCAAGCGATCGTTCTCTAAGTTGGTCAAAACTTCCTCCAAGCGGTCGACGTGATCCTTGTTGCGGTCGCTGCGGTGCTTGACTTCGTCAATCATTGTTTGCACCTGTTGGGCCGACTTGGACTTCTTCAACTGCGACTGGAGCATGTGCAACTCGGAATCGAGCGCCTCGGTCTGCTGGTTGAGCTTGTCGATGACATCGCTGACGTAGTCGGCGGCCTCGTGCTTTTTGGCGTCCTCCGGGTCGTTGAACTTGTGCAGGCGCTTCAGATTCTGGAGCTCCAAGCCCTCGTTCAGAAACTGCTTAATTTTCAGCAGTTTTTCCAACTCCTTGAACTTGTCCATGGCATGCTCGATGCGGGTGCGGTTCTCCTGGATCTGGGCCTTGTCCAACTTTATGCTTCCGTCTGAGAGCCACTGCTTCAACACATCACGCGACCGCTGCAATTTCTTGATCTCCTTTTTCAGGTCACTTTCCAATTTCTCTTTCTGTGATTGGATTTCCGACGATTGCAACTTTTCAACAATCTCGTAGAATGCCTGGAGGCCCTCCGACACCTTCTTGTTGGCCTTGTCGATCTCTTGTTGTAGCTTTCTGGAACTCATGGGCCAATGTTGGGGCGCCGGCAAGCGGTAAATGTACAAATACGAGCGCCTGTCGGATCACGCAACGCAAGTGGCTGTAAAAGACGCCTTTTGAGGGTCAAGAAGGGCTCACGCTGGTGGGTGTGGTTTTTGCTGACCGTGCTCACATGTGCGCGTGCACAAATTTACCACACATAGGATCGCATACATCTACTGGGCTATGGTAACTTGCATTGATCTGGGTGTCTATCCTCTACTAAACACAGGCCTGCTATGGCAGCCCAATTTCACGAAGTAAGAACTGCTCCGCGAAGTGTTCGATCTGGCCAAAGTTTCTCTCAAAACCGTCGCGACCTCCGTAGTATGGGTCTTCCACGATGCGGCCATACTGCTTGTCTTTGCGCCAATCGCCAAAGAGACGTACTTGAACCAGGCTATCGCGCGGCTTCATGTGCTGCAAATTTGATAGGTTGGACTCGTCCATGGCGATGACGTAGTCGAAATTGCGCATCTCCTGCGGTGTTATCTGCTGGGCCCTATGGTTGAGCACAACGCCGTGCAGACGACACGTTTTGGCGGACCGGGAGTCTGGCAGGTCGCCAATGTGGTACCCACTGGTTCCATACGAGTCGATAACTTGGAAATGGCTGCTGTACCCGAGCTTTTCGACAGTGTGTTTGAATACTCCTTCGGCCATTGGTGAGCGGCATCTGGGAGTTAGCGGGAGCTGGAAAAGGAAAGCATTGACTTACATGTTGCCTAGACACACGAACGCCACAGAGAGCTTCTTTTGGGCGTGTTCGGCGGCCATTACCAGTGAGGGCTTGCAGAATAGACCTTGTGAGATACACCAGTTTATAACATCACGTGACTATATGGCCTTCATTTCACGTGACTCGTATGCTGATCCTATCCAGTCTTTCTTCATCATTACTACAGCCTACTCCCCAATTCCCAAAGTAGTACATTATGATAGATACAATGTCTGAAGAACTGAACGGCGGGGCCGTGAATCGAAGTGGCTACTGTAGCTTGGTCACCACAAACTCCTTCCAGTCGTCAAAGCCCACCGGCTCATACATGTAACGGTCGAAGTCGGGGTCGGGCTTCACCTTTTTCTCGTCGAATAAAAAGTCGATGTCGTCAGCATTTGTCATCTCGCTGGCCTCCCTCTTCACTGAATTCTTTTCGGCCTCGTCATGAGCCAATTTTGTGCACACATCGATGATATTGGCCGACGTCACTTCACGGATTGAATCCACTTGACGGAATGCCGAGACAATGGCTTGGGGTCGCACTTCACAAGTCCACTCGGTCGTCAAAGCTGGCGAAAGTGGCGATTTCGCCATCGCTTTACCAGTGTTGGTGGATGAAGCCGTGCTGGATGGGGTTAACATACCTTTGGCCCGAGGTTCGGGATCATCTAGCTCGAGAACATTGGCCATGGCCGCGTAGAAAAACTTTTCTGGGTCTGTGGTCGACAACTCACGCCGTTTGGCCAGCTTGGGATCGGAGCTACCAACGCTGCTGAATATGTCACTAATGGAAGGCTCCTTGGCCACAGCTGCGGGGCCCAGGACCGAATTACTGGGCAGCTGACCAGAGGGTGTGTTTTTGTTACTTTGCGTCTGCGGAACATGCGGAGTGGGGATGCTGTTGGGAGTCTTGATGGCATTGGCCAAAGTGGCAGGTGTAGGGGCGTTGGCAGCTGGCGTGGAAATGCTGCCTCCCGACTTAGTAGAGCCCTTACGGCGGGGATTGACCTGAGGCGCTGGAACAGCAGTTTTCTTTGCACCAGTCGGAACGGAGACTGGTTTCGTAGCCTGTTTCGGCACTTGAGGCTGCTGCAATGGGAGGGAGCCACCCATAACAGGAGATAAGCTGTTGGGTACCATAGGACTGCTATTCATCATTCTCTGGTTCTGCTGTGGCACCGGAGGCGCCACGTTAGGCCAGTTGCTGGTAGGGCCAAGGTTCATGGGGACATTGGCACCACCCTGTACCGAAGGCGCCCGGGCCTGGGGCAGAATTTGGGTCTGCGACTGCCTGTTCTGACCTTGCGCTGTCTGAGCGCCCTGGTTCTGCATTTGCTGGCGCCGATTGGCAATTTGCTCCTTGACGTAGTCAAAGTACTTTTGGAACTGTGACCGTAACTTCTCCAAAAGGTCCGGAGCTGCCAAGTAAATACCTCTTTGCAAGCTGTCAACGATATTTTTGGTCATAAGTTTCATTTGAATCAACCTTTTTGTGCCCTCAGGATTACCCGTAATAATGAAGAAGTATGAAACGATGCTGTCGACGTTTGCAAACTGTTGAGAGATTGCAGCTACTGCGTCGCGCACGGCTGCCTTGTTCTGCGGCGAGAGCATCATTGTTACGTCCTTCAATGTAACGTTGTTGCGAGCCACATCAGCGAACAAAACATTCAACTTAGCCTTCATCTCGTCCGTTAACGGTGGCAAGATTCCGGCTTGGCGCTGAGGCTGGGGATTTTGGGGCCTGGCCTGTCCATTGGCCACACTCCTTTGTTGCATCAAGGGCGAGGAAACCATATTAATGCCCTGTTGAGGCTTCATAACCGGCGCATTAGCCATTGCCATGTTATTAAGGGCAGGCAGCTGCTGCTGAGGAGGCGGTTGCTGGAAACTGGCCACCGGAGACACATTAGGCTGGGCCAGAGGTGGTAAACGGCGCTGGGCGTCTGAAACCTGGCCATTCTGCTGCTTCCATAGCGTGATCTTTTGGTGCTGAATGAACTTGTTGATGAAGCTCTCCTTCTGTTCCTGGTCCAACGAGGGGCGAATCTGGCCATTAGCCTGAAGCCGGTCAAGCAAGATCATGGCATCACCAGTATACTTTATCTTGTCCTGAGGAGTGACATTGAAAACTGGAGGTTTCTGCTGCTGCTGCTGCTGCTGCTGTGCTTGTTGTTGTGGTTGTGGCTGCCGGGGCTGTTGTTGCTGCTGTTGCGGAGGCTGCTGCTGTTGTGGAGGCGGGTTCTGGCGCTGCATCGCCTGGCGCTGCATCATTTGTGCATTTTGGTTGATATTGCCGTTCTGCTGCATCTGACGCTGCATGAGCTGCTGCTTTTGTTGAACACTGAGGTTATTCATGTTGAAGTTTGCTGGTATAGACCCGTTCTGCTGCAGCATCTGCTGTTGTTGCTGCTGTTGCTGGCCCATCTGCAGACCGTGCATTCTCTGCTGCTGATGCTGGCGCAATACAAGCTGAAGATGGGTGTTGTGCATCTCCTTCATGATGGGCATGGCTCCTGGTGGAATAATCTTCTTTTGAAAACACTCAAATACCTGCGCCCAGGTGGTCACATTAGGTGGCACATTAGGGATTTTGGACAATAAAGAGGGTGGAATGGGCGCGTTGCGGATCATATTGCTGGCCTGTTGCTGTTGCTGTTGTTGCTGCTGAGGGGTGAGACGACTATTCTGTACCTGCTGTTGTTGTAACTGCTGCTGAGGCTGTTGTTGATGCTGTTGCTGCTGAGGTTGTTGCTGCTGTTGGGTTGGCTGCTGCATTCCATTAGTGCGCATCTGGGCTTGGATCTGGGCTGCAGACTGTTGGCGGGCCTGGGCCTGCTGCTGGAGGAAGTTCATGCTTTGGGGGTTCATGGGGGCGTTCTGCTGCGGCATGGGGTTCATTGGCTGACCCGGCTTCTGTGGGGCCGCACGCATGCTGTTACGGAACTGATTGATTTTTTGCTTGATAAGCCGAATGTACTCTTCCCGCGACAGCGATTTCATGAAAGTGTACTTTTCGAACTCCTGGGCCACGGAAGTGGCCTTTTGGGCATCGTAGCTGGTGTTTTGAATCTCCTTGAGAGTGTTGGTAAGCACCTGGACCACCTTCAGGCGGTCAGCAGGGGCGTAGCTCGCGTGCCACGAGCCGGTCATGGGCTGCTGAAGATTGTTCATCGCAAATTAGAATATTTGGGGTATGTTTTTGAACGGCTCTCAGAGGCTGTCTTCGTATTGGGGGTAAAAAATGAGGAGTAGTGGGGTCACTGAAGACGGTCGATTGGTCAATTTCAGGTCTCCAAAGAGTCGCTGCTGGCTCTGGAAGTATCTCCAAAGCAGTCTATGCTATCTGGGAGCCCGTAAGAGGCACTGGGGGCGACCTGAGGCAGCACTAACAGTGGCGGTGAAAGCCGTGTGCTACGCTGTGGAAAACGGGGAAGCGGGCCACAAGAACAGGCGCGTCTGGCTTATCGGCGGGCCTCACGCGTCGGCAGCTATGCACGAGGTTCACACCAGGATAACGACTGGGAAATGTCCTTTTTTGGGCGTGCCAGTGGCAGGTGGACAGATGGTGTTGAATCTCAGACGGTGATTTGCGCGAAAATTTATTACGGAGTGCGACCTACTGCGGGGCCGCAATAAGAAAAGATGTGTCAGAGGACGGCCAAAAACGCCAGTGTAATGGGAGAAAAGCGAAGGGGACCGCAGATGCGGAGTCTGGACTATGTTAGTCACCCACAGTCTTTTTGGGGCTTATCACGGCCTTGCGAGTGGGTTAGACGCCTGCGGAGTTCTGGGGCGGCGGGGCGGCATATGCTTCCTGATGCCACTATCTACACCGCTGTGCAGGAGCCTTGTATCCCCACAATAGAGAAGAGACTCCCAAATTCACCGGTCCCTCGGCCCAATGGCAGGCACAATCTGCACTTTACTGACGGTAGGTAGTGAGATCCACCCATACACGGTGCTCTGTACGTGGCAGAATGTTTGCTGCGCACTGTAGGACGAGGTTGCATTGGCACCGCAAGGGTTGCAGCCAACGACGTATGCAGAAAAGTGGACGGTAGGGGCTGCGGCATGGCTTACACAGGTAGAGTCAGCTCGTTTGAAGCCGCCCGGCTAGAGGTTTTCTACCAAAATCCTGTCAAGGTTACTGCAATGTTCTCAAGCGCTGTTTCTCAGGTAAGGCAAAGCCAGAGGGTAATCAGAACGGAACCAGCAGGAGCCAAGCAACTGTGGTGAGATATTACTTCTGCTTGCGATTTGCTCATATCCCAATGTACTCGTTTCACTAGTATACTTCCCATGTAAGCAAGTTCTGTTCTTGCAGGGCAATTTCTGGAGAATTCCGAACGGGCCGCCCAAACTGGAATAACTCCGAGATTATGGAAAAGCTGCCTTGACGTTCGAAACAGTGGCACCTTGTTTTGAGTACTTCTTCTACTTTACTCCTCAAGAAAAGAGCCTGCTGACCTGTGTTCTTGGAAGGCCACCCAACTAACTGCAAGTTGTACTGTTCGGTCGCTCGACCTAGCCATATATGCTGCAGCTGCGAGGAGCCTTTACAGTCACATAAACACATGCACAGACCACCGCAGACACTAAGTAATTCCAAACCTTGCCTTCTCGTTGATCAATCAATGCGAATCCCATCATCTGACACAGCCTATTAAACACTATCGATGGTGGAAATTAAAATACGCATTATCCACTTATACGACCAAATAAGCGTGGCTGCGAAAAAGTACTAAACCCACGCTTCTTCTTACTTAAACCAATGTGTCTACTGCTATTTTAACACCCCTTCAAGACACCATGCTCTACCAACAGACTAACTGTTTCCACGTCTTCCATCGCACCCTTCTGCGTGTGCCCTCACCAATTGTACTCTGTCTACGAACATTCCGCAAAAGTTCTAGACATGTTCTTACTCCTCTACATAGTACCAGTCCTTTCTCTATTACTATGCTACATGCTATGCTAAGGTGGCAAAGGTCCGCTTCTCAGCCCGCTTGTCATCGTACTCGCGCTGCTCGTTCTCGTCGATGAACTCTGTCTCGTGTGCCATCTTCCACTGCTGGCGAGCGTATTTCAAGCCCTGTGTATTGTAGCCCAACTGGCGTGCCGCCTGCAGCAACTCGTTCCGCAACTGCGTCTTGACCCTGATCAACTGGTTCTTGAGAACAGGATCCCGTTGGTGTACAAGCTCCTTGGCATTACTGCGCACCACGAAGAACAACACCCGACAAATGAGCTGGATGTTCACGATGTTGCTGGTGATATTCTGCTTGTTGGTCCAGATCTCAACGAGCCGCAATAACTTGAGCGTGTAGGAAAACGGCAATACAAGCAACGCATCATCGAGCTGTGCGGGGCGGATCTTAGTGATGGTGTTGAGTACGTGTTCCTGGCCGCTGATTCCGTAGGCCAAGAGAATGGCATTGGGCTGCGGTCTGACAGGCCGAACAGTAGTCTTACCAGAATTAAACAGCTTCAAATGCGCCTCATACGCCTCCACCGCTGTCACATCCTCGAATCCAATGTCCAAGGCCTCCATTAACTTCTCTCCCGCCTTCAACGTCTCCATGGTCTGCTTGGATACCTGGGTAGACTCATCGTTTTCCTCGTCATCGTCACGAGCACGCCTCTCTGCAGCATCATCATGCTCTAACAGCTCCAAGAGGGTATTTTCGTAGAGCTCATCCATCTCCTTCTCGCGCTCCTCCTCGAGGAATACCTGGTCGTCGGTGGCAGCCCACACACGCACAGAGTGGTCGTGAGAAGCAGACACCATAAACTGGCCGTCGCTACTAACGGCGACACACCACACCTCCAGCTGGTGCGCCGGCAACTTCTGAATGCACTCAAACTTGTCGCCGTCCCAATACTTGATCAAGCCGTCCTTTCCTGAAGAGAAAAAGTGGTGGCTCTGAGCTATGAATCGCACGTTCATGATCAGATCCTGGTGCCCGAAAATGGACTTGTGGCAGTCACCAAAGTCTAAGCCCCAGATCTTTATGTTCTTGTCTGCGGAAGACGTGATGATCAACTTGGAGTCGTGGGAGATGTCAATCGACAACACCGGCAACTTGTGACCATACAACGTCAAGAACAACTTGAGCGTGTCGAGGAACACCACCTGCACGTTGTTGTTCAACAAGGACACTGCCAAAAGACGGGAGTCCGGCGACACCTTCACACACAACACCTCCTCGGTCAACTCCAACGTCTGGCTGTGAACAAGCTTCATCTGCGTCACGTATGCGTCGGAAGACCCCATCACCAACTCCTGCTCCACCTTGAAGGTCCAGAACTTGACACTCTTATCGTTTCCTCCGGTGATGAGGGTCTTTCCGTCTGGTGTTAAGTCCATAGCCCAGATTGCGGAGCCATTCTCGTCATTGGAACCCACATTATTGTGAGCCTTCTCCACGTGGTCGACCAACGACGAGCTGGCCAAGTCATAGAGCTCCAAGTCGCCATTTTTGAAGCCCACAACTACCAACGTACCACCTGGCAAGAAGCGACAGCAGAGCGCGTAGCCGCCTTCCAAGGTGAAGGTTCTGATGACGTTGCTGTTCTTGATGTTCCAGATCTTCAACTCGCCATTGGACGCTGTAGCGAGAAGCTTGTTGTCAGAGGAGATGTCCATGGCTCTGATGTCGTTGCGATGACCTGATAACTCCACCGAATGCTGCTTGACAGAGTAAAGGTCCAGGGGCAGGGCCTTTTTGAGCTGTTCGGGGACGGGAATGTTGTGGTACTCAATTGAGTTGTTGGACAACGAAATGAGGAGATCGAGCTTCTTATATTTCCCGTTATTGACCCACACACATGACCGAATCTTGGAAACAGTTCTCACAGTGGTCATGGGCGTAATCATCATGCTGATTTCCGACTCGCGGATGGACTGAAGGATCTCATCATCCTCGAAGCCCTTCTCCTTCAACCGCTTGGTTCTCTTGGTGATACCCTTCTTTATCTCGCTGACCGACCGCACCCTGAAAATCTCCATGGTTCTATCGGCGTTCTGCAAGGAGAAGAGCTCCACAAGCTCACTGTTGTTCTTCACTTGGTGGAATTGCACGTCCACGCAGCGGGCCTTACTCTGCTTCTCAAAGGAGCCCTTCTCAACTATCTTCTCGCCATCGGGCCGGCTGTGGTCAAGCTCCCACACCTTAACCTGATCGTTATTTCCGCACGTGATCATTAGGTCGCTGACTTCGTTGATTCCTAACGACCAGCACTCGTTGGAGTGCGCCAAGTGCGTCTCGATACACTGTTTGCTTTTCAACTCCCATAACTTGATCAAGCCGTCTTTGGCGGTGCTGACCACGTAGTCCTCGAGGTCATCTGTTTCTTTGGACTCTGGATGCTCGCTGACAAAAATCAAGCCCGTGATGGGGCCCTTGTGGCCCTTCAACTTAAACAAGCCCTCTTCTCCAACCAAGTCCCACAAAATTATGGTGGAATCGTTGGAGCCTGAAAGCAACCGGGTACCGCTCCTGTCAAACTTGAGATGACTTATGGTGGACTTGTGTCCCTGGAAAGTGATCATCACCGATGCAGACGTCAAATCCCACACCTTGATGGTGCCATCGTTGTAGCCGGCGGCTACTATGTTAGTCTCCTGGTGGAAGGCAAGTTGCGTCACTGGCGAAGGTGCCAGCGACGTAGGCGCATTAGAAGCTCCTGGGGTGAGACCATCGCGCAATCTGTTAATCACCTCGCCAGTTTTAATGTCCCATACAAGGATCTCTTCTAGACCCGATGAGAGGGCTCTTCCCACGGATTTCGTAGACTGGGACGCAGCAGGCGGCAACCAAACAATGTTAGATTGTGCCGCGATCACACCAAACGTCTTCTCCTGCTCGTAGCGGTCGTAGGACTTGACCATGGTGGTAAGGGATGCAGATTGGTGCTCGTATGGGGTCTCTAAAATTTTCACTATGTATTGAAATTTTTGCGATGTGCGCACGTGACTTGATGGGCTGCAAAAGAATATAGAGAATGAGATTTGCAGCCACCAAAACGGGGAGTGGAAGTGGGTGAAATTGATGGCGTGTGTGATTTCTGTGCTCGTTGTGTTTTAAGCGAGTTGAAGAGTTTTGGAGTTTTTGCAAATTTGTCTCTTTCGAGGCAAATATTACTACATATTTGAGGTTCTAAGAGTTTATTTTTGGCTGTTGACAACATCAGACACCTTTCTTTAGTGTCCTGCGAATATCCTGCTCATCATTAATACAAATTATTCTTGCAAGTCGTGACTTCATTCCAGTCCACTTTCTCACGCTTCAATAGTATATAAAGATAAATTGCTAGTGAAGTATCTTACAAAACACCAAGAACCGCACTAAGCACCACTGTTATCACAGAAACAAGGTAGCTGGGGTGAACAGTACTTCCGTCGCCCTTCTTGGATTTCGATGATGACGAGCTGGCAGAATTGGAACCTCCAGATGATCCTGATTTCGAGGTGCTGGTGCCGGAATTACCAAAACCAGGTGAAGTGGCGGAGTATATACCACTGGACCCAAACAGCGTGGCAGCAGCCTGGGCCTCCGAGCCTGTCCAGCAGTACTTCTCGAAGCATTGCAGACACTCATTAGACTGCTTCTCACCCAACCGCTCCTGCTGTCTACGAATGATAGCACAACCGACACATTTCGCCCAGTCTTGATCGTCGGTGAGGTTGGCCAGGGTCAGCACCCCGAATCCGTTCTCAATCAACCCGTCTCTCTCCTCTGTATCATATGACATCTTGAATGTGGAGGTGTTTGCTTCAAAAGAGACGTAGTAGTTTGGAATGTACACCACCAACGGTATGTCTGTCTCGTTGATGTTGCTGTTGTCGTGGAACTCGATTAAAGGCTTCAACTTACTGGAGTCACACCCAAAGAACACCGGCCCCTGGGTGAGGTTTTGATCAGCAAACTCCTGTACGGAGGGAATGTACGGAAAAGGCGTTCCTTTTCCTTGTTCGGAAAACTGTCTTTGGTAGGTGAACACGGCGGATTTGCCGTTTGGCCAATTTTTCTTCGTGTCCGCTGAGTTGTCGAAGCCAAAAATCACGTCAACATTTCTATCGTTTTGAATCAACGGGTAAAAGGGGACGTTCTGCTGGTCTTCACCGCCATCGCAGAGAAAAAGCGTTTCGTCAGTGGTGATGTTCTCAGAGTTGCCGAAGTCGCTACCATGGAAAGGATTAGGCTGGTAAACGGCAATATCGGTGTCCAGGTCACTAAAAGGAGACAAAATCGACGTGAGAACTGTCTTGACAGGCGATATCAAGTCACCGGAGGCTATTCTTAAAATGGCCTGGTTGAAAAGCGATGAAGATGTGCCCATGATGAAACCAGCGTTGTCATAGTTGTTGTAGCACTCGCCAGACGAGTTCTTGCCGTTGTCAACGTAAGAACCGAGGTACTTGGTCTGCACAAAGCTCTTGAGTGAGGAGTCCCATGAGCCCAACTCATAGGGAGAAATTTCAAACACGGTAGAGTTCTGGTTAATAATCGTGGTTCCAGGAGTCCGGCCATTTGCTACGACAATTGGATAGGGTAGCTCATGGTTCTGGAAACTTGGCAAATCAGTGATTCCGGACCACGTGATGTTGTCTCCACCGCTCTTCAGGGTGAAGAACTGATTGGAGAGCGCTCTTCCCCAGACATCAGTAACGGAGGTTGCAAATCCTGCTTCGTCCTTTGCCAGAATGTCATCACCAATGCCTGTGTAGTAGGAAACGGTCTTCAACACGTTGAGGCCGTTGGGGTTGAAGATGGAGTCGTTGAGGTTCCAAATGTCCTCATTCCCGTCTAAAATATCGCCCACGGAGAGCCAGTCATTGAGTACCAACGAGCCAACGAGCCAGTTTCCACCAGAGAGTCCGACCAAGTAGGTCGAGCTCTGTAGCAAGCCGCCCAAACCATGATTGTTGGCATCGTCATACCTGCTATCGAGGCCCAACATCTGACCCGCGCCGCAGAGCATGGCTCTGTAACCGCCACCAGAAAAGGAGAGACCGATGGTAATGTTATGGGATTTCGCGTTGCCGTTGATGAACTTGGAGGCGTCGAAGTCCAGCAACTTGGCCCTTTTGGAAAGAAAATCAATCAAATTAGTATTCGTTACATTGCTTCTTGCACCGAGGTATTCCTTTTCGGAGTCCAGAAGGCCCTTGGCCTCGCGGAGAATACTGCCGCTGGGACAAGCCGTCTGTTTAGGCGCATAAGGGTTTTTGGTAGCGTCAGCTGAGCCAAAAAGAAAGCCGAGAGGCCCACTTGAGGAGTCGGAAGATGACGATGACGACGAAGAAGCCGTAGCAGAGGCAGAGACAGACTCCGAAGATGACGAGCTGTCTTCCCAGGGCCATTCGAAGGCATTAGCGGAACATAAAAGTAGGAGAAGGGGCACCAGGACCCTGCCGATCAACATTGGTAGTCAGGTGGTGGGAATAGGATAAGACAAGAGTCTCGAAAGCACAGCCAGTGGGAGCGGTTAATACGAGGAATTAATGCGGTCTTCGGGATGACCAAACGTAGGTCTCTTGTCTCAGGTGGGGCAATTAAGAGCGCTGGGCATGGGTAGCTATATATATCCTGCTCATATGCAACATCGACTTTTTTTTCGGTTGCTGAGGGTAGACGGAATGCCGTTTTAGGATATTTGCGCAATGCCGTTTTGTGCAGTTGAAACAGTCTACAAGCAGGCGTTCTCAAAGCGGTATTGAGGTGAGCCGTTGCCGTGGGTACGCAGGGGCCGTTGAGGCTGCAGAAACTTAAAAAAAAAAAGAGACAAAAAAGGCAGACAAACCCATGCGTGTTCTGGACTAGATGTCTCGTTCTGTTCATAGTCTCGTCGTAAGCGATGCCCTCCACTATTGTCTCATGCAAAGGCACATATCCGCTCTTATGCCACACGTGCGGACAAAGGTCTATTCTGGAAGTAAGCCGCGTATAATTATTCTCGAGCTTGCTGGCTGTAGGTCTCACCCAAGGCAAATTAGGGGAGTCTCAACAGCTGAGCAATGTACTTTTTCGCCGAAGAAACGGAACATTACGTGATGTTACAGAGGATGAACGCGAGGGATCAAAGAGATACTCTCACGTCGCGTATTGTCTTATTAAGCAGTACACTCCAGCGGCTCCTAAGTACCTCTTCGGATTTGGATAGGACTAGTCGTGAGCTATTGCTGTAAACGAAAACTGTGGCCCCAGTAGGGAGGCCATGATCATGCCAGACCTTCGCGAGAAAGATGAATATTTCAGCATTCTTAGATATCCCTACACGGGAAGAATCTGTAGATATGATGCAATCGGAAGCTGAAAGGTGTCCAATAAGGCGTTAGTTAACTGAGAACGTCTCCTTTCGTAGGGTTAAAAAGGGGGTGTAAAAAGGGACTACGCCTGGCTATAGGAGATAGTTGCTACCTCCTATCAAAACTTTTCTTTCTTTATACGCGTAAGGGAGTCCCGTCTAACTAGGATTATATATCCGGTAAGTGATTTGGTGAGGAGAAGAAAGAGAAACAAAAGGGCTCATTGCAGTCTGCATTTTGCAACCATCGGAGAAAGCAGCCTGTATACCGTAGCTAAACGAGAAGTTCCTCACCTAAGAAACAAATGACCTGTCAAAGGCAAGTTCTTAAAAAATCTCAAGATGGTGAGCTCCAGCACCCGCGAGCGATTTTCAACCTTTAATCTTTCCCATGGTTTTGACCGAACCGGCTGCCTTGTCTCAGATCTCATTTTTCTATTCAATCTAGTTATATGGCTTTTCCAGCCTGTAATTGTATCGCACGCTCTAACTTCAATCTTTATTGCATCTGCTCGTTTTTCACCCCCCAAATGACCCGCTGTGATCATCACGTTTCCACTCTCGTAGCTTTCACAACACATGGAATCATTCCACCTGTGGAGATTGTGAACTGACGGTGGCCCAACGCAGTGATGAAGCCACGAATGGTGCCTGCGTGCGTAGTAGTCAGAATGAATGTGTGGGCCACAGACTTTCTTTTGTCCACGGAGTCTCCGTCCAAATCCTCGTTGAACAAGTCCTGTAGAAACTCATCTACACGAAGAGATTGTTCCCATAATGTTTCGCGAGTCTCAGAGTGCAAGTCGTCTTGCTCACTTAAGCCGTCGGTGATGAAACCGTGCTTTTTAAAGCGCTCGTCCACCACTGACTTCGGCAGCCGCTTGTCACATAAACTGACGCCCATAGTCTCGCGAAGAATCTCCATTACCCTGGGCTTTATTTCAGTGGACTTGATCCCTGCCCAAGTGTACACTAACGTGTGGCACGACCGCTGCAATGGCGAAACGTAGAACTTGCTGGGAACAGGTGCGCCATCAGAAATCTGTTTCTTCCAAGCGGCATTGTTTTCCTTGGCCTGATTAATGCCCAATTCCGTGAGCATAGGGTCTGGTCCCCACAATACCTCGCCATCACCGGTCATATGGCACCACTTTCTATTCCATTCGTCAATGCCGTATTTTTCGACTCCCGCGTTGTGGTAGCCCTGTCCGTGACGAGCGTTAAAAAGGAGCTTATATGCGACGTTAGGAGGGGCACTTCTGTTCAACTCCTCCAACTCGCTGACAATCGTGGACCACGGCTTCAAACGTCCAAAATCGGCAGTGGCGTAGTTGAACACCAAGTCGTCCGTGGAAGGGTCGTCTTGGTGGAAGAAACCAGGCACAGACTCGAACTGCCAATAGGGTTTGTTGAACCTCAGAGCGTCCCTTATCTGCTGAAAAATGGGAACCTGGTCGCTGGCTCCGTGTGCATCGTCGTAGTCATTTTGTGTTGGTTTAAGTAGTGACATCTTAGAAAAGTAGGTACTAGAAAGTGGTTTTATTTTGTGTTGTTGAATTTTAAGAATCAAAGTTACAAAGCAACTTTGCAACCAAAACTTATTAGGCGCAACGACAAGGAACGGAAGAACGAGCTGAAGAGATAGATACAGGGACCGCAGTTAATTTATATTTTAAATTGGGCAGGTGTTCAGTGCAAATGCCATAAGCCATATATCACGTGAGTCATATTCCTCAGCAGGGTGCAAAATCCGCTTTCTCTAAAAACGTGCATTAGCTATATAAAAACACAACCACATATTTCAGGCAATAGCCGGCTTCATCACGGTCGTAGTGGTGGCTAGTGTACAGGAGCAGGGCTGGCGCCGTGAAGCCGATTACGTCTTTCTCGAAGATCCCGTCTTGAAGTCGGGCTTGTATTCCGACTTCTTAGCAACCGGCCCGCTCTTCTTGATCTGGAACTTGGTGACGATCTGCACATGGTCTGAGGGGAAGTGTGCGTTTGGGAAACCAATGTGCTGGCTGGCATAGTCACTATCCACCTTTCCCAATAATCCCTTGACCTTCAAGGTAGCAGTGGAGTACCAGATGTAGTCGATCACCTCGGTGAAGGTGGGAGAGAAGTTGGTAAATGGCATGTCCGTCAAGTCCTCGTAGGCGCTCTTCAACTTGAAGATATGGTGGAAGCCTTCATCTGTGAACCGCCCGTAGTCGCGGCCCTCCAAGTCTTCATGCTTCAGCACCTGGCCATTAGAGAATAACTGGTAAACGGCGCTGTCCTTGACAGAGTTAAAATCACCACTTATGATCATCAGGGAGTTCTTGATATCCTCAGTGCTGTTAGTGTGCTGGAACTTCTTCATTATGCCCTGCAATTCCTCAAGCAAGACACCTACCTGTACTGCCTTGACATCGTTGAAGGCAGGGTCCCAGTGCAAGTGCGTGTTGGTGACTGCAATCTTCTCGCCTGTCTCGATGTGCTGGAAGTAGGTGATGACGGCGATGTTGTCCTTGTTCATAAACCGGTTAAACAAGTCCTTCGTCTTCTTGTACTTGTCAGATCCCATGCAGTAGGTGTTGTATTCGAAGTTTTGCTTCGTGATGAGCGTGAACTTGGCAGTCTTGTAGAACGTGGCACAGCCATCGACTTTCTTAGCATCACTCTCGCTCATAGTCTTAGCACGCGTCTTGCAGTAGAAGACACCCTTGTAGCCGAATTTGGCCAAAAGAGGTGTCCAATACTCGTGGAAACTCCGAGTTTCAACTTCTTGCATGCAAATGATGTCTGTGTTGTGGTGCAAAACCTGTTTCTCCAACGCCTCTCTTCTGTAATCCCACCCAAGGGCCCAGGATGGAGTGTATTTGTATAATTTCGGGGTGGCATAATGCTCGCACAAGATATTGTAGGACATCAATGTGAACGTGTCTTTTTCTACTGCCTCTTCCGAATAAGCCGATGGGTTGGTCACAGGGTCGATGATCTCGCCATCGTCTTCCAATAACAACCACGGTCTCGAAGACGGCGTATTGTAACTGGGGCGCAAGTCTCTCAAGTGCTCGATCAACTCACGAGTTCCCTTCTCTGCTAACAAGTTTGCAATGGTCGGGTCCATAGGATTGCCTTCAATGCCCAAGAACAACAACTCCACCAAGTTACCAAATTGCGGCGGTAAAATCTTGATATTGTTGTCGAACAAGTATAAGTAGCGCAAGTTGTAACAGAGACCCAACTCTAAAGGGACCTCCGAGATACGATTGTGCGACAAGTCGAGGGTTCTCAAGCCTCTCAACTTGCTGATGATGGGAGGCACCGTCGTCAATTTGTTGTTGTTCAAGTAAAGGGACTCCAAAAAGTCGTACTGGAACAATTTGGGTGACAAGTTGACTAAGCCCTGACCGCTAAAGTCCAACTGGCACCACAACTGCTTACCGTGGGTTTTCTCAATCATTCTTTGTTCCTCCTGGGCCACGTCCTCGTCAAAGTCCTGGACAGTCTTCTTGTTGTGCAAGAGGGCAGCGCTGGTGGTGGGAGTTGAGTAGCCTTCTGCAGCCTTCTTCTGCTTCTCCTGCTCCTCCAAGGCGCTCACAATGGTCTTGGTAGCTTCAATCAAGCTGACACCCTTGACTTCAGAATAGGGGTTTTTGTTTTTTCTGGAGTTCTGCGCATACCTTCTGGCGTAAAAATGCGGGATGTTGGCCATGCGCGAGAGCTGCACCAACTGCTGCTGATGCTGCCAGTATACAGAGTTGGGATTGTCGACATTGAGTGAGTTGAGCTTTGGCTGTTGCTGCTGTTGTTGCTGCTGTTGCTGGAAAGCAGCTGCGTTTTGCTGGCTAAAGAGTTTCTGCTGTTGAGATCCTGGCTGTAAATTAGGAGGAGCGGGCGCCTGGGTCTGATTCTGCTGAAACTGTTGCTGCTGCTGGTATGCCTGAGAGGCCAGCTGCTGGCCCGCTAATTGCTGCGGGAAGAACTGTTGTTGTTGTTGTTGCTGCTGCTGCAGGGGCCGATAGAAGCCCTGCGGATTCAAGCCCTCAGTGTACACATCTTGTGAGAAAGTCGTCGTCTGCAGCTGCAGCGGTGGAGCCAGCGATTGGCCCTGCTGTAACTGCTGGAGGAGGATTTGCTGTGCTTGTAGGTTTGGCTGCTGTCCCTGAACCTGGTACTTCTGGTTGATATTCATCTTCTGCAGATCACGGAGGCACTGGAACGGGCATGTAGGGGGAATTGAGGGCGAAAATGGGGTAGAATACAAACAAGAAGCGAAGGCACCAGGATCGGGTCTGATTCAGCGAGGATGAAAGTTGTAGGCTCACACTCAAACCGTGCTTCTTGCTAGACTAACTTTGAGAAGTCTTGAGGCGTTGGCAGGCTCAGTAGGGGCCGGCGGCGGAAGGTAGTTCGTCGTATGGGTGTTCTTGTGGGTAGCTTCTGGGACGCTACTTTTTTCGTTGAGGAAAACTTGTGGCCAACATACGGTGGGCACACGACACAAAAAAGACCTGCACACTGTTGCATTGGAAGGTACGAGTGGGTGCAATTGAATATGAGAAGAGAGAGGCAAATGGCGGTGGTGGCGCTTAGATGTGGTTCTGTTTCTATTTCTGAACGGTTGCTCTACAGGTATTGCGTTGATATCGTGGTACGTACGCTATACAGGATCTATATATGCGAGCTCGCTCACCAACGGGATGTGGTCCGACGGAAACTCGTTGTTAGGGAAGCCCTCCACATGTTCACCGTCAAGATAGCTGGTGCTGACCTCTCCAAGGACCTTACAAACGGCGAGCTTATTGGGCAGAAGCCAAATGTGGTCTAGAACAGCAGTGAGACTGCGGGTGAAGCTAGTGAAGTGAAGGTTCTCTTCCAAGAGAGGACCATAGGCCGGCGCGAGGAGAAATGGACTCTTGACCTTGCCATCAACCAAGGCCTCATTTTGCAGCCTACTGCCGTAGTCAAAATGGCGGAATTCGCCGCTATGTTTGATGTCAATTTCACGATCGCGGAGTAACCGGAACACAAGCAGGTCTGGGGTGGAATTGAAGTCGCCGCAAAGCACTAGAGTAGGATCCTCTTCATCCACGAAGTCCTTGAGAAGCTCGAGCAAGATCTTGGTTTGTAGCACCTTGACATCGTTGTACTTGGGCGACCAGTACAAGTGGGTGTTGGCAATGTAGATGTTTCTATCGCAGTGCTTATCGTAGAGCTTGAGGAGCAAAGCAACGGTATTTCGTGGGACCAAACGATTCATAAGGTCGCTTGTCAAGTCAAACTTGGTCTGCAGCAGAAGCAAGTATTTGCCGAAATTGATTTCCTGGGAGTGGAGAACCGTGAATCGGTTGGATTTGACGTATATACCGACGCCATCCATGTTATCCTCCAGTTTCGTACCCCAGTAAAGCGGTGGCGGTTTTCTGACGTAATGCAGGGTGTATCCTGGAATGCGCCAATCACGATATACCAGATACTCCAACTCCTGGAAACAGAGAATATCGCACTGGAGCTGCTGTACTGTCTTTTGGATCAATGGGAACCGGTAATTCCAATCGAGGTAGTTTGGGTCCAAGTAGCCGAACACCTTTTCCCACACGTAATGCTGCGACAAGAGGTTGTATGAACACACGGAGAGGGAATTCGGTTTGTGTGGCTGCAACTGGAGCCATTTTCTGTGGCGAGTCGGGTCAAAATCATCTGGAGGCCGTATAAGGGTGTGCGGGTATATTGGTGCCGAGGCAGAAACCATCTCTGGTATGGATCCATAGCACCTGGAGATCTCTACTCTTGGGATGCTAGGAGAAGGAGATCGGCATGACTGTCTTCTGGAAGGCGTGGAAGTGAGACTCGTCTGGCCCGAAACCAGGAAGAAACGACGGTAGGGCCACGCCAGGAACCACATGGGAGCTGCTTCGGTAGGCCGATGCAAAACGCCCTTTGACGAACTCTTAAGCATTTATAGCAGCTGGTGATGCAATACAGGAACGAGGCTCAGAGTGACGAGGCTCAGAGTGACGAGGCTCAGAGTGGCGAGGCCCAGAGAGTGGGAAGCCCGCAGCAGTCTGGAAAAGGGCTTAAAGTATAGATCACTTTGATAGGGTAGTTGAATAGGCTCGGTTACCCATGCTTCACATATATAGGGTAAGTTCGCTTACTCGGTGATAGAGAGATACCGTTGTGCGCAAAAACGCGCGTAACACCGAAGGCCCTTAAAAAATGACATACGGTTTGTCTCGGGGCATTATCGGCTGTACCACCAAGCCGGAGATAGAATGCGTTAAGTCCGGAAAGCAAACCTGGGGAGGCGCTAGTGAAGCCCTGATAAGCAAGGCGCTAGTCTCGGGCCGAGGGCGAACCCTCAAAGGTCACGGGATTAGGCTAACCTCAAGTAGGTAGCATATTGCGTGGCCTGGTTTTCAAAATGCCAAAAGAAGTTGCCGATTGTTAGTATTCCATGAGCTGCTATATACTGATTCCACTTGTGTTCTGAAATTGTGATTTTTCGCCAGGGCACTTGCTCACCCGTCAAAGGCTTAATATTGGGTGGAGTTACTGCAATTGTGAATGCTTAGACTGATAAACTCTTCCATTAGGAGATGGAAAACAAAGTAAAAGACAACACTATCATGAAGATTACTCAGAAACCCGAGAACACCATGAAAAGCGGCCAAATCTCAGTTTTAACTCACACAAGAGGTTATCAATTCGGCAGTCCTCAGAACTTCTTTAAAAGAGCACTGGGACTCGTTTACTTTCCTTCCAAGAAAGGAGGACCTTTGTCCGCGCAAGTCATGTTTCTATAGAGGACTGTTCATGTACAGAAGATTTCGATAGATACATCTGATTGAGTATTAATCACAAAATGCGCACATCTTCTATCATGAGGTCAACTCGGCCAAGAGCTGGGACAAGTCTGCCCGCTGGCTCTGGAGTTTAAGAAGCCGCGATTCAGTGAGTCCCTCCTTGAGCCTTTTGCGATCAACACCCCTGCACATGCCCTTCACAGCCAAAGAGCAAACATCACAGTTGGGCAACTTCGAAGGACACACGGTTTGACCGAATCCTACCAACAAGGGATTTATATCGGCCCAGTACTGTTGCGGGAGCCAGTTCTGGAGTTCGAGTCTAGTCACCTCAGGCTTATCGGATTTTTTTACCCAGCCCCACATTTGCGCCAACCTGTGCAAATGGACATCTACTCCTATTCCGGTGTTAATGTCCCAGCCCTTCTGAAGGAGCAAGAAACCCATTTTAGGACCTACTCCAGGCAATGTGACGACCTGTTCTATGGTCTGCGGAACATCACCCCCAAACTCATTCGCAAGAAGCTCGCAAGCCTTCTTTATGTAGACGGCTTTGCGGTTATGAAAGCCGACTTTCAGTATATATGAATCGATTTCCTTTTCTGTGCTTGCTAGAATGGCCTCAAGACACAAGCCATCAGCAAAGCCTTTAGCCAAGTATGCGGATTGGAGCTTCACCATGGCATCGTAGTTTATCTCATCCTTTGTTTGTGAGGAAAGCATGAGAGAAATAAGGAGCTGAAATCGGTATATACGCGGCTTGGTTTTCTTGATGTTGGGAGTGATAGTTTCGGGCATGCGCTCACACCCCATAGTATCGACCGGGGCCATGAACTTGGTGCGCATGGTGGCGATTTCGTTATAAATGTCAGCCCAGCCCTTTGGACCGATGACGGCGTCAGCTGGAAGCACGTGAGAAAATACATTGGGGAGCTCAGTCTCGACTTTTATGTGCGGAAGGGGCCTCTTTATGCAGAGGTGGAGGCTTTTCTCTTCGAGCGAAACTTGACTTCCTTCGGGCTCAAGCTTGACCCGGGACGACAAAGTGCATGTTTCATCGAGAGTTTCGGTCTTTATATCTTCGGCAGACATAACCTGAACCAGTTCCTGCTTTAGCATCAAACCATTTTCTTTGACATCCACCAGATCGTCCACTTTAGTTTTTAGACCATTCCTCGCCTCTTTGACACCAGCTGGCACAGTTTCGGGCCCTTCGATCTCTTCTTTGACTTTGGTTCTTTTCAGGGCTCCAAAAGCGACGGTAACAGCTCTTTTGGTTCGAGTTACACGCATTTCAAGTCTGGATGCCTTCGGTAGTACTGCACCCAATTTCCACATGCTCGTAAACTTAAGAGGTTTTTTCGATCTGGGGATGACTCAATAGTCAGCGATAGGAGTTACTGCATTTCAGTACATTCGATTTGAACCTTTCAACTGCTTTTAAAACCCACAAATCTGGCGGGTACCTTCTTTTTGAACACTCTTGCCTTGGTTATCTACTTACTGTTGCTTCGACAAGGCGTTACCTCTCGCCAATCAGCTACTCACATACCTACTAATGGAACAACATGCTACATTGGCTGACCATAGGCCACGGTCACATCCCAAGAAGCCCACTGTAAAGACCATTAAAGATGTGGGTGCCTCCGTGGAACGTGTGGCCCAGGCCTGTGACAGATGTCGAGCCAAAAAGACGAAGTGTGACGGAAAGCTTCCTGCCTGCTCAACATGCGTGGCCGTGGGCTTCACATGCGTTGTTTCAGATAAGCTTTCACGCCGGGCATTTCCCAAGGGATATACCGAAACACTCGAGGAGCGGATCCGCCAGCTAGAAATCGAAAACAGGCGCATATCTGGTCTCCTCAACCTCCGAGACGAGCAGCTAGAAGTTCTTAACTCCGGTCTCCATAACGATATTTCTGATGACCTCCAGACGGGTGTGGGTACATTGACGGACCACCTGGTCACCTCCTCCAATTTAGCACGTCTAGAGGGTAAGAACGGCGTCCATGACCACGCCCCTGGCCATGTCTGCCCCTGTGGGTGCCTGACGAATGCGCATGCTGTGCACGAGAGGCCTGTTTCTATTGCTGGTGCCATGTTTGACGATCCGACCAATGGTCTTCTGATTGCGGGAGCGTACATTGATGAGGCAACAGGTATCTCTATTGCTGGTTCTGTGAACTTGAGTGATAGTGACGACGAAAGCTTGCCAAGTGTGGATGATCTGTATACTTCTGAATACAGAAGCTCGCACAGGCTTCTCAACAGAGAGGTTAGCCCGGCGCCTGGTGCGTTTGCGGCTGCCACAGCGATTGCCCAGATGCAGGGTCTTAGTGACCACGAGTTGGACGAATCCAACAAACAGCAAGTTCTCACAAGTTTAGTGGCAGCCAGTATTCCTCGCAGTACGGAAGAAACTCTTTTCATTCCCACTCTTTTGGCTCGCATTTGCCAGGTTTTTGGTTACAGCTCGAAGCCGTCGATATTGACAGCTAATGCTTTAGCTTCACTCAAGGAGCCTGACAGTGATGCTGTAAAAGAGGGTAACGCTTCTCCAGACAACAAAGACGTGCTTCTGAAGCTCATCATGAATCGTGGCGCTGTCCGTAAGCTCGGAAAGGCCGAGGCCTTATTCTTTTTACAGAACATCCGTTTCCCATCGTCCAGAATAGACTTGGATCAGCTTATTACGGTATATTTCCAGGAATGGGGTAACGTTTTCCCCTTGCTTGATAAGAACTCATTTCTCAAAAACTACGTCAAGCTTACTAAAATATTGGAGACTGGCCCTGGTGCAATGGACACTCTAGAGTCGACATATGAGCTGGTGGAGAAGTTTGGGGCAATAATGGTGCTTGTTTTGAGCTTGACCATGCTATCATCCAAACAGAACTTTGTTAAAACTAACGGAGAGGTGGCTTACTCGTCTATGCTTAAGCACTATGATTTTCTTATCCACGAGTTCATCAAACCTAACTGCATTGTTACCAAGTACTGTCTGATGCAGTCACTTCAGATCTTGACCTTGTCTCTCCAATATTGTCTTGTTACTGGTGACACAAATACCTGCTACGAGTTACGTGGACGTGTTATGACAATGGCGCAGCAGCTCCGTTTGCACCGTTGTCCTGCTGCGGTTTTGGGTCTCAGCGGGAATGGTGGGGGCTTGAATGAGCGCAACTTCATGCAGGCCGAAAGACGTATTCTATTCTGGTGCATCTATTGCCTTGACGTTTATGCTTCATTGAGCTTGGGTGTACCTCGAATGTTAAAAGACTTTGAAATCGAGTGTGCTATGCCCTTCAGTAGCAAGACTGACGATGAAGACGACACAATGAATGTCAACATCTTGATCATCAACAACACTCGTTTGAGTGTCTATGGTAAAGTCTCAGGTATGGCTTTGAGTGTCATGTTGTATTGCAAGGTTTTAGGACACATACTCGACACTATCTACTCCCGCTATGAAAACAATAATGTTGTGGAACGAGTTTCAAACAGAGACCGCATGCTCGATGTGTGGAGACGCGATCTTCCCAGCGAACTTCGGTTCGAGGTCGATGTCAACGGAGTAGCTTCCAAAGACAGCAGCACAACAGACGGTAATATTTGGATGAACCACAATAAGCAGAGGTTGACCTTAATCTTCCTCTACTACCAAGCCAAAATTCTCATCTTCTTGCCCATCTTATCCAAGTATGGCAACCACCATGGAGTTGGTCTCTCGGCAAAGGAAAACTTGATCAAAGGACAAACTGCAACCTCCACTATAGTAGCAAGCGTCAGTACTATTCAGCAGTCCTCGTTGCAGATTCTTGAGGTCATAAAGAGCCTTTCAAACTATACGTCTGTCACACCCTGTCTCTTTCCTATTCCTGTGGATATCAATCGTTATCGTGCTCGTTTGGCTTTACAGGTCGCTAAAGGCAGTCTTGACTATACTAAGGGTGGACCCTTATATCATAACCTGAAGCAGTTGTTGTTGGATACTATTGCGTATATCAATAGTGAGAGTGCAATGGACGTGCCTGGCTCCCTAAGCAGAAACTCCTCGAAGCTCTTCGAGCTTTCCATTTTGAGCATTCTTGGGTTGAACCTAAACAAGAGCATCCTTACGGTGAAAAAGCGGTCACCTACTGCTCCAATCACTAAAACCGCTGTTCCAAGAGATGTTGCCAGACCTAAGCAGTCGTCCAACTTAGCTGAGACAGTTCCCAGTGACAGCAATCCCCGTGGTTCCATAACGCAGGTAAATTCTCAGGAAGACTTCACTCTGCACAATGCAATTGACAGCATGATGGATGCCAATTTCTTAAAATCACTCAAAACAGATATGAAAGACTCAATAGAGTATGGTGAGGACTTAACCGATGGGCTCCAAGATATTCTCAACTTTGATCCCTTCAAGGTGAACTACAATCCCCAAATGATGAACGATTTTGTTGCCGATGGCTCGCTTGGCCTTGTTCCTTACTTGGAAAACAACGGAGAGAATGATCTGGCCCAGTATGAATGGTCCTAATGCTGATATACATCTACGTACTGAGTACGCTGTATTTTTATCTACATTATTCGTAAAGTACATCTGATGACATGTGCTGTGTTTCTATTGGTCATGTTTTTCAAAGAGTTTATATTTGTGGTGCCTGTCATTCCGATGGCTCCGGAGCCGAGGATCGGACATCAACTCCGAGTGTGCACATAAGGGAACCCTTTGTGGGGTTATCGAAACGGTTTAAAAGGCGTGCCTCTGGTCCAACAGATAGCTGGTACATACAGAAGACGACCGTCATGACCACGTTTTCTAAAACAGGCTTCAAAACTCTCAACTACAACTCGTTTCGTCCGCACTATCCTGTTAGTTTCTACAAGATTTTGGCTGAATATGTCACCAAGGGACAACCGAGCCACCTACCAATTTCGACCGCCATTGACTTGGGGTGCGGAACGGGTGTCGCAACCTATCCATTGCTTAACTTGTCGCAGCATGCTATAGGACTCGATTTATCGCCTTCAATGATTGAAACCGCGAATTCTTTGATCGACCAACGACTTGCGGAATTGGAGATTTCTGACAATTCCCGTATCGCTTTTAAGGTCGGATCTACTGAGGACTTTGTAAACCAGGGCGCCAATGACATTCCCCACGAATCGGTCGACTTGATCACTGCGGCCCAATGCATACATTGGTTCCAAGATTACGACTCCTTTTTCGAGAGCGCCGCGAAGTTGTTGAAAAAGGGCGGTACTTTGGCCTACTGGTACTACGTTGATCCCATCATCACAAACGTATACGGCCCAGGGATCAGCAGTCTGCCTGAAAAACTACGCAGGGCCGTGGATTTATATTCCAAGTACGTCTACGACGACGAGCGCTACATTGGGCCCCATTGGGAGCAGCCTGGAAGAAACATATTGAAGTACAACTTGAAAGAGGTCAACGAACGCATTCCGAAACAATTGTATGAAGATGTGACCATCCAGCGATACAACCCTGACCCGTCAGAACCTGACGTGTTACCTGGAGACAAGGACTTGTGCCTCATACAGAAGAAGGTCCCAATATCCCGTTTTGAGCAATACTTGAGTACCTATAGCGGGTTCCACAACTATAAGGAGGCCACAGGAAACGAGGAGAATATCATCGAAAAATTTTTCATGGAATTGCAGAACGAGTTAGGCTGGGACAGAGAAACAACCGAGGTCGACTTGGTGTTCAACACCGGCTACACCTTCTTGACCAAAAAGTAGAGCTTTAGCAAAATGTATGAGCTAGAGTATGAGAATACATGTTTGAACCATTACTTTGCGCGTTTATTTGCTCACTTTATATGAGTAGAGACCCCATATCTTGCGTGTTCTTCTACACTTACATAATGTCAAAGCACTGCCTATTCTGTTGGCGTATGCATCGATATGTTGGTTTCTGCATGTGCAGGACAACTGCTTATACATTATTTTTGGGGCAATGCTCGCATCACACGGCGGCTATTTGACCCCAGCTTTTGTTTCACCCTACCTTAGAATACACTTGAAATTGATACTCATTGCATATACCACGGGGCTACTCCACAATGCTATTTAGAACACCATCGCTCTTGGTCAAATTGGTGGTGCGCTCCTTCCTTGTGTGGATTGTTCTCTCCACGATAATACCCCAGGCAGTCCTCAAATATACCGAGAAACAAATCCAGAGCAACAAATATGAGAAGCTGACTTATCCCTACAATCTGATCGTGTCTCCTACGCCTTTGCCGATTCAGAATAGCACAGTTTACTTCGTCATAGGTCATCCGGATGACGAGGTGATGTTCTTCTCGCTGTCTCTTATAGAGCTTGCCAAAAAAAAGCACAACAACCAGGTCAAAATCCTCTGTTTCTCCAAGGGCGATTCAGTGGACGTTTCCATGGGCCATATACGAACGCAAGAACTCATTGAGTCTGCACGTATTCTTGGTGTTGACAAAGAAAACGTCGTAGTTCTCGACAAGTACTTGGACGGCATGAATGTTACGTGGGATAGCGATGAAATCCGCAAGTCGTTGGTGGAACTTATAGATCAAAAAAAGCCTGCTGTCTTAGTGACATTTGACGAAAGCGGTGTATCCAACCACCCCAACCACATCTCTTTGTACCACGGCACGAAACTCTACTTCAAGACTCACCGCCATGAGGCTGGTCGGCTCTACGTGTTGAAAAGTCTCAATATGTTGGAAAAGTACTCTTTCACATTTCTCACCAACCTGGAGCTTTTTGTGGACCACATTTCCAAGCTTGTGATCCGCAGGCTCTTGAAAATTGACATCAATATCAGCTTCTTCAGCAATAAGAACTACACAGAGAAGTCTTCCATCAAGTTCTATTCAGACTTGAACATGTTGAGTGTCAGTTATGCTGCCATGGCCTACGGCCATTTCTCGCAAATGGTCTGGTTTAGATACGGCTGGTTGATTTTGAGCCGGTACTTGACTTTCAACCATTTGATCGAAATCAGCTGAGAACATAGTTTTATGAAAGGCAATTGAATACCCGTTTATCTTGGGCATTTATGTCTTCATTCTGATGACCTCCGGCAGTCATTGTGTGCCTAAATTACGGTAAAATTCCTGACCCCAAAGGCATTAATTCAAAGCATTAATACAAAAGTTGACGTAGTATCCGTTTTCATATGTTCTTGAAACGGTATCTTTGCAGTCTTGAATTACTGCAGAATCGTAAATTCTTGTATAATATTACATATTGTACACCTATAGTATGTTTTGGAATCCGAACTGTTTCTGGCACCAGTTGGAGCCGTGCTCGAAATATTCCTTTTTGGACACCGTCAACTTGTCCATCACCTCATCCTCGGTTAAATTGCGACCACCCTGCCAGGCTGCTTCGTCCAAGGGAAATGGAATGTCTCTGATTTTCACCACCCAGTCACTAGGCAATTCCTTGATCAAGTCCTGGAAAAGGCGTTCTTTGAAATTCGGTAATTGGGCAGTTCCCCCGACCACAAAAATGTTAGTAGGCAAGAGAACACGAGTGATCTCGGGGCACGCCATAATTGACTCGACAGTCAAATCGATCAAATTTTTAAAGGAGGTGTTGTGGACAACAGCAGAGTTCGTTGAAGCGGAGTCAAATGCGATCTCGGGGTGATAGAATGATTCGGGAATGGCAAATCTCTCGTCCATGAGCCGCAAGCACTGTACATCAGCGCCCAAAACAGTCCCCTTAGGATTGACGTAGCCTGTAGTTGTGGTCTTGAAATCAGGGAGAACGAACTCGCAGACGGCGCTGGCCCTATTTTTGAGGGCCTCGTTAAAGTCGAGAGCGACGTAGCTGGTCTCTTCTTTTATAGTGTTGACGAGGATGGGTTCATCTGGCATGTCATAGTGGCGAAATGAGATGGTCTCGCGAAGCAAGCCGTTGAGCACCTTGCCACCTATGGGGAGTTTCTTAACTCCGCGCCAAAACACCGTCTGGTAGATGACAGGGATGATATGCGTGGCACTGTAGCTGGCGTCTATGATCAAGGCAAAGTCCGGCGGTTTCCCCTCCAGCAGCCACGGCACTAGCGATGCTGCAGTGCATCGGTAGTACTCGTTGAAGCCGTATTCTTCGAACACGATCTGGTCCGTGTTCATCGACAACTGGGGGAGCTGGAACGGCAACTCGGTGAGTGTGAGATGGGTTTCAGCTGGGTCAAGCTCCTTCTTGGGCGACACCCTGTCGAAGGTGTAATCCCACACGGGCTTCTCATTCTCCCACAGCACCAAATGCCCGTTTTCGTGGGGTCTGCGAAAGCTGATACCCGAGAAGTGGTTAGTGTGTGCGAGGTGATCGTTACCCACGTGAACAGCACCATCCTTGGTCTTAGAGAGGGTGTTCTGGACCTTGAGAGGCTTCTCGTGGGAGTTGAACCCGGCCTTGATGGCGTATGCGCCGTTGTCAAGAACGAGGTGTTGTTTCGACATGGTCGACAGATACGATACAGGGAGTGTGAAAAAAGACCGACACCCCACCAAAACAGGCCCTTAAGGTCCGCGCCGCAAATGGCGCCTAAGTCACCGGACTGATGAGGCTTCTGCATTCAGGGAGGCCGTCTGACCGCCCGCCGGAGATCTCCGGTGTGGCGTGCATCTGGTGTGCCAGGGGCAAAGTAGCAGGGCCATCGCCAAATCCCGCCCGCCAGCGTAGTTCGCGACATACTATAATATACTGTGCTGCCCCCGAATACGGCACCGTACACGGCACTGTGGCTGTACTACCGCTGCTGCAGCAACCGACTTTGACGACACTGTTTATGGAATTTGCGCTATTAGTTCGCGAGGCCCTGTCCAACAATTCCCGCAGCCTTCTGTCTCATCGAGTTTTATCTTCCCCTGGCGGACCAACCCGAAGACCACTCGAGCTCACAAGGCAAAACGTCGCCATCCGCCATTAGCACGCTGCTCCTGTCGCCAACGCACCATCGGCTAGCCGAAGGACTTCTATCTCATCTCACGACGCCTCCACAATACTCCCACCTTATCAACAGAGACATCCACCCTATACTCGTCCTCGCACCTCTATAGCGCCATGCCACTCCTTCCCAAGGTATTGTACCATGATAAGAGCGTTCCTTTGCCCCTGGGCAAGTCTGGTCCTGCTGCGCTTACTATGGAGCTCCATCTCGAGTCACCCCCCATCATACTCTATGGCAGCCCTGCCAACTCCACCGGCTCCATCATCCTGGGACTACTTTCTCTCAACGTCCACCCACAAGCTCTGGCCCCAGGCCTGGCGTCCGACCCCCCGCCCTTCGAAGAGATGGAACTCGACACAGTGACCCTTCTGCTTGTGCAGACTGTAAGATACACCAAGCCCTTCCATCTCCCTTCGGTGACCGGGTGTTCCGATTGCTGTCTACGCAAGAATGTATTGGCCAGGTGGGACGTGCTCACTTCGCGGGCCTCCTTCTCCATGGGAACACACGCATACCCGTTTTCGCATCTTCTTCCGGGGTCCTTGCCTGCCTCCTCCAAACTAGGCCTGTCGCACTCCCACTCGTACATCAAGTACGACTTGGTGGCAGTGGCCCGTCGTCCGCACAAACCCGAGTCTGTTGTCAAGCTCCCCCTCAATATCTCGCGGTCCATCCTCAGGGGACCTGATCGCAACTCGTCGCGGGTGTTCCCACCTACTGAGGTCACAGCCTCGGCCGTTCTTCCAAACGTGGTGTATCCCAAAAGTTCCTTCCCAGTAGAACTTCGGCTTGACAATATTGTTTCTCTGAAAGGAGACCGCAGATGGCGTATGCGCAAGTTGACGTGGAAAATTGAGGAGCACACAAAAGTCCGCACAAGTGCCTGTCCCAAGCACGCGTCCAAGCTCGAGGCCACGTTTGTGCAGCGTAAAAACGCCTATAAACGAGAACTCAAACAGGGACCGACGTTGTCTCAGGGTGTCCCAGCCCCCAGTGCGGGAGCTCCCAGTAGGAGCAGTGGCCACCACCACAGCAGCATCCAGACTAACATGTTCGTCAACACCGGCCCTTATGTTCACACCAACGATCAACAGCCGGAGGATAGAGATGATGAGGTCCAGGAGCCACAGGAGTCGGGTCGTGATGAGCTACAGCAGTTTGTGGAAGACTTTTTGGCTCCTGTACAATCAAACGGTCTGTCCCTAAGCACGGTAGCGTCTAACCAAGGCCAATCATCGGCATCACCTTTGCAGCCATCCACGTCACGTGCTACTCCCGATCTCAACGCCCGCCTGGGGTCCGAACAGACGCGCGAGGAGGCATTGTATCTTGACGAACTCCGCACCATCAGCCACGGCGAGATCAAAAGCGGGTGGAAGTCAGATTTCAGTGGAAGGGGCAAAATTGAGATTGTTGCTGATATCAGCGTCCTCGGCTGTCTGACAGGCTTGACCCGGCACACGAGCAAGCGCACATCTGACGACCCAAAGGCAGACGACAATGTGGAAGGCCTCCGAAATGGAGCCAGCATTGCGACCGACATAGAGGACCCGAGTCTTGGCATCTTCATTTCGCACACGCTTATTGTGGAGGTGATAGTGGCAGAGGAGGTGATTCTGAACGATAGAAAGCCCCGACTCGAGCCCGTCATGTCCTCCTCCTCCTCCACCAGTGCTGAAAGCAGCTCTGGTCTACCCCCACAGCCGCAGATGGGTGTGCCCACAGGCCTGGCCCGTGTTCTCCGCATGCAATTTAAGGTGGTCATGACAGAACGCCTGGGGTTAGGAATCGCTTGGGACGACGAGGTCCCCCCCATGTATGAGGATGTGAGGACGTTGAGTCCGCCCGTGTACCGCGAGGCCTCGGGTTCTGCAACGCCACTCTCGGGTATTATTGCGCGGCAGGTTCTCTACGGTGTGGGTGGTCTGGGACGTAGCACTCCACAGAGTATCGATGGGGTCAGCGACGGACAGAGTGATCTTGATGACCGCATTGGCGAATTGACCTTGTGAGGGAAGACTGCTGACTTGAAGAGATGACGATTGTTGGGTGGGGACTAGCAACGAGGTAAAAGTCATTAGATTTTTGATACAGAAGACAGGTCAGTGAAGCCTGCATCAGAAGAAAAGCAGTACTAAGGAACGCATGTGTTCTCGGCGAAAAGTCTTTGTTTTTGATAGTATATAGTCCAAGGCATTGCAGGGACGGCCGCAAAAGGCCTGTGTATGTGTTTTCATGGTGAAGTGATTTGATAATCTACTACGAATGTACAATTGAGCAGGTTGCCAAAGTTCTGACAGAATTTTCGCAGATTTTCTCAAATTGTTGCGAAAATGGGTTAATTAAGAAATAAACCAGAGAAAGAGGAAATTCGAGCAAAACGTTTATAGTGGCACGAGTATCTACCCAAAAGATGTTGACTTTTGGAGAGCGCATTTGAGGACGCGTCTACAGGTTCATCTGAACTGCCCTTCACATACACGAGCACGCCTTCCCCTTCGGGGGTACTTCTTCAGCAATTTGTTTTTCTAGGCGCCCCGGCCGATTTAGGAAAGAGTCCAGTGGGGATTGCAAGCACGATTTGCATGTCTTTCCCACGGTAATTATACCCAATTGCATGAGAGAATTCGCCAGGACATCTTTCATCAGCGCGTTTGTATTTTAGGGGTTCAGCGTCCTCTTTCGATTCTACCCCGAGTCCAGGCCGTCGCCGGCGTTAGAAGCAGGTAAAAACCCCATTAGTCCCAAGACCGTTTCCGAGGTAGCAGTTTACACAATTACTCTTGTATTATCACACCCGATGGACAGAAACATCTGCGTAGCACGGAGCCAGCATTGCCACCATGAAAAAGCGCTTGGGCAAACAGCCAGCGAAAGGCTTTTCGCACAGAAAAAAAACCCTCCTCCTACGCCGTGCTAGCAGACCATCCTGCATAGCAATTTTTGTAGGCCCTAGAAAGCCCCGCTCCAACTCCTTCTTTCACCTCACACCATCTCCCCAACACACTCAGTGCCCCCATTGCTATGGCACACCAGCCCAAAAGGCGTCTGGGCTTCTACTTCACTGAAGATGAGGAGCCGGACGATGTTCTCCGAATCCCCAAACGCTCCGATGGCCCCCGACTGGAAGTTCGCCTGAGGCTTTCTGTATCCACCACCATAAACCTGGCCCGGGCCCTCCGATCTGCCAGCAAAATGCTGGCATCTAGTATGGAAATGTCTCCCAGTCAGGCTCGCGGAGGTCTCTCCAATATGGAAGACATCCTTAAGTTCCCCATCGAGCTGACTCACGCCTATCTGTATGCCCACCTCCTGCCCAACTCTCTCGCATTGCGTCTCAACGTATTGCGCCGGCTGCTTGAGATTCTCAAGGACAGACCTACCCTTCTACGCAAACTACAAACCGAAGAAAAGGATGAACGACCATCCCTTCCTCGCCTGAGAAACTCCTTCATGTACCAGGTCCCCCATGCCAACGGATCTGGCGAAGTTGGCGACAAGTACACCATACAGCTGAACGCGTCGCTGGCGGCGCTTGCGGCTCTCCTTAGGCCGCCTATGAAGCGCTCCGATAGCTTGCCCGTTGACAAGTTGTACCTGCAGAGAAACCTGTCTGCGCTGCTGCTTCCGCTTCCCGGCACCGAGTGGGAAGCCCAAAAACAAGATGCGGAGATGACAGAGAAGCCGTTAAGTTTCGGCGCAAAACCGCCTCCTTTGAGCATGGAGCCTACCGTGGCCCAGAGCCAGAGCGTCCTGCCGCCCCACACGCCCACGGTCCCGGCGATATCTAATGACGAACTCCAGCTCGCCCTAGACGACACCGCTCTCTCTGATGATCTCAAGGATGTGATTGCACTTCTTAACAGCGGCTCTGTGCATGGTCAGACCCACACGGAGATTGCATCTACGCTCCACGATCTTTCGTTAACGGCGGTCGACCACAGGAAAAAGCAGGACCACTTGGAAAACCGTTTGTTGTATGCTCTAGCAACACCGTTCGTAGAAACACAGGGACCGGCCTTTCTTGAACAGCCGCTCAGCGCTAGCGCCGGCTCCTCTTCAGGAATGCGCCCGAGTGCTTCCTCGGCTGCGCTCAATATGCTCACAGGAGTGGGGACTCAGACTCCGCCGACATCAGGCGCCAATAACAGACCATTCCATGGCGTTTCTCTGGGAAAGCATGCACTTCCGCAGTCTGTGTTTACAGTTGAGATGGAGAGCCCATGGTCTCTTAAGGCCGCCAACGATCTCGCGTGCCTCATGTTCGGCGTGCTGAAAAGTATGATCCGCTCTTTGACGTTGATGGACTTGCTTGCACCGCAGTTTCGTAACTTTGTTACTGAGCGTTTGAACAAATCCTCCCACAATAATAGCATCATATTTGCCGGTGAGATCGTGGCTATCATGCGCCCAGGAGACCAGCAGTATGCGTGGACCTCGTTATGGGCAAAACGCCGCGGTCTGCTTGTTATCTGCATGTTTGACCAGATCCCCAGTGATGCTTTTGACGTGGTTGTGCTGTGTGCTCGAGAAGACTTCCCGAAGCAGCCCTATGCAGTGGACTCGGTCACTGAAATCGCAGGCAAACTTATCCGCAAAGTTGATACCAATCGCTTGAAACTGGTTTCTGACATCAGTGAGTCGGTGGCCCAGGATTTAACCCCTCCTGGAAACGAACATGACGTGGTGGACCACTTCCTATCACCGGACGTGGCCCAAAGCGAGAAAATCAACCAGACTCGATACTATACGCTTCAGCTTCTGGCCGAGGACAATATTCCTTGCGCCATCACTTCGTATCCTCTAGAGCTTCATCCGGACCGCTACGAGGTCAAGTTGAAGATCCACACGCTTCCGTACATTGCTGGAATCTTCGTCTTGAATCTGCACGACAACCACATCCTATCATGCAACAACGCCATCGCCAAAAATTTATTTGGCCGTCTGTCGGACGAGCTCAACAACGTGACAGTGGACCACATCATCCCTGAGTTCAGTAGTGTTCTTTCGGCTGGAATTGAGGCCTCCAGTGACCACTTTACTATGGCGCCCGGGTTGGTGCTTCCAGAGCACTTCTTCCGGAAATATGATGCTGTACTCAGGGGCCACCAAGATCCCAGCTCCCAAGAACGGCTCTTTTTCACGTCCCGTGGCATCCGGGGTCTCCACCGTGATGGCAAGACCATATACATTGACGTACAGCTCCGTGTATCATCACCCGATACGTTTGTTCTCTGGGTGACGTACTCACGCCTGAGTTCCACAAGCTCCAAAGGTCTCAGCAGACAGTTGAGCTCCCTTGCTACTCTGGCACCGACCAGAGCAGAGAAAAAGCGAACGCGCAGTGCCAGCGACGACGAGGATTTAGGCACCCACACCGTCAACCTTCCGTCGCAAATGAAATTGTTCAAAGACAAGGAGCTGGAGCTCTTGGAGTTAAGTCCGCAGCCGGAGCTTGCTCGTCATAGCAGTGTTCGCCGTCCCAAAGCCAATACTTTTGCAATTCCGCTTTCACACATCAACACCGCTTTGGAGGAGTCTATTCTGATCAACCGGTTCCGCAAACCGCCTGAAAACGAGCCAGCCCACCTGCCTCCCGAGACAGCAACTAGTACTCCGGATACCATGGCTACTTCTGTACTGGATGGAAATGTCTTTAGCTACAAAAAGTATCTGGAGGAGGACATTCTCCGGATGGAGAATGAGATGCTTGAGGCTAAAGTGGCTGCACTGTCGCAGTGGCCTACCAAGATCGGAGCTAAAAAGCGCACCAAGAGCTTCAGTGAGTTCACAGTGGTAAAGGATATGGGAGAAGGCGCGTACGGCAAGGTGGTACTCGCACAGCATAAGGAGGACCACGTGTACAAGATCATCATCAAATGCATTGACAAAGAGCGCATTCTTGTCGATACGTGGGTGCGTGACCGGGTTCTCGGCACCATTCCTCTGGAGATCCAGATAATGGCGTTTCTTAATAACGAGCCGCATCCTAATATCATGCGCATCATCGATTACTTTGAGGACCCCAAGTACTACTATCTCGAGACGCCCATTTTCGGCGACCCTCCGGCCATCGACTTGTTCGACTACATTGAGATCAAGAAGGACTTATCCGAGCTTGAGTGCCAATTCATCTTCAAGCAAGTGGCCCTGTCTGTGTACCACTTGCACAAGCACGGCATCGTCCACCGCGACATCAAGGATGAAAACGTGATTGTGGATGAGCATGGTGTCATCAAGTTGATCGACTTCGGCAGTGCCGCGTACCTCCGGCTGGGTCCTTTTGACGTGTTTGTCGGGACCATCGACTACGCGTCGCCCGAGGTGTTGCGAGGAGAAAAATATGCTGGAAAACCCCAGGATATCTGGGCTCTTGGCATTCTCCTCTATACCATGCTCTACAAAGAGAATCCGTTCTACAACGTGGATGAGATCATGGAGGGCGACTTGCGCATCCCATACGTCGTGAGTGACAACTCGCTTCAGTTGATCAAAAAGATCTTGGTACGCGAGGTCGACCTGCGGCCCTCCATCACAGATATCGTGGAGGATGCGTGGCTTGATATATAGGCATTAAATTTAGTGAAACACATCCATGTCATGCCTTGTAGCTGGGATAACGACCAATTAGACCTTCTCATGACCCTTGCATAGACCCCAGTATAGACAACGGTAGAAGAGAAGTTCAACATCCTGCAGATAACAACCAGCTTAGTTCTTCTGGCTGCGGTGCCAGTACTAACCCATTCCAAAATGGTCGAGAGCGACCGTATGGAGCCCGTACGACCGGCTCTTCCCATAACCATTGAAGTCCTACCCGGATGCAACCCTGGAAACTCGCATTCTCGTCTCGTTACTCTTCTACAGCAGCTTCCATCTGTCAACACTGGTGCCCTTGCATGGAACTTCACGAAGTCTAGGGCTGTATTCCAGCTTCTGCAGGAAAAAGCAGCATCTATCAACTCGGAATTGTATTATGCCAAGGTCCAAAAACGCGTCTCTGATAAGGACTGGCGCCTGGCGCTTGTGTATCACATGAGAGATACATACTACGGCTTGATTGAATTTGACAAAGACATGACATTCAATAAGCTACGAGGCGACAGTGAGGCTGGGAATACCGTATTATTTGACTCAGCAGATGAATACCTTTCTCACTGGCGCTTAGACCCGGCGTTGGCACCTTCAGATGCTAGTTTGGATAAGCGCATAAGTACTTTCTCGATGGCTCCTCCACCTAGCCATTCGGTGCAGTCAGTGAACATTTTGCGGTCACCCAAGTCACAGAATGACCCATTGAAGTTCATTTACTCCCGCTACTACAGCATCCTATACTCTCTTAACACACCCTTGAGCTACTTCCCAAAAACAGCCTTAACTCGCTTCAAAAATTTGTGTGAGAACGATGAGGTACGAATCAAGGCCATTCTTCTGAAGCTCTATGTGCCCATGACCCAGCTAGATACAAGACATCAAGGCCGATTTGGCATACTTGGGTCTATGAATAATAGTGAATCTCAAACAGACGACGCAGCTGCAGAGTTCGAGGGAGAACACAAGAAAGATTTCATCTCCCGCCATGCGGACCTCATAGAAAAAGCACAAAACGAAGAAGATGACCCGCGTGTTACCGAGCTGCTTAACAAGCTCGTGCTAGAGCTAAAGGTACGCGAGGCTCAGTTACAGATCTTGGTGGTTTTGGACCTCATTTCATCATGGGGTGTAGAGGAAGAGTTGTTCCTTTCTAGGGGATTGAAGCAGCAAGAAAAGCAGTTTCGAAAATTGCAGAAGCTGAACAAGCAGTCTTTGGTTAGAAAGAAGTCTAACAAACGCAAAATTATGCCTACGTTCCTTGGTATGGGCATCAATGTTTCTGAGCCAGTGGACACCCTTCAAGAGCAGGATATTAGCGAATATTCCCTTTACAATTCACTCACTTCCTTGGTGGATAGAATGGGCATTTGGGATACATTGCTAGGTAAGGCGCCTGGCGAAGAGGAAGACAGCTCGTATGGATTCTTAGTATATGTGCTTGTCCCATACTTCAACAAAAAGCTCCCACTTATAATAAAATTTATCATTGAAAAAGTGAAAGCTCTGAATCCGAAGTTGGTGCCCCCCAAGGTTCACAGACGCAAGTCACATTCTTCTAAATCTACAGGGGAAAGTGAGTTGGAGCGGCCTGCGAAACGCTCGAAAGTGGCATTGAGTAGGAAACCTAAGCTTATGCCTAGGTCAAATTCTGAAATCCAAAGCCCCAACGACGACCTCTTACCGGCATTCAGTTTGAAGAGGTCCAAGTCCAGTCTCTCATCAAAGAATTTACAGAGGAGGCAAGTGGACATGTCCGTTGACCTTAAGGTCAATGCCGAAGATGCCAACGAAGAAGATACACTGCTTGAAAGGCTGAGCAGCATACCTGATCTGGGGCTGAAATATATCTTTGGAAATGCAAGGAAGATAAAGCCTATTTCTTTACCAGCTCCTGCTCTTCTGCGTACAGAGTCTGTGTCTCAAGTTCAAGCCACCCCCGCTAAAATGAGGGTGAAGGATATCCAAATACTGGAGGTTGTATCCACTCCATTTGCCAACACTAAAAGCTCCAACTTACCTCTCAGGACTCCGGAGACATTTGTACACCCGAGAAGGGAAGCTCCAAATACCACTCAGAAGCCGTCTCTTTCTGAGAAGTTGCTCAAGGTGATCGCGATGCCCCATGCAGAAATAAAGTCTTCTGTCAACATAACCTCATCTCCTGAAGTTGCTAAAAGAACAAGCAGTCATGTGGTCCACAGCTCCCCCATAAAAGAAGTAAACTCGGTTGAGTCGAGTGGGGCGAGAAAAATGGCTCGACCTGGGGAGCCAATGTCTATTGAAGACTCGCCGTTCTTCAAGGCTAGTCTCAATGGATCCCCAACATTTCGTTCTCGTACAGATGCCAGAACACGTCAATTGCCAGCCAGAAAGGTATGTTTCCCACCAGAAAAAACTGCAGAAGCAGAGGTTCCAACAGACAATGATAGTTCTCATTCTGAGGTTGATATAGGGTCAGACTCTGATTCCGACTACGAACGTTTGGTCAAAAGTTCGAAGACCTCAACGAAGATCAGAACTTACTCGAAATTAAGCTAGGCACCGCATAATAAATATCCGTGAAATAACATGAGTCAAAGTAAATTACATTTTATGTTACAGGAGCATCAGAGTGTCGCTAGATGTTCAGCTCACCAAAGAAGATTCCTCTAGCGATCTCTTTACCGTCCTCCTGCTCTAATATCAAATCGGCAAGAGTTTGTCCCAACCGATCTGAAATCTTTTCCTTTACCTCATCCGAGATGTCAGAGTTTGAGTCGACATCCATGCCATTGGAATTGTCAACCTTGAGACTTCTTAACGTCTGCAAAGCAGCATTCAACAAAATCTCCTTTTCCAGATCAATACTCTCTTCAACCACCAGTTTGCACCAAACCTTCAAGTTGCCAACAAGCACTAGCTTGATGACCTCGGGGCCCATGTTCTTTAAGCCTAAAAGGGCACCGTAATGGGTACCCACCGGCTTGGAAGAGTCCAACAACGCTCTTAACAATGTGCGGGTAACACGTGGTCTAAGAGTAGAGTATGAGGAGCCATAGATTTTAATGACGTGTTCAAGAAGAACTGCTGCGAACTCTCTGACTGCTAATTGGCTCTTCAAGACATCCTCCGAATCCTTGACCAAGGGTCCGATTCTTTTTGCGAGTAGTAAAGTAAGAATGGACGGCATTAAAGCATGGACATACGGATCCAAAAAGATAGTTCTGTTATCAGCGAGAGCAGATATGACCTCCAACATTGTAGACAAGATTTCGAGATTGCGCAACTGGTTCGTGATTTGCTCGGCCACGAATTGAATGAAGTAAGGTACGAGCTGGTGCAAGCCAGGGTCGTTTTTTAACGAGTTCAAAGCCGCGTACTTCAAGTTCTCGCGCTCTGGGTCAGTGGATATGAGGACCTCAACCACTTTATCGAAGTACAACTTGAGCTCCTTGGACAAGACGTGTTTAACGAGCGGCTTGACTTCCGTTTCCTTGTCTGTCGTCTTCTTTGTTTTAGACACGACATCCTTAGAATCCGCATTTGTGGTGCTCAAAAGGTCGTTTCCTAAGATGGACAGGGTGGCACCTCTGATTATGGGCGGCAAGTTCTTGATTTCCGACGGTAATGGGTTCTGTGGTATCATGGGCTGCACACCTTCTATAGCTAGCCAGTGGGCCGTGAAGGTGGTCTGACGTGGTACCTTTGGTAAGTCCTGATTGATAAGCTTTTCAAACTCGATCTCGTGATCGTCAATATAGTAGAGGGTTTGACCACCAGCCCCTACCAAGGCCTCTTTGTATGCGAGTGGTTGCAGATTGTCGTAGCCATACAACGGTTCGATATTTAGCATTTTCAAGGCATGGTCGATGTCATTTGTAGTCAAGAGCTTCCGTTTGGAATGGCGCATGAATTTTATGGCGGTTTCAAGTATCTCGTGGATTCTGTACTCAACATCCATAGCCAAATTCTTCGCAGCCTCATCGGGCAAATTGATGCCGAGAGACTCCGCCGCATCTTTCACGGTGTCATGAGGGGACCAAAGCGTGTGCGAAAGAGGCACCTTTGAGCTGGCATCCATGGCAAGTGGCTGTAGGATGAATGTTGTGTAGGTGCGTGAACGAATAGTAAAAATTGTCTTTGGTGCGAATCACGTGATTTAAGAACCAGGTTTTCCAGACGTGAATTATGTCGAAAAAGGACTCTTAACAATATCAAAGGCGAGGGATAGGGAAGGAGCGTAGATTTGTACAGAATGAACACCAAATTTGGAAATGTTGAGGTTAATTTCAAGGGTGCTGTATAAAATTTATGTGAACGATGTATCTTTGGTCAAACACTGCAAAAATACACCAAGTTGTCTGGATACACCAAGTCCAAGAAGACTATACGTGGTTGGTAAACGCCACGGACTTAAACAACTGACTATGTCCAGTAAATATGAGACTACCGGTATTGCTACCCTTCCATGCAAATGTTTCCATCTTCTATACAGCTTGTAGCTCTTCCATCCTCAGTAGCCACTAGACTTATCTTCACGAAAGTACCCTGGATCAATTTTTCTCCTTCTCTTCCCATATTACTTCCGCTGCATCTCCTCTAATAGCTCGTGATTCAATTCAAGTAGGCGCTTATTCTCCGATTTCAATTGCTCCACCTTCTGCTGCAACTTGGCGAGTTCCTTCTCGTAATCCTGTACCCGTTGCTTCTCCTGTTGGACCTTTAGGTTGTGTAGCTGAGTAACAGTTTCACCCACTTCGTCGGTTTTTTCATCAGAATGTACTGCATTCATTGTCTTGAAGCGTTCCTCAAAGCTCTTTCGTTGGTTGTTCTCGAAACGCTCTTTGGACAACTTGGTTAGCACCTCCACGTCGTAGCCCTTCAAGTAGAAAAGCTCGCAAAGTATCCTATCCACACGCAGTGTTAGAGCTTCTCGTACTGGCAATTGAGAGGTGGCGTCGCTAGCGAGGGTGACTTGATACATCATGAGATTGCTTCTGACGTACAAGCTCCGCAGAACGAATTCCTTCATGAGTTTGTCAAACACGTCTTTGACGTAGGGACCGTTTAAAGTGGGTATCTGTGCATCTTCACCTGTAGTTGTGTCGTATGGGTAGGAGTTGACCTTGATGGCAACAATTTCCCAGGTATCTTCCTGTTCTGCCACTGAAGGCTGTAGATGCGGAAGATGGGTGAGTATAAGCTCAAGAAGAGGCTCCTTGATGAGGCTCTCGACTCGCGCCTGCTCCTTTCGAAAGAAAGACTCCGAGGGTGCCTTGAAGACTGACTTCATTTTAGACGAGCAAAGGTGCGGTGATGTGTTGGATTAACTTTAACAGTATTTAAATTGGGAACACTAACGAGTTCGAAGCTCGTACAAATCATTAGGTGTTTGCACGACGTAAACCATAAGCTCATTGTATACTAGTAACTTGGTTCGGCATGGTATTGAACTCACATGAACCTTATACACATATTTCTAATGGCGAAGACGCAACTGAAGGGTAAGCACGCACGATACCTTCGCGCGAGCCTCCTAGGCCAATCCCTTTTCCTTTTTGCTCATCTTCGCCAAATCACGCATCTTCTGTTGGCTATTCTTGACACTCTCTTGCTGCAGAGAGTACCGGAGCTCCGCGGCCCGAGCAGCCGCCTCCCTGCTTTCCAGCATCGAAGAATGCGTGGGCGCCGACTTGGGCCGGACAGGGACCTTTTCTAAAGATGTAGAATTTGCATCTTCACGGCTTCCAAGGCGCTTCTCAGTAGTAGCAAATCGGGACGACCCTGTTACAGGCTTCGATTCTGACGGCTTAGAGGCCGCATCTTTGGGCTGGGAGAAACAGCTACCCATAGGTGTAGAGTCGCACTCCACAAAAGGCAGAAAATTGGTCTACTGTATATCGTCCACCTTTTTGGATACACCGATTGGTTCTATATACAGTTGCTATACAAGTTATGTGTTAGATGTTGAAATGCAGCGTCAGCTGCTAGAAGGGGGATGGTCATGGGAATTCTCAGAGGCCCCGAGGTTATTGTCCTCGACGTTCTTTGAGACGTCGTTCGGAAAATCCTTGAAGGATTCCAAGATGAGAGCTTCGGGGTCCTCGTACTCCGAGTCCTTCTCTTTGATGGCATCCTCTTCAGCTTGAGCCTTTAATAGAGCCGCCTCCTCTTCCCTCAACTGCGTGTTTCTAAGCACCATGCCTTTGGCCTCAGCTATAAAGTCAACATTTTTGGTCAAGCTTTTGAACTTGGGCACCTCAACCGGCGTCACTGTAGGCTCGATCTGAGTCAACTGGTCGAGAACTCTGGTGTGTGCGGTCTGCTTGAACCAGTGACGCACAAAACGGCCCACAGATAACTGGTCCTGGATGTAATCTCTGTAGGCAAAGGCCACTGCCATATAGAGATTACAGCGTGCTGAAGAATTGTTCGACAAGATGGTGGCGTCACGGAACGCCGCCCAGTCAGCCAAAGGAATATATGTGTATCCCTCAGAGTCGAGCAAGCGCAACGACTCGTTCCACTGGGCCAAAATGTCGGCTTCGGTGTAGCTGGCAACTTCGCCCATCTTCTTAATAGTAACCCGGTACGACACGGGCGTGCGCGGAACGTGGTAGATGTCGTAGCTCGCAATCAACTGCTCCAAGACAACCTTGTCACCCCAGGTGTAATTATTGATGAGTGCGTTCAAGAAGAACTCATCTATGGGCTTTATTTGCGCATATAACGTAATTGTCTCCCGCAACTTGGTGTAGGCGTCTGCAGTCAATACCCGGTGCTTTATGAAAAAGATGCGGAAGAATGCACTGTTTAACACCAGGTACCACAGGTTGAATGAAGGCCGCATCTGGTCCTCGTAGCTGTAGTACTTGACAGTCTCACTCCAGAAGTATAAGACATCTTCGTAAGGCAGGCCGGTGCGAAGACACGTTTGAAAAAGGTCCGATACCTGGTTGCACTTGAGCATGACAACGTACGGCAAATCTCTCAGAATGACCTTGTCAAAGAACTGGCGGGCCACCTCCAAATCTTTGCACTTACCGATGAACAGCAAATGGAGCAGACCTAAGTTCCGCAACAGGCTGCGGCGGTCGTTGTCGTTGGCGGCGTTCTCATACATGCGCAAGAGCGACTCCATACACTCAAAACCACGCGAGATGTCACCAGCCTCGAGAGCTATGCGCCCGATCACCAGCAAAAGTATAGCATGTTGCGTGCCCTTAGTGTTGACCTCGTATAAGTGCAAAATCTCCTCGTACGAGAAGCGCTTCTGTTCATAGGCTGTCGGCAACACCGTGGCCAAAATATTGTGATCCAAGAAGTGTTTGCCATTTATTTCGTCGTTGACGCCGTCCTCCCAAAACTGGAGCATTTCGATCTGCATTTGATTCAGAGCCATGGAACGGAACAAGTGTCCGAGTGCCAGCAGCAGCAAGATGTCATTGAACTCGCCCTGAGCAATACTCTCGACAATCAGAAGGGTTTCTGCCTTGAGCATTACATCTTGGGAGAGCCCGCTATTCTGAAGATACAGATCCGAGTCTCTATTGCGGGTTTCCTTTAGTCTGGACGTGCGGTTGTTATACATCAGAACACTCAACAAGTGCAAGAACCTTGCAAGGTCCTTTTGCGATAACAGACTGCGAACCTCTTTGTCTTGAAAAGCTGTGAGAAGGGACGTCATGCCCTGGTCGTAGGCGGAGACACCTGATTCCAGGCTGGTCCATTTACGGTAGTTTTCCAGGGAGTTCATTAGCTCACGGAAATGAGTGATTTTGAAGCCACCATCGCTGATAGTTCCTAGTGCCAGAAAGTGCTCGGGAGAGGCTACCCGTCTGCCGCGTCGTGTGTTCTCTGAGCCAGACCTGGTGCGCCTTAAAGGGGCCAGCAGCTGGCTCCTGGAAGATCTTAACAGGCCCTGGTTGCCGCGCACCGCCTGAACTAGAGTAGGCCGGAGACTATGCTGCGAGGACGCTATAAGGCGAAACATTGCAAAAGGTCACAGGAGTGTGGCTGATGTTTTAAGGATGCGATGTGGTCTATATATAATCGATGGAACTACAAATTTTTCAGTAGTGCGACCTCACATTCTAGTACGGAAGGTGTAGGGGAATAGTGGCAAAAGTTTTGGGGAAAGCCGGAATCGGCAACTGCTGATGGAATGTGCTTCAGAATATTACCCGACCAGACACATACACGAATCAGCTGTTTTAGATGCGGCACCCCTTTGGACTTATGCTGTAGTCCCAGAGGCATCTGGAGATGCGCTTGTAAACACATCTTCCCCGAGTAGAGGAGAGGCCCAAAGAGGCAATATTACGTGTGCTGTATCACAAAAGGCCTGAAGCAGTAAGGTACAGTCGTCTACTGGGAGGAAGAGGAGAACTCGTGTAGGTTTGGTGCGGCGACTAAGTGGCGTGAGACTGCGTTTAGCTTTGTGAAGAGCCCGCCGAAAGGAAAACCCAGCAATTAGATAACGCTAAGAAAACTCTTCTGGAACCTCCCATTGCGGTACAGTCCGTTTTCGAAAGTTAGTGCTGTGGTTTCTCCGAAACTGAACCCTTTTTTACGAGTCGAAGAAGGCGACCGGCTCGAAAGAAAGCATAACAGGGGAAAACGAATACCGAAAAGATCCTTCAAATATTGTATGTTATTTTCCCCTAAGAGATGGACAAAGTCTCTGGTGGTGGTGGCACAATAGATTCCGATAAATTTGTTCAAACCAGTTTAAGGTGGACTTAGTTGCAAATATGGACGATCGACACACAAACATACATAAGTACCCTAACTGGGCCCTACGACTGACCTATCCTGATCTCTTTTAGACACACAAGACTTGCAATTTATTAGTTTTCCTTTGATAAACCCGGTGAATCCTTCAGAATACGACAGCTTCGGCAGCCATTCCAGAAAACTACTCAGCTACAGAATGCACTACTGATGAACCATTCGCAGGAATTTTAGTAAACGCACCTCTCCTTCTCTTCTCCGGCATTTTGTGCGTTCGCCATCCAAGCGAATCATTTAGATAACGCCTGCATACAATTTGGATTGAATCTGTCCCTACAAGGTAAGTCAAACCACAACTTCTCTTCAAAACACAATTGGCCCAGGTCTAACCTACAGTGATGTCGACGTCTGCATACCCGCCAGTCTCCGAGACTACGGGTCTACTCGCCCCAAATGGCTACCAAAAGGGCCAGCGACGCAAGCAATTACAGAAACCCGAGACCTCCAAATTAGGTACCTTCGAAGGTGTATTCCTTCCCACGACGTTGAATGTGCTTTCCATCCTTATGTTCTTGCGTTTTGGCTTCATTATAGGTCAAATGGGCATCATGGGAACGTTCTTGCTCCTCATACTATCGTACGTTATCGATATTCTAACTACTATGTCCATCAGTGCGATTTCTACAAATGGCACTGTGAGAGGTGGGGGCGCCTATTACATGATCTCACGCTCTCTTGGGCCTGAATTTGGTGGTGCAATTGGAATTATCTTCTTCGTGGGCCAAATTCTCAATGCTTCTTTGAATGTGGTTGGCTTCATCGAGCCTTTGCTTGTCAACTTTAATGAAACAGATGGCGAGATCATGCGTCTTTTGCCGTCTTCTTACTTCTGGCAAGTGATCTACTCTTCTATTCTTTTGGCTCTTTGCACAGGAGTAGCGTTGGTGGGCTCCAAATTGGTCCTGAAAACTGCATTATTGTTATTCATCATCTTGACGTTCAGCACTCTTTCTATCCCATTTTCTACCTTGTTTGTGAAGCCTTTCCACCCTTTTCCACCCCCATTCGAGAAGTTGCGCTATTCTGGCATTCTGTGGGACACCCTCACCCAAAACCTCTGGCCCCGTTTCACCAGTGGAGCCGCAGGGTCAGTGCAGCCACCGGGTGAAACAGAGACATTCAAAAACTTATTTGGGATCTTCTTTCCAGCAACTGCAGGAATCTTTGCTGGCGCGTCCATGTCCGGAGAGCTTAAGACACCTTCTAAATCTATACCACTGGGAACATTAAATGGCTTGCTTGTGAGTTTCATTCTCTACTCACTTGTGATCGTGGCCATGGGGGCAGCAATTCCCAGGGATATGTTGTACCACGACATCAAGGTCATACAAACAGTCAATATTCATGGGGTCATAATCATCCTTGGAGAATTTTCCACTGCATTGTTTTCTGTCATTATGGGTGTCGTTGGTGCTGCCAGCATATTGAATGCCATCGCTGATGACAAAATCATCCCCGGATTGTCCCTTTTTGTTACAAGAAAAACAGAAAAGAAAGTAAGGGGACAGATCTTGGGTGTTTTGGCTACTTGGATTTTGGCTCAGGTGTTCTTATTCGCAGACATCAACGAAATTGCAACATTCATTACCATGGCCTTTTTGATGACTTTTTTGGTCATGAATTTAGCTTGTTTCCTTTTGAAATTGGGCTCTGCTCCAAACTTCAGGCCTTCTTTCAAGTATTTCAGTTCGAGAACGGCTTTCACTGGCGGATTAACTTCCATCATGGCCATGTACTTGGTTGACGGCGTGTCCGCTACATTCGTCATTACGTTCTTAATTCTCTTGATCATGTTGATTCATTACCTGACTCCACCACTGAAATTCGGTGATATTTCGCAGTTGTTGATTTATCACCAGGTAAGAAAATATTTGTTGAGGTTAAAACTCCAAATGAGCGTCAAGTATTGGCGGCCTCAGATTCTTCTTCTTTGTGACGACCCAAGGTCCTCGTGGAATCTCATTGGATTTTGCAACCATTTGAAAAAGGGTGGACTTTACATTCTCGGTCATGTTGTTCTTATGGATGAAGATAACTCAAAGGAAAAGCGCAATGACATGCCCTTTGGTGTGGACTCGTATAAGGAGCTACAGAAGCAGAGGCAGGCATGGATCAAGCTTCGTGACATGTCTAAAATCAAGGCTTTCGTGCAGATTGCGTTGGGACCAACATTGACTTGGGGAGTTCGCAATGTCTATTTGGGATCTGGCCTTGGTGGCATGAAACCAAATATCACTGTTATTGGCTTTTATGACTTCGTGAAGCACGGCATTACCCTCCCAGTTGTGCCCACTTTCGACAAGCGGAAGAGCATATTCGAACTCCCCACTGATGATTGCAGGAAGGAGAGAAAGGTGTCTATTAACCAATGGGTACAAATTGTGGAAGACTTGATAATTATGCAGGCCACTGTCGCTGTGGCTGCAAACTTCAAAGTATTGAACTTGCCTGCCACTGACCCTCTGCACCATCATTTTTGGTCCAAGCCAGATATTCTGGATCAAAACAGGAAATATATTGACTTGTACCCTATCCAGATGTCGTCTATTAACTTGTTGGAGGATGGAAAATCAGTTCTTTCTACGAATTTTGATACCTATACCTTGATCTTGCAATTGGGTGCAATTCTTACTACTGTCAACGAATGGAAATTCAGCGGTCACACCTTGCGAGTTGTGGTTTTTGTTGAAGACCAACTGGAGGCTGAAGATGAAAGAGGAAGACTCACCGACTTATTGTCTTCCCTTAGAATTGATGCGGAGGTCAAGATTATCTGTCTTGATGATGGATCTTTAGAGTCATACAACTTCTTGGTGAAGGGATATGGGGTGACATCCGCCAACAAAAGTAAGTTCGACTATTTGGACAAGTCTTTGAGAGGTGAACAGTGGTGGGTCAACTTGTGCAATGCAAGAGAAGCTTTGAGAGATATTGAACAGCAGAAAGCATCTAGAAGAAAACACCTGTCGAAACTACATTCAAGGCACGGGTCATCGATCGCAATCAATGAAAAGCGATTCAGTCCCTTGCATCTCTCGAGAAGCCCGACTACTGGGGATACCGTCCATACTGAGAGCTTCACAAAGAACAGAAGATACACTATATCCAACTTACATGGTCATGGCCTTTCGTTATCCTTTAACATGAAGAGTCAGCAGGGGCAGGACTTCTTTGGAAATACCTTTGACAGCGAAAGCAGCGACAGCGAGAATGATAGCGAGTACAGCGAGGCTAGTGAGGTCAGTGAAAATACCTTGAATATCGATAACAACGACAACCGCTTCATCAATACCACTTCTACGATAAGGCCTACTATATCTCGGTATTCGAATGCAAAAGATTATGCGACCGGTAAAGAATACGAACCGCTCAAGAGTTCCTTATTGCAACACGTGAAGAGCATGGAAGGCCATTCGGTGTACGGAAACTCATCATCAGACCAACTTTCTTTACGGCTGTCAAGATCAAATTTACGGCCTAATTTCCTGTCTGTTAAGATTCCTCAGTCACAGGTGTACAACGATGACGACGAAAATGGCGACGATGAGGACGATGAAAATAAGCCGTCGATCCGATTTGTTGAAGATAATATTGAAGACGATGACAATGAAAACGCAGATAACGAGGTTTCTAAAGTGGCTGAGGGGGGCGCAAGGGCATCGGAGAAGGACGAGTCGACGTCAAAAAATGACGATTTCTTCTCTTTCAAGAAACCTGCAGAAACGAGGAAAGTCTTGAAAAGGAGCCAACTGGCACTTAGATCACCATCGATCATCACTAATAACGATGAGATTATCCAGCAAATGAGAACACCGCAGTTCCTCGCAGTGGAAGATGAAAATGAAGATATTCCTTCTCTCAGCTCAAGTGTCCTCAATTTACCGGCGCTTTCCGATAGCAGTCCCTTGAATATCTCTTCTGCAAAAGACCGCTCACAATTGTACAAGGAAAAGCACCGTTCCCAATTTGCTGAGCCGCCCAAGGACGGGGCTCTCACCTACCGCCAGTTACAGGAGGAATTGAAGGGCCTCACATTCAACGATTTGCCAGCTAAGGGTCAACATCTTGTCTTGAACGAATTGATGAAATTGCACTCGCCAAAGGAGACAACCGATGTGATATTTTCCACGCTTCCAGCTCCTTCTCTCGGTACCCATTTGGATGACGACGACTCGTTCGAATACGCCAACAACTTGGCCATTTGGTTGGACGACTTGCCGCCCATATTGTTATTGAACTCGCAGACAGTTACAGTTACAACTGCGTTGTAGAATGTCTGAGTACATTTTTATAGGTACTGAATACATTTTTTGCATCCCAGAGAGTAATTTCCCTTACCTAATGAGTCGGACTGCGTATGGGCTTATCTGGAGCTGTAGCGAAAAAGGCCCATCGAATAGACACTCGACCAAAACAAATCCGAACTACAAGATCCGCGAAAGGTTTGATAGTTATTCTAAGCAAACGAGGTATCAAGGCACTAACAACCATGAGTAGTCTCACCAATGGGACGATTGACAATTCTAAGGCCGAAAAACTACGCAAGCGCCAGGAGCAGTTAGCGGCATGGAAACAGAAGAAACAACTAGAGGAAACCATTACTACGGCACCAGAGCCTGCTGGTAATTTGATCCCTGATGCTGATCCTAAGCTACTAGCTAGACAGAAGCGTATTGAAGAGTGGAAGAAAAAGAGACAGCAGCCCACGGTCCCAACTCCGAAGGTGGTTGCCGCACCTGCAGCAGTAAAGAAACATCTAGCTATCACAACTCCTATAAAAAAGACCACCAATAGCTCTGTGACGAAGAGAAAATCTGCCTTTGATGACGATGAGGACGATGAAGTGGAGTCAAAACCCACCTTTAAGGCTCCAAAGATGAATGATGCAGAAAAATCCAACCCTATAGGCAAGAAAAATGAAATCGATGAGCTTGAGATCTATTTCAAGTCGCTAGAGAAAAGTGAAGAAGACGAAACACCTCGGAGTGGCTCCAATACCTTCAGGGATAAAGACCTTGATGCTGATTCTGATGCAGAAGAGTTGGATGAAGAGGATGAGCAACAGAAGTTGTTATCCATGAGACTAAAAAAGGTTCAAAACAAAGAGAAGGAACTTGCAGAAGTTGACCACGCAAACATAGAGTACAAGCCTTTCAGAAAAAGCTTCTATAAAGAGTCTCCAGAGATTTCCAAGCTATCGGAAGAGGAAGTTGAAGCTATTCGTGAAAATTCTGATGGAATCAAGGTCCGAGGATCCGCATGTCCCCGTCCTATTACTAAATGGTCTCAGCTAGGGCTTTCTCTTTCCGTTATGTCAGTGATTGAGGGTCTAAAATACACCAAACCCTCCCCCATTCAATCGCAGGCCTTGCCGACAATTATGAGCGGAAGGGACGTCATCGGCGTTGCCAAAACAGGGTCTGGCAAGACTCTATCTTTTGTTCTTCCTCTATTACGCCATATTCAGGATCAGCCGCCCCTAGAAAACGACGACGGTCCCATTGGGCTAATCATGACTCCCACCCGTGAGCTAGCACTTCAGATTTACAAGGAGCTTACAAACTTCACCAAGACCAATAGTATTACATCAAGTTGCTGTTACGGCGGCTCGCTGATTGAGGGCCAGATCGCCGAATTGAAAAAGGGTGTACAAATAGTTGTTGGCACTCCGGGAAGACTCATTGATTTGCTCGCTGCTAACAATGGAAGAGTGACAAATTTGAGACGAGTTACTTATATTGTGCTTGACGAAGCAGACAGAATGTTTGATATGGGATTCGAACCCCAAGTTACAAAAGTATTCAGCCAAGTCCGCCCCGACAGACAAACGATTCTTTTCTCTGCCACATTCCCCCGAAAGATGGAGCTTTTAGCCAAAAAAATCTTAACTGGTGCGGTGGAAATTATTGTTGGCGGTATCAGTGTGGTGGCATCCGAGATTACGCAAAAAGTCCAATTATTTGAGCCCAGTGAGGAATTAGAATCCAATAAGTTCGCCAAGCTCCTCGAGATCTTAGCTCTGTATAAGAAGACGAAGGTGTTGATTTTTGTGGAAAAGCAAAGTGCTGCCGACACCTTGCTCGTGAAGTTATTGGCTGCCCAATACCCATGTTTGGCTATTCATGGTGGTAAAGAACAGCTCGACCGAAAATATGCCATCAAAGAGTTCTCGTCTGCCAACAGTGGAGTTAACATCTTGATAGCGACCTCTATTGCTGCACGTGGACTTGATGTCAAGGGGCTTGATCTTGTAATCAACTACGAGGCTGCCAGTCACATGGAAGACTACGTTCACCGCGTGGGAAGGACTGGAAGGGCAGGCAACAAGGGCACTGCAATTACATTTGTGGCCTCTAATGAGGAAAGAGCAGTGGCCGACTTGGTGCGGGCTATGCGCATGAGCAAAATGCCGGAGGAGGATATCGAGAACAGTCTCGTCACCATATCTCAAAAATTCCTTGGAATGGTAAAGTCTGGGGAAGAAAAACTAAGCTTCGGCTTTGGTGGTAAGGGCCTTGAAAAGTTGCAGCAGCGAAGAGACAATACTCGTGATTTGGAGCGCCAGGTTTACACTAGCGACAAGGCTGAGCTGAAGCTAGACAAGTTATCAAAATGGGACAATTCCAGAGGAACTTCAACTACTGCTTCCGGGACGGTTACTGATTCCGATATTCCCGCGTTTGAGGTGATTGAAGGCCGTGCACAGGAAACTGCTGGCCCGGATAAGTGCAAGTTCCATTCACGGATAACCATCAACGATCTTCCTCAGCGGGCTCGTTGGATTATGGTGAACCGCGACAGTTTATCCAAAATCATCGATCTGACAAGAACCTCCATTACAAATAAGGGCCAGTTTTACGCCCCAGGGGCGAAGGCGCCATCGGAAGGTGCCCCGCCAAAATTGTACTTGCTTGTGGAGGGCTTGACTGAGAAAGCCGTGCGAGATGCCAACAACATGCTACGTGCAAAGATGATAGAGGGCTTGGAGGCGGTGGCAAAGGACCCGGTTATGCCAGGAAAGTATAGCGTATAGCTGAAGTCACATGCCCCACATAAAAGTACTTAGATGCACGCAACTTAGCTCGTTATACCAGCACGCCTTTCAATCACTGTATAATGCTTGCTACCTATTGTAGCGCCGCAGGCGAATACCACTAACTAAAGCGCCATTTTTGGAACCAATACGGGGTGGAATAACCTGGTGCATTTCAGCTGTTTTTCGCTCTACATAATGCGCGAAACATCCTCGGCCCAAAATGTGGGGAAGAAATCATATATACTGCGATAAGACGTGTGCAAAAAGCCATCCAAAATAGCTTTTCCACCTATTGACTACTCGCCATGGGATTCAACGCTGCTGACTTTAAGTACGATCACTTCCTCGTTTCCGAGGTTGAGGAGGGCCTTGTTCATCTCCAATTAAACAACCCTAAGACACTCAACGCCTTCAGCGAGAGCATCTGGCGCGACTACCAGGCCATACTTGAGAAGTTGGATAGCTATCCAGAGACCAATGTGATTCTCATCTCATCTACTGTTCCCAAGGCCTTTTCCTCTGGGCTTAACTTGAAGGAGGCTATGCAGACGATGGGCTCCTCTGTAAGTCTCCCAGAAGAGAAGCGTTATGGCCACTTAAACGCGCACATCCGTGACTTCCAGCATAGTATAGGCACCCCTGCGCGGATCAACACGCCCACTATTGCCTTGTTAAACGGTATCAACTATGGCTTGGCATTGGACATTGCTGCTGCATGCACCATTCGTGTGGCGGTGACCGGTGCCAGATTCTCCATCAGAGAGATCAAAATTGGCATTCCTGCCGACATTGGCTCCTTGCAGAGACTCCCCAGTATTGTCAATAACAAGTCGTTGTTGTACCAGTACGCATTGACTGGTGCAGTCTTCAGTGCCGAGGATGCCCTTCTGTTGGGCCTTGTCAGCACCATCGTGCCGACTTTGCGTGAGGGCGTGGAATACATCAAAGCTTTGGGCGAAGACATCAACGGAAACCAGCAGTGGGCCATCAAGGGCACCAAGAAGTCCATCCAGGACATGCTCGATGGAACTTCCACAGAGCAGGGATTGACGGACATCGCCCATTATAACGCCACCAATATCAATGGCGCCTTCTTGAATGCAATGGGTGGGGTGAAGTTGTGAGAGTATGCGATGGTGTTTCTCCAGAGTGGACTAATATGTATGGTTTGTCTTAGATTATATGAGGAAGCAACATACAATTTGCCCAGCTCATATAGCGCACGTAGTACTATTAGGATGCCTGTTCTTCTCAAGTTTCTCAAGAAGCATTTCGCTGAAATAAACTTGCGTCATTGACAAGCGTTCTGCCTTTACTGTGTATTCTAGCATTTCGCGCCCCATCTTATACTAAATCCACCACCAGTTTTTCTTCTTCGGTTCCGGGTAATAGGCGAATTTTTCAACTTCTTCAGAGTCCTCCACCTATTTGGTCTTCACATGTCTCTTTTCAGACGCCCCCAGCGGGCACCTGCGCTAGCTCGTCGGCTCTACTCGTCACCTGCGCTTGCCGTAGATGCCACCAGCTTTGAGCACTCCAAAGTTCGGACTTCCAGCACCGCTTTAAAGGTTTCTTCACTAACCGCAACAGCAGCATCAGAACACTACACACGCTCACTCACCGGCCGTTTCGCTGCATCCTGCTCATCAGAAATCACAGGTCAAGGGAAAGTTCTCCGCAAGTTGAACCTACTTGTCAAAAACAGACAGTTTTCTTATCTCCTTAATACTTTCCTAAGTCTCACAAACCCCAAAGCTCCCACTAGCTGGACGAGTGCCCTCACGAAAGACCAGCTTTCCTACTTTATCAGAAAAATAGTGGACTACCAAATCACTGTATTGAGGTCCGCAGCCCAGCTGTTGACTGCGAATCGTCCCAATGAAGCTTCCCAGACTGAGTTATCTCTAGCACGAGAGTTGCGGACGGGAATACGCAGGGTCTACTCCAACCTCATTCTTAGGGACCCACTGGACCACATATACAGCAATGAAAACAGAAATGGACTCGCAAAATCCTTTTTCGACCTCTCGATGACAGACTATGAAAACTTGATCTACCTTGAATTGCACAACTCCAAACTCGATCTTGCATCAAAGTGGTTCCTGAGACTTGAAGCACAGTTCGGAAACGACAAGATTATGATGTCACCTTCTCTTTGGAACTTGAAGCTCAAAGTGCAGTCTGGTGCCTCTCCCTTTCTCTGGAAGGTACCCTCTTCCGAATTGTACGAGAACCGCCGTGACCCCAGACGGTCAAAGTTGTTATCCGAAAGTTCCTGGGTGCCAATATTACAAGATTTTCTCAAGCCCTCTTCCAGAAACACAAATCTTGTTGCAGATGAAGAATTTGTCTGTACTCTTATCCATGCGATGGGCTACGCCAATTCCGTCCCACAGTTGATCCAACATATAGAAAACATTTGGGGCATCAAAGAGGATGGCACGTTCTCCGAATCCTTCACGAAACTCCAGCTGGATGACCCACTCTTGCCGACTGTGAATATATTGAAGGCAATTGTCCTATCTTTGTCATATAATCACGAGTTCTTTCAGGCCATGACTTACGTCAATCGTTTCCAAGAGATTTACAAGGATGAAATAAACCTCACAGGTGCAGCCGCTCGCGACTTCTGGACCCAAGCCTTCAAGGTGTGTGACCTTGCTACTAGGTTTACCGAGGACCTGGCTCTCTCGTACTACATCAAAAAGAATGCCTCAGAGTTATGGGAGAGCAAGGTAGGCAAGATTTCTCTCGGGGAAGCTCAGAATTCAGTCCAATTCGATTATGACGGCTACTTGACTTATTTTAATGGCTTGGTAGCTCGCCGGAAAAACGCCATCTCACAGATCTGGAATCTCTACCTCGACAACAACGCATTCTTCCTGCCCCTGTTGTACAAAAGGTACTTCTTGTACTTGCGACAGGAACACAACGAAGAGCTCTACTTTGACCTCTTAAAACACCTACTGAAAAACTACCACTGCTATAAGCTTTCCACGGCGTCGTTTAATAGAAAGCACATGAAGGTGAACGACACTCAGGAGTCGGTATACGCCATTTACTCACTCACAATCAAGGCATTGATATCAAGCAAGGCCGAGGCAGATCTTCTCGAGCAAATCGATCCTCTTATCCGCGAATGGTCTCTCGATCACAACATGCAAAACGACCTCTTCAAGTTCTGTAAAAAGAATGCTAAAAAATGGCAACGCATGCTTGACGACAAACAGGAGAAGTTGTTAAGCGACCAAGACAGTGAAAACGAAGAAGACCTGTTTTTGGGAATCATGTCATAAGACACACGACATAATGACTATGCGGCACCAGAATTCGCAGAGCATGGAGCATTTACCACTTAACAGCATATAAACATTTAGAACGCATGGTCAGACTGCCTCCAACATTGTAGGGCTCCATACTCATATAGTCCCGCAGCCAAACATGGTGCACGGATTTTTGTGGTCGTGTCTGAACCGTAACCTCAACAGCGCGTTGTTGAAAATCTAATTGCCAGCGTTCCACTTCTCGTATATACACATCGAACACTATGGCTGCTGAGGGTTTCGAGAAGTTCACTGAGGTGCCCCTTGAGTTCTTCAAGGACGGTAGTGCTTTCGTTAGGAAGTGCCAAAAGCCTGACAGAAAGGGTATGTGCTACGAGTCCAGGAAACAAACATGCCACGCATGGCTACCTCTAAGGACTGATTGAGAGATTGAATCGGATAACGGAAAGCCTCTCATCAAAATTAATCCGGTGTCATCTTACTAACAGCTAGAATATCTCAAGATCATCAGAGCGGTTGGCGTTGGCTTCGTCATGATGGGTGTTGTGGGTTACGTCGTCAAGTTGTTGCACATCCCGATCAGATACTTGATCGTGTAAGATGGGCTGGTTTTAGGGAAGGAATGAACCACACGAGAGATGCTAGTCGCACTACAGCCGACCCACGGCCATTCCCGGGTGGTAGGGCGTTAGTTGAAGTACTTCATTAAACTGAGATTAAGAAAAAGGCAATGAACCTGTAGGCAGTGAAGAAAAAGACTCATAACAGTGAACTGGTGATCGTGTCTGTGGTATCTTAGGGCAACGCTGTTCGACAAAAGTGGTGCAAATATAGCAAGCGTCTACTGCTAACTGTGTTGATGTTCTGGAGCTTTGTGTAACTGGAGCGCATCACATTTTTTCAGCTGCGATGGAGGGTATACTTCTGCACCAAGATGTCTACCACAACCAGTTTTGTTAGAAAGCTAGCGTCCAATGACAAGCTAGTTCGGGAAAAGTCTCTCGAGGCTCTCAAAAAGTTCCTCAAGTCGCGGTCTTCAGCGCAGTTGTCGTTGCTTGAAATGGAGAAGCTCTGGAGAGGACTCTACTTCCTGATGTGGTATTGCGACAAGAGCGGCCCTCAGGAGGCGTTGGCCGAAGACCTCGGGAGCCTCTACTCTGAGACCATTGCTTTGGATAGACTCAGCACATTTCACGAGGCGTTCTGGGCCATTATGGTCAAGGAGTGGCCCGGTATTGACCAATGGCGTATGGACAAGTACTACATGTTGATCAGACGTATTCTCAGGCACAACTTGAAGCGCTTGCAGGCACTGAACTGGGACGAGGATCTTGTTGACTCGTACTTGGCGGTTTTGGAGAAGTACCCTCTCAACGGGCAGCAGTCAATGGTAATGGCCTTGCCGTACCACTTGTGTGATATCTACATAGACGAGTTGGAGACTGCGCTCTTTGACGGCTTAGACGATGACTGTGAGACTGAGGAGGAGGAGGAGGCTCTTAGACAGAAGAAGGTGGAGCTTGCATCGAAGGCTCCCGTCGAGAAGTTGGTGTCGTCCTTCGCCAAGATAGTACAGACCAGTTTGGTTAAAACATTGAAGAAGAAGTGCAAGGAAGACGTCTTGGAGGAGGAGCGTCTTGTTTCATGGGGTATCAAGATCCTGGTAGCAAAGAACGGCAAGGAGAAGACCGCTGTCTGTGACGAAGAGGACAGCGACAAAGAAGATGAGTGGAAAGGGTTTTAGACAGCATATATAATGTAAATTAGTTCATTGGATAATGTAGAATGACAAGAGATATAGATATGCGTATTACATATTTGGCGTTCTCTTCGATATTTATTATGGCTCATGATTTTAAAGTAGGAGGTCTGAAGATAAGATTGTAATCCAAGTCGATAATAAACTTTTCGATGATTTTGTCATAAATCTCTAGAAACATTAAAACCCCCACTTTTGCACTAATATCACAGTGATATGACGGAGTCCAACGAGGCCAACCCATACATCCCGAAGTACATATCGAAAGTGCCATGGTACCAGGAGGGCAAGGACAAGGCCAAAGATGCATTTGCTCATCTACGACCGGATCCCCATAGTGAGCCTACAGACTATAGCGTTGCCAAACCTGGATCGGGAATCACCGATTCCTACGACATGACCCCTGATGGTGCCAGTCTACGAAAGTTTGAAGACTATGATTCCAAGCGCGATCGCTGGCACGGATATGGAAACGAGGAGTGGGACCATTTCATGAAGAACTGGGATCTGATAAAGCGGAGAAAGACCAAAAACAGTGCTGCTGAAAACGACAGCGACGACACCGATTACGAGCTCGAAATAATGGAGTTGGGCGTACTGGCAAAAGATGTGCGCAATATTGTGAAGGAGGACCCCTTGGAGAAGACTATCAGGGACAGACAGGATGTTCCCGCGTATATCCAGAAAATTTCTATTGGGGGTAAGATTGCGTACGGTTCTCAGTCCACGGGTGCCATGGACCCTTCCAATGGCATTGTCAATGACAGAAGTCAATTTGTGCGCCAGCAGGAAGGCGACGCTGAGGCTTTTAAGCGAGTGCAGCAGTTTGCCTGGGACCAGAACGACCAGTATGAGGCCTTGAAAGAGAAGGAGATGTTCCGCGAAAGGCTCCAGGGCGCCGTTGACGGAAATAAGGACTCAGCGACGCATGTACCAGTGGAGTTGAACCTCAGCATGGAGGCCAGTCCTACACTTATGCTGATAAGAGCGCGAGAGCATGAAGGTGAGAAACAGAGGCTTTTGGACGAAAAGAAACAAGCCTTGGTTGGCAAATACGGGGGTCTTCAGCATCTCCGCGAGGCTGAGGTAGTGGAGAGAGGACACAGACAGAAGCCGGCTACAGCTGACTCACGTACTGGAGGTCTCAAAAATTCGCGTTATATCGAGGGTGTGTACCCAGGGAACCACTCCAGCGTGTGGGGAAGCTTCTATAAAAACGGAAAATGGGGATTTGCGTGCTGTCGCCAAACAGAGAGAGATGCGGACTGCAAGAAGTGAGGTTAGTGGTTATGGTCTCACAGAATCCAGCGCTGCCATTTATCCACCCGCACGGCATCTTCGTCCTTTACAAGGAGTACCTCCAACGTGTCCGCACACTCTTCTTCAATAACCCTTTTGATGAGGCCCGTGTTCTGTCCCGAGAGCAGGGCAAGCCTCTTGAACTTAGCGATTTCCCGGAGAGGTACGCCACCAGTCTCGGGGTCGAAGAGTTTCCGAAGAAATCTATCCTTGCAAAGATTTTCCACTGAAAAGTAGTAGAGGATCTGTTTTTTGATAGCTGCCTCCAAGGTCATCATCCCTGCAGACCCGGTTTGATACAGCTGTGCAGTCTCTGTCTTGGGCGACATGGAGTACGGCGTGTGCAGCGGAAAGTGCGAGGCGTGTGTGGCTCCCAAGAGGACTGGATCCGTTGTCCATGTATTGGTGGATGCGGTCAGAGGCAAATCACTGGGGGCCTGCTCTGGACTGCTGGTGGTACTGACGTATGGGATATTGCTATTGTGTGGATAGAATGTCTCTGAGCGCAATTGCTGGTCGGAATAGGCATCTTGCTGGGAGTAGAGGGTCCCAAAGTCACCAAGATTGGAACCAACTTGCTGCAGCAATAAGGGATAAGTGACATTCCCATAGGCTGCGCCAATGCTGCGCGCCGCCCAATATGCTTCAGCTGCATGATATGGACCCAGGACCATGGGTACGAGCTGGTTTTCCCATTTGGCATGCTGGTGCAGTGGCGCCCGCCCGTCCCATTTGCGCCCGCTGTCGCCCTGTCCAATAGCCCTTTGTTTTCCCGGTGTGGTGGATCCCAACTTGCAATTTACTTTGCGGGCCCGACTGAAGCCATTGCGGCCTTCTCTGGGCGCTCTTCTGTGGTCTCGTTCAAGAGCCCATGGTTGGGGCTGATGGGGGTTGTTTATGGTGGTCAAGGTAGGGTTTTTCTTGCTTTCCACGGCCAACTTGTTCTGGGCCACTAGAGTACGCGTATCCCAGGCGCTAGACCCTGGAACGGGCGCTGGCTTGAATTTGGGTTCCATTTGTGTGTTTGTGTGGGTCTCCGAGAAATGGCTGCGAAGTTTGTGGATCACCAAAAATGTGCGCACTCGGGCTCTTCTCTGGTGCCGATTGCGCACTGAAAGCCGCCATATTCCTCCCCCAACCACTCCTGCCTGAGAAAGCCTAAGGACACATTTGTGTGGTGCGACATCTGCGTAGTGGTCGATCTGGTTGGTGGACTCTCTGCCTGGTGCACGGGTGTTTCCATGACATGGGGCAACAGAAATACGGACCCCAGACATGCACACGCACCTGCATACAGCCCGCCCAGCTAGCTACCGCCGCACGCGGTGCGGTTATTGCCTCTTCTGGGCCCACGTGCCCTTATCGCCCACGAGACCTTTGCCCTCGTGTCCTCGTGTGACAGCTTTAATTAGGAAAACGTGTTTTCAGCCCCAGACAGGGCCTCGGGGTCGTATTCAACGTGGGCGTTTTGTGTTTGCTATAAAGAGGCGGAATCCTGCTTGAAGCTTCTAGTGGCTGCCACTGCGACTGCAATTGTGAGGTATCTTTAATAAGTGAGAAGTGCCGTATATCGACCCTTTGCATTCACGCTGCTAATTTCCCGAAGTAGTAGCTGCAGATTCTAGAACTCAGATTTAGCACTGGCAAAATTTGCCTAGTCTTCTCGTTGCGCTGATTCCACACCAGACACATTTTCCACACATTACAGAGCCCAATGTCGTCTCTTCCCACGCCACCGGTACTCAAAACCACCATCATCCAGCTCAATAGGGACCTCGATCTGGATGACAACAACTATGAAATCTTGACCAACGAGTACCTGCAAGGCGGATCTGGTAGCACCACACCCACCGGGGCCTTGGCAAACCCGGCCAAAAAGAAGCGTAGACGGTCCTCTGCCAACGTGGACTCGGAGGAACTTGCCAAACGCAAGCATGAAACCAAGCAGCTACACCTGATCATTGAGAAGCGGCGCCGCATCAAAATCAACCGCGAGTTTGAGGCCCTCAAGTACCTCATCCCTGCTTGCAGAAACACCGGTGCGGGCGCTGGTGACGAGCCAGTATCCGGCAAAAGAGCGGCTAGCAACAACAACGGCAACAAGATCGACGGCATGTACAAGCTCACCATACTTAAGCTGCTGGTGGAGTACATCCTCTATTTGCACCACATCATACAGCGCCAGCAGCAGTTGTTGGAGGGCCACTCGGAGGCCGGTACCTTCGACATCGACTTCACGCGCATTCCCTTGGATGTCAACCAGTACCGCAATATCGACAAGGAGTTCAACTTCAAGGAGTTGTTGGATACGCTGCCTGCTGTGTCTGCCGCCAAGAAAAGCAAAAAGCTGTTCGAGTTCGAGTTCGAGCACGACACCATCCAAGAACATGAAGAGGACGACGAGGACGCAAAAAACCTGCTCCCCAGCCCAGAGATTACGCCGGACATGGCGCCCATTCTCCTGATGCTCAACAAGTATCAGGATCGCCGCGCCTCCGATAACGGTGGCGTATTCTCCTTTACACAGCTGAAGTTTAGTGCGCCTGGGCCGGGATGTGTGTCAAATTCCACCCTGCCATTCACTAACCCCATCAAACTGACACAGCCGGCGCAGCAGGGCAACAAAAACAACTTCCTGTTGCCGGACCCCGCCCTCAACCCGTCACTGAGCTCCACCTCGGTGTCGCTGGCCTCTCCTAGTGTGAACAGCGAGTACGGGTACCCGAAGAAGAAGATGTTCCGGCTGCGGATTCCCGAAAATAATACGGTGGTTATCCGCAACTCCGTGACGGTATCTGCTGCCAGCAGCGGCACGGGCACCGACAACGAAGACTACGAGGACTCACGCAAGTTGCTGGAACACGACGCGCTGAAGACGCTTCTCGCTTTGCGTAAGTCTAGCATTGACAGCTTGTTGAACTAGCAACAGTGGCACCAATGGGCTCCTGTATTGGTATATATTGTAGATTAATGGAAGAATTATAGAGATCTACAGTTATTACACTCCGTAAGACCTCGAGCCCCGCACATCATTGCTCGAAGTTGAGCTTGTCGTTGTCGACCAAATACTCCACGTACTCATCTATGACACTGGGCCATGCGCTCATCTCATCATAGCCTGTAAATTTCTGGGGGTCATGCCGTATGATGTCTTTTAAGAACGCGTAGAACATGTTCCAGCTGTCCCGAGAAAAGTCCCGTTTGTACTCGGTTCCAACAAACTCGTACCACTCTTGTAAGCGGCCCTGAGACTCCTGGAGCTCGTCCAAGCTGCCAAATAAAAGCTGCCAGTATGACACAGCCAACTCGTAATTGACGGTCTTGTCAGCTGGACCAGCCTTGATGAAGTCAAATGTGAATTTGTAGAGCTTCTCGAATTCTCCAAGATCCGCTAGAATGGCGTTGTGACGGCTCGCAATGTACTTTTTCATGGCAGGTACGGTTTTGATGCCTTGTTCCTGCCAGACTGCCAAAAACTTGTCTTTTTCGAACACTCCAGTGGTAGGAGACTCTAGAACGAAGGCTAAAGTCAAGCTGATGAGGTCCTCGGGATCGAACTGCAAGTCCTCCAAGTACGCCAATGTGCCGTCGATGTCGATTTGCGTGGGGTTTGCTGGGTCCTGGTACTTCTCATAGAGTGCCTGGAGATCACGATCTGCCTTGATTGGCGTTGTTGCAAGCACTTCGTTATGGTTTGAGCTGTTGAGATAGGCGTTAATGGCATCCTCAAACTTCCATTTGTGCCGTTCTAGCCAAGCAGTGGCGGTTGCCGGGCTGGTTTTGGCAATCTCGATAAACTGCTGTTTTAGAGCTGGCTTGGTTTGGCGAGCCTGAGGTTAGCGGGAGGAGAGAAGGCATTCATATCGATTACGTACCATTTGGGATCTTGTTATGCTGTGAGCGTGTTTTTATGTTAATAGTGGTAGGCTGGAAGAGCGTAGTAAAAGTACGCGATTACCATTTTGTTCTCAGGGTGCCACCAAAGCAGCTAGATCTTCTGCTGCACAAGACAAACCTGTAACTCTCGAAGCATCATTCGTTTCCTTCTAACGCCGATATTGCTAAAATAGCAGGCTTTGACTCTTTTTCCCCGTACTGTCGTCCCCTTTTTGCGATCAACAACACTTCCCCATTAAAGCCACTGAATCCCATGCTTCCCCTATCTGCTGTGCACGAGGTCTTTCCGCCCCTTCATTTGGCTGATTTGCGGACCTCTGTGGCAACTGACATTGAGAATGACATAGATTGTCTCCTCCATTGGCTAGAGCCTTTGTACCCGAATGGAAAGGCAGCTTTGACAGACCCGTCACCTAGGATTCGGGCAGCTGTGCGCAGCTGTCTCAAAGATGAGCAAAGTCAGCTTGAATTCATCCATCTTTATGTCAACTCCATTCGCATTGCCTTTAACGATCTGTTTCGTCCCATGGTGGTCAAGAGTGATCTTGCCACTGTGATGGATGTTATTGGCTCCGTACTCAACCATTACCGCCACTATATCGCATCTTTGGGCTTGAGCGAGCTGGCCAGGAGCTTATTCTGGCGCAATTTGAATCTGCTCTTCCATTGGCACTTAATCAAGCAGCCGCTGCCTTTCATGCATCTCCTAGCGGAATACCTCGACACTTCGCTTTTTACCCACAAACCTACCACTGGGACGAAAAACCTCCCGGAGCTCCAGAAGTACGGAAAGAATCTTGTGGCCATAGGGCTCACAGATGAATTGAATTCTACAATAATCCAGCTATCCATTAGAAGAATAAGAGCTTTCGTTGTCTCGCTATGCTCCGGAGTCTGGGATCGTCCGTTCTTGAGCGAAATTAATGACTGGATACAGTCTGACTTGTATTCCAACTTCAGCCTCGTGCTAAGGCTCTCTTCTGCCGAGCTGGACAATATTTACTTGCATAACTTGATCAAAATCTGTCACGATGAGCTCGTGCTGCTTCGCATCACCGAAATATTCCAGCTAATCGTGAATTACCCTGACTCCAGGATCGCTCTTTCCGAGCTTCACGAATGCATTCTGTTCCGACTCAACCATGATTTCAATACCACTGGGTCCATAGTTTCTCGAAACAACACCCTCAACAGCATGAACACGTCGTCTATGGATCTTTCTCTGTTCAAAGTCGTTGCCAACATCGCGGAAAACTCCTCTAATTCACAGGCATACCAACGAGCGAAGCTAGTCGACACCTTTATACAAGCGTGTAACGATAATTTGCTTCATTCCGGTGCCAATACTGTGGATGTCATCACAACATATACATCGACCATCAAATCATTTCTCATTATTGATCCTAAAGGTGTATTGTTGGATAAAGTCGTGCGGCCCATCAGGCGGTACTTGAAAACTCGCGAGGACATTATTCTCAAACTCGTTCATGGGCTTTTGAATGAAGACCTGGAGACTAATGACTTGATCGAGCTTTCAATAGAGTTGCGTAAGGGTAATTCAGAAAAACCCAATCAATCACTTGCCGATGATATGATAGACAAAAGCTGGGTTCCTGACCCTATTGATGCATTGCCAGACTTCAAGAAAGGCAAAGTTACTGACATCATTGAGTCCCTCATTTCAATTTTTGACCTGAAAGAGATATTCATTGACGAATTCACGAAACTCTTTGGAGATAAGTTGATTAATTTGCATAATTATGACTTGCTGGAAGTGCGCAATCACTTGGACCTACTCAAAATGAGGTTCGGCAAAGACGAATTCAGCACCCTCGATATTATGATTCGCGATGTGGAGGAAAGTGAGAGAACAAACTTGAAGTTGCACCATAGACAAATACAGGGATGCAATCGTCCTTTTTTGTTCCATTCGACCATATTATCGCATCTTTACTGGCAAACCTTGCTTGATAACATTGAAACTGAAAATACCCTCTTATTACCCGATCAGCTCCAAATGCAATTCGATAATTTTAATGAGAACTACACTAAGATCAAACTGGGTCGCGATCTCAAGTTAATTCCTACTTTGGGCTTAGTCAAATTGGATATCAATCTAAATAATACTGATTTGCACTTCGAAGTGACCACGGAACAGGCTAGTGTTATCTTTCTTTTTGATGGGGATGGTGGAGCATTGCATATGGACTTTATCTCAGATAAACTCAATCTACCAGTCTACAGAGTTGCCAGGCATCTTGAGTTTTGGGTAAAGAATGGAGTTCTTATAGAGACCGCAAAGGATCTCTTCAGATCTAATGAGAGTGAGAGTAAGGTAGGGATGTTACTTCCTCTGAAAAACGACGAAAGTACGATACCAAAGATCGCCATGACCGAGAAGTCTAACTAAAACAGCCTTTTGGCCATATGTGAAAACTTCTTGATAACTTAGGACTATCATAACTCGCTCGAACTCATATAATGCTTGAATCAAGCGTACCTTGGGAAAATCTAGAGTTCTCCAATATCAGCACAATGCTGTTGGGGAGATACTCAATGCTTTCGTAGAGGAAGGTGAGCTTCACCTGAATAACCACACGCATTTGCCCAAATAACACGGGAACCAATACATGCTACGATAAAATCCTCAATAGCCTTTCGTAATTACTGCATAAATATCAGTTAATGTTGCCGTTCACACTTTTGGATATTTCAACACCCGAAACCTTTTGGTTGTAGGTCGAGCTAGGTTGCCATTTTCTGGTGGCTCTAATTTCATCCATAGCGTAGCCAGGTATGCGAATGTTCCAGTTCTTTTCCAAATGCAACTGAACATCTCTCACATCAACTGTATCGACCTTACGATGCTTAGACAATCTGCAAGCAAAACCAGTTACCGATGTGATGAACTCATCAGCAAGGTCTAGCAACAACTCCTCGACATCGCCATCGATGTTCGTCTTACCGTCTCCCTCATCGGCACCAATAGTGTTTACAAGCTCCGTGAGTTTTCTCTTTGTCAAGACCCTGCCACCATTGTCTGGGAGAGAAGAGCCGCTGTTGGCCAAGTCATATGTGGGCATCTTCTGTATGGCGGGGTTTCCGAGAATCTGGCCCATACCGTTTGCTACACCGCCGGTCAACGTAGCTCTGTTGTTGGAATTGGAGCCTGGCTTCAAGATCACAGGCACTGAGGGCTTCACGTTGATGGACGAAGAGATGGGGAGCGAGGGAACACTGGGCTTGGTGATTCCAGATAAATTGATGGATGGTGGGCCCAGAGTGGAGCTTGATGTAGCGTTGTCTGTCTGTGGAGACGCAGATTTCCCAGCCTTTGAATTTTGGGCCTCTGCAACCACGTCAGAAGCCTGCGCAGCAGGCGTCGAAGCCCCACCAGTCTCAGAGACCGGAGCCTTCACAGCCGGCAGCATCACCGTCGAGGGGGCTGGTGCCAGTGCAGGTTGGGCCGAAACAGGGGAACCAGCATTGTAAGGAGTGCCAGCGCTGCCACCAGCAGAACGGGCCTGTTCAATGAGCTGGTTTTTCATGTACAACGCAAATTTTTGGTATTGGCTGAATTTTGTTCTGAATTCCGTCAACTGTGAATCCACGGATGCTGTCTGCTCTGCTGTCAAGCCCAGGCGTTTGCTCGCCTCGAGAGACTGGATCTTGCGTTCGAAATCGACCAAACGGGCCTTCACCTGATTGAACTTCTCCAACGTCACAACATTATTGCCTACCGCGGGGCCACTGCTGGCAGGAGCAGGAGTTGAACTCTGCTGTGCGGAAGGAGAGGCCTGACGGGGCTGTTTGAGTTGTTGCGGAAATTGCTGGGTGGTTGTGGGGTTGGGAAGCGCAGCCTGGGAGTTAGGCCGTGCAGGAGCGGTTGGCTGAGGAGTGCCACTCAGCTGCGGCTCAGCCAGTTGGGGAGTGCCACCCAGCTGCTCCTGCTGCTGCTGACGGGCCTTTTGTTGGGCCTGGTAGTTGAGAAGAACCTGCTTGATGGACTCTGCTTTGGCATAATGCTGCTGTGCACGTGCACGGTCGTTTCCAGCAGCTTTCACAAGAGCAAGCTCGGTTTTTAGGGCTTGCACAAGCTGATTAACCTGAGCAGGCTGTATATTCACCTGACGGGCCCGGTTCTGTTGCGCTGGAGGGGACCCAGCTTGATTGGTGTTGTTCATGGTACGCTTGTGATCTCAGAATTTGGCAAAAATGCGAATTTCGTTAGAGCGAAGTAGTCAGAGATCTATGCGATATTGATGGGTTCAGGGTGGTTTACTGGCTTCTATAGTGAGCTTGTATAAAACAAGTTGTTCATTGAGAAAGAGGAATTTTATGTGCAGGATAAAATGGGTATTTCCGAGGGTATACACGTGATCATTTATAACGACTGCAAAATGCATTTAGTGGAGGTACAATCTACCTCGTGCCAGGTGTAAATGGCCCCAAGCAGTATGATAGTCTCGACTGTATTAGCATTGTGTAGCATACATTGTCTAATTTAGTGTGCAAGATAAGTGTCTAAAGCGCGAAACACATTTCGACGCTCGTCTCGTTGTTGCCCCACCAATTAGGCATGCGGAAACCGTAGGCAAACGCGACAAAAATGACCACGATGGCCAAGTTGTAGCCCGTGTCGAAAGCGGCTGCCAAAATGTAGTTATAGTTCTTCCACAATGAGTGTTTGTAGCGGAAGACGTAAAACATGGTGACGGTTCCACCGATGAACTTAGAGAGGTAACCGGTCGACAAATTACCGTAGAAGGTGGACATAGTGGAGAAGAAGACTGTGGTGTTCCACAATTGAAAGTTGAGGAAAGAGTTTGGAAACCGTTTATGCAATGCAAATAGTAAAACTGGTGCTGTCAATCCCACAGCGAAGCCGTAGGGAAGCAATGGGTAATTTGCAAAAAGCCTGGTGGGACCAAGAATAACGTACTGAACCGCATTTGTGTGGTAAGTGACAATACTTTGTCCTGTCCACTGTCTAAGAGGGTCGATTTTGGACCCATCGAGATATTCTCTCTTGGTCAACATGACCCACTTCAAGGCCAAGTAGTTCACAGGAATTCCAATGAGCTCGCCGTATACCTGAGCAAAGAAAACATCCCGAGGCGGTACATGGTTGTAGAAGCCAAGTTTCATAGACTCAAGGTGATGCTGCGACCGGTACCATGCATTACCAGCAAGACTACCGAAAAAAGCAGCGCCAGCGCCATGTTTGCTCTCGAGACCTTGGACCATGTAGCCATAAAGAAGCTCATTAAACGTGCCTATTGGCAACTGAAAGTTCGACAAGGCATATAACCAGATGAGCGGAGTGACAATGATAGAGCCCATAATAAGGGCTACAACACAGCACCACCAAGGAATGTAAAGCTGGTCAAAGAACCAGATGGCTATGAGAATGCTCACAGACATCAAAAACATCACCAAGTACCAGAATGCCGGGACCTCTTCATATTGAGAATGTAGCATGTTGAGTCTGTCAGTATACTGCGACTGCACAGATGCCCCCTTATCACGGGAGAACTTCCATATTCTGATACTGGATGCTTTCAATCTATCGAACCCGAAAAGCCCCACCCACACGATGCCGCTAATATAAGCAGCATAGTCAAAAAACATGTTCCACGCTCTCTGAGCGCCCAAGTGGACTGGACCATAGTACTCGTATGCAGTCACATTGAGGGTAAGGTTTGCAGTGAGTAACGCATCCGTAGGGTAGTACAGGCCATTGGCAAGAAACAACTTGTTGGACATTAAACCGGCTTTAAATTCGGTAATGGGGCCCCATTTCGCAATTGGAAGAAGAATCCACGCACCAAAGACAAAGCCCACAAACTGAATGACCTGAATCCAGTAAGGATAGATCATGATAGATGAAGTAATGTTGGCCCAATCTAGGGAGAAATTGAGTACACCCATACCGCCCATTCCAGAACCAATAAAATTGACAGTTGGGTCGTATGGCGCCATCCAACAAAGTATTGCAAGTGAGGAAGTGAGAGGAAAGAAGAGCTCGGGAAACAACTGCCAAACGGCCATGCCTATTAGGGCTATGTAGAACACTTTCATACGCTTCGAACCCGTCTCCAGACTGTCAGACTTAGCTTGGGACTGCAAAAGGGTGGTTTGCATAAGCGCCTTGGGCCAAGTGAAGTGGGGGTCGTACAATACGAAGTTCTTTGCAATGATGGCGTACGAGTAGCCAATGAAGACAATAGAAAACATGAAGCCAATAGCCAAAAGTGGGTGCATAATCTCCTCAAAATAAATCTCCGCGAGCGATATGGCGTTAGTGGCAAGGTTCCCGGTAGCCCCAGAGGCATTTGTTATTGTAATCGCAGCAAGCTCTTTTGCGGAGAACTTACCTGGATTGAGGTTCACGGAGTACCCCAATAGACGAACTTGTTTGTTATGGGGAATGATCGAGGCTAACCACTTTCCGAGGGCGTAAGACACTATCTGAACGAAGAAAATGGAATATGCAGCAGAAGTGGTTCTGTACGAGTTCATGGTGTCTATGAAAGCACCAGGAATGATGAAGATGGTGGAGAGAACGAAGTAGCGAAATGTTAAAACAGGGGTACTCGGGTCATCTTGCAAGGGAACAGATTCACGAACCACTTGAGGGAGCTCTACCAAGTCTGGAGCGAGCTCCGGTTCGGAACCGGAAACCACGAGCGATGTGTGGGACTTCGGTGTATCTTCATTTCTTCCAAAATGGAGTAGAGGGGTCTCTTCGTCGTCAGACTCAGTGCTACCCATTTTCGTGATGCCTACGCAGCTGGAGCCAGTAGAGAGTCTCTACAAGCGTCTGCCAGGGCCAAGAATAGCTCTATAAGGTAGTCTATAATGGATATGTAATGAAGATGCAAAGCCTGGTTTATCCTAGTTAAATGCAAACGGTGGCTGCACGCTGAATTTGTCAGCCGCCACAGTTTTTCCGAGGAAAGCGCACCCGGATTTCGTCCGGAAGTCGCAGCGCTAGAGTCTTAAGGCGCGTTCAACCACTGCCAAAATGGAGTTGCTGCCATCGGCATTTGGCGAGGAGAGTCTCTCCTCGATAACATTGTCGAGAAGCACCCGTAGCCGCTTAATAAGTACACCGTTTTTGCACCACGTTCGAATAGGCGTCCACGAGTCAAGTACAATTCCGGGAGAGGCCCGACCAGAGGTCAAATGTGAGGTAAGGTTGTATCCGATTTCTCCTCCAAAAAGAAGCACCGCCAACGTGCTGATGGGCGTAATGTCTCTGAGGAAGAGCTTGGATGTGTGTGTGGACGAGGTGTATGCAACGAATGGTGCACGTAGACCCAGCAAGCTTGAAAAGGCCTGTTGGCTGGAGTAATCGATGTTTTCACGGGCTTTCGCCACATCTATGGTCCCATCCTCGTTAATAAACTCGGCATAGTCCTGGGCCACAGCGTTAGCAGACGCGAAAACCAACGACGAGGGGTGCAAAAATGCCCTTGTTGCGGGGAGATCTTCGGTTGAGCTTCCGTTGCGGAACGCTTCCACGAAACGGTCATTTCGCAACCAGAACTTGGTCTGACGGGCATCCGGGTCAATTTCAACAGCACCTGCAGACAGCTGGAAGTACTTAGGGTCCGGAAGCTGTGCCCTGGCGAGCTGGGGGTAGTAGGCGCCGGCGATAACGGAGCGCACGATAGCATAATCTCCGGAGTTACGGTTAAAGAAATCTGGGCCGTTTCCGTCGCGGGCCGGCTTATATCCAAAGGGAAGAAAGCCTAGTTCCTTGAGCATACCGAGATACTGCTCCCTGGTGGTGGTAATATCCTTGAGTGCCATATACCCAAGACAGTTTTCCTCCATGAACTGTCTGCCAGTCCCAGCAGCACGTGACTTCTCGTATTCTGCATAAACCATAGCTGTGGCAACGAGGTCGCCATTCCCGCGAGCGTATTGCAGTTTCACGGCCTTCACGCGTTCGCGGGCATCGTTGGCGTTCGTAAATGGGCTACCTGCTGAAGCAATTGCAGCCAATGTCACGCATACCTCCACGCACCCGAAAATGCATCCGTACACCATCAACTTTCCACTGGCCAAGTCGGTAGGCAAAAAAGACAAGTATTTCCCGAGGGCGGTGACTGTTCCATTGGTAGCGAGAGCACCAATCTCGACTAGCGTGTGGCGGGATTTGGAGAGTGACTTTGCATCTGGCGGGTCCAAGCCCCCGTTCAAAAATTCTTCCACGTTCTCAATACCCATAGCCCGAGCCACCAAGTAAAGATTTTCGAGACGGGTCCTTTTTATCTCCGGCACTGGCTGGGCACGTGCCTGCTTTTCTGTGTCACGTGTATAGACGTGGTAGGCTGTTCCAGCGGTTATACGGCCCGCACGGCCCCTTCTCTGAGACATTTCAGCTTTCGAGCACCAGCCTTCCACCAAACGAGTCGCATTGGCTTGGGCGTCGTAGAAAACGGATTTGGCACGGCCACAGTCGACTACCGCCACGCAATCTGGGATAGTGATGGATGTCTCAGCGACGTTGGTAGCCACAACCACCTTTCTGGCTCCCTTAGGTGGGTTTTTGAACACCCTTTTCTGGTCCTGAGAAGATAATGCTGAATGGAGCGGAAGGGCCCATACCGAGCCGGAGACGCCCAGAAACGTGTTCTCGATGGCCCTGATGCACTTGCTGATCTCCATTATACCAGGGAGAAATACCAAAATGGACCCGTTGCTCGCCTTCTCCCGCAAACCCTTGTCTATGTACACTGCAAGCTGCGCAAGAAGGTCGTAGTTGATGTTGCCCTCCTTGAAGTAAGCCGAATGGGCATTGGGCTGGACCATCTCTTCATCGTAGCGGTTTTTGAGCATTTTGTAGTCCAAATCTTCGAGAATTGAGTCCAAGTAGTAGTCCTCGATAGGAAAAGTGCGACCCTCGATATGTATGTGGGTGGGTGTGAACCCGAAAAACTTGTCGAAAATAGCAGGGTCGATGGTCGCAGACATGAGCACAACTTTCAACTTAGGAAACCGTGGCATCAAGCGCTTGAGAATGATTAAAAGGAAGTCGCTATCGACCGAGCGCTCGTGCACTTCATCAACAAATATGTACTCCACGCGGTCGAGGGTATCCAGCTTCGTGTTCATGTACAGCTGGAGCATGCGCAAGAGAACACCTGTCGTGACAAACGAAATTCGTGTCTTGCTTGTGGTTTTATTCTCGCCTCTGATGATATAGCCGACCTCGCGGCCGATCTTGTCGATTCTCTCATCGCTGACTCTTTCCGCTAATCCGAGGGCAGAAATACGTCTTGGCTGCGTACAAATGATGGTGGAGTCAAAGTTGTTGTGGGAGTACAACTGATCGAGCACAAACTGTACTACTTGCGTGGACTTACCAGAACCAGTCTCTCCAGTGACAAGGGTGACTCTGTTGGAGTTAATGGCTTCCACAAGCTGTTGCTGCTTGTTCCACGCCGGGAGCTTCGTTCTGGATTGTATTGAAGTCTTTAAAGCCGCCAGGTTTATCTTGTCAGCGTGCAGTTGGCGAATCTCATCGATGTCTTTCGCCAGTAAGGTCATCTTCTGATGAGCCCGGTTCCTGTCCTTTCTGGTTTTAGTCTTAACATTATTGGATGACAGTACCTTCTGCTGAGCTACCAGAATAAGGGCGCCTGGGTTATCAATTATCCGGGAGATGTTTTCCTCCATCCACTCCACAATGGAATAGACGCAGCAACCTCCCACGAGAACGTGATCAACCAAGTGCTCCATGAGCTGCCTCAAAATTGAGAGTTTAATGTAGTTGGCAATCTTAAATGCACGATTCTCTACCACAAGCTGAATGCCAGGTAAAGCTGCAGGATAGTTGTGACTTCGGAATAATCGTAGGCTCAATAGGCCCGATTCAATGTTTTTGATGTTGAGCCCAACACTAACAACTCGATGGTCGTAGCCGTCAATAAAATTGATATTATTGGACCCGATCACCTCGATCCCCTCCACTTCCTGTTCCCATAACTCCGCAGAATCCTCTTCATTCTGTTCGATTTCTTCGGGCTGATAATCGGTGGCCAAGTAAGTCAACGCCACACTAGCTTCCACTTCATCGTTATTCTTCTCCTTGAGCATAGTAGTGATTTCGTCATGATCAAATCCGGAGTGGCCGAGGCGTTTTAAGAGGTACTCCTGCTGAATGTTTTTGGACAACTTCAACGAGAGACTGGAGTCCTCCTCGCGCTTGGCAAAAGCAGGAGGCAAGTCATCCTCAGGAATGTGGAAAATGAGCCACTCAAGGGAGTCCACAAATGAACTAGTATAGTTGAAAGACTCTTTGATATGGAGTTCCCTAAATCCCAAGTTTGACAAGAGCGACAAGTATTCGCGCTCTTTTGATTCATTCGAAGTCATTTCAGACTCATTCTCAAGCGACCATTCAATGTGGTGTTTGATCGAGTGCTCAATTGACGTCCGAAGTTCAGAGGGAAAATCAATAAATGGAGCGTTATCCCACACTTTTCTGGGAAATGTGGGGATCTTATTAACGGTGGCAAGCAGAGTGCCCGCTTCCCGACCTGCCCGGCTCGAGGATGGTGCACCTTTTGTTGCCTTATTAGATGCCGACGGCAGCTCGGAGATAGTATTAGTCTTGGTAGAAATACTTATCATGGGCTTTGCAACTTTGGCATCGTTATTCTGCTTCGCCAAACGATCCTTCTCCTTCTGTGCATCTTTTTCCCGCTGTGCCAAAACCACCTGAAAGGGGTTAGCATTATAGATCGTATCATGCTTGTCCTTGTTGGCCTTCAAAACAATTGCACGCTCCTTTTCCAACTCGGACCAATAGTCTCTGAAGAGGATGGGTAAAAGCATCTTCATGTTTTTGATGAAGTTGATCCGGTACAAAGCATAAGTGGCAGCAAAATGACGCGCCTCGTTAGTTGTAGTTCGAGGAGTGCATAAATCCGTAGGGGGAATCATCCTGACATGGATCGTTTCTTTGGTCTTGGGGTTTTCCCAGCTCAAATTGATTATTCCAACGAAGCCCTTCGGGGTCTTCTTCATATCAACGACCACTTTGTTCCACTTTTGTTTCTGCGCATATTCAAAAAGTAGCGTGGCAGGCAACTTTCCAGTCCAACCAAAGTTTTCGCCAATGACTAAACCTCTTTGGGGCTTTTTGAGGTCGTCTTTTGCATCCTCAGATGAAGCTGCATCTGTACCCTTCCTTTTCGACTTGACATCTTTAGCTTGTTCTTTCGAATCAATGGCAGGCTCAGGTTTCGCCTTACCTTTCTTAGCCATTTCAATGTACTGGGGTGAAAGGTCTCTGGAAATTTTTCGATATAGTAGTTTATCTGCAGGAAGGATGAAGCCTTCAAAAAAAATGACACGGACAGGAATTGAACCTGCAACCTTTTGATTTGGAATCAAAAGCTCTACCATTGAGCCACCGCATCATAACCACATTCTGTTAGAGATCAATCCTGTATGTCCGGATCAAGGTTGGTCTAGAATGTTACAAATCACACCACATACCCCGACACGGAGATGTAACCAGTTGGTACCCCTCGAGGTGCATAAATTCGAAAACCTCACTACTACGGAAGTATTAGGCACAGGGGTTGCAATATCTTGCAACACTCAGCAAATAGTGAGATGTGAAACTACCACATTCCCCAGATGTGGCAGCCAGAAGAAGTAAATAAGCAGGGGATAATTGTGTGGATTGAGAGACCACCCAATCCTTCTCCAGAGTAGCTACACTAAGTAGGAATACACAGAGTGATTTATAACGGTTCCACAAAGCTGTCCACCCCTAGTGCCGTTTCCGAATACAAATATAACAAGGATCCTCTCGGTGGCCAAGCTGGCTAAGGCGCGAGACTGTAATTTAACTCAGAGTAATCTTGAGATCGGGCGTTCGACTCGCCCCCGGGAGAGTTTCTTTTTTTTATTTTATGAATGCGTGCATTGTTTACCAAACAGCCTTAATTTGTCGTAAAGGCCGCCGGAAGTTACAAGCGACGGATTAAGGCCTTGGCGCAGATATCACAGCGGCAAAAGGTTAAGCGGCAAAATTTCCCAGCCAAAAAGCTATCTCAATTAGGCAGCAAATTGTGTGCCTTCTAATATATACGAGATGAGAAAAATTGATATGGGTGCAGGTTGCAAGTGAGATGTAGCGATGGGTTCAGAATTTGTCTCCAGTAGAGTAGTTTTTTTTTGAATGGGAAGTGCGAGATTCGGGTTACAGCATGTTTCCCGTTTGGACAACTTGGGGCCACTCCTCTGGTTGCGACTGTCGGGCACCGATACCATGATGCAGTAGAGCTATCGGGGCCAAAGTCAAAAAGGTGAGGACTGGAGCCGAGGGCCCTCAGATAATAACAAGGCATCAGAAAATAAAACCTCACATCCGGAACTAGTAGTAGAAGCGACCATAGTGAGAGCAGGACCGCATCGCAAAATAAATACCTACGGCACCTGCAAAAATTCCGATGCCTATTGTTTCACGAGTACCGACCAGCCCTGGTGTGTCGTTTGTAGCCGCTACGTGGGAATGTATCAGGCGCACCATGCTTGTACCATCACACGATTCTGTTCATCACAGGCAGCGGCTAAGGAGTTTGTTGGCAAGTGCTAGGCGGAAAGCGACTGCGTCTGACCTCGGCATGTGGATGAGCGCTTACAATACCGAGCACACGGGTTAACAACGCCATTTTTGCACCATAAAAGTGCATCAAGGATCTGCAGGATGGCCAACACCTTGCATAGAGCTGCATTCGACTTCCGGTCAGGTCCAATTGTCGCGTGCTGATAAACCTGGCGTGTGTGCAGTACGGTATGGCAGTTTGTCCCCTGAAGCCGCGCGCAACACACGTGGTTAGGCTCCATGACGTGACCGCGGCGCAGTGCTGGCCAGCAGTGTCGATGATGAGGATTCTAGAGGGATGACGTCAAGTGGAATGGGTTGTAACAGCCGATCTGGAAGGCAGGAATGAAAATCAGAAGTGAAAATTTCAAACAGGACTCTGAATTGCCAATTGTAGTCAGAGAGGGTCGTTCTTGCAAGCCATTTGCGTGAATTTGCACCTTAGTGCGCCTTATTGTTAGGAAGAAGATAAAATTTGAGCCTTGGAAGTGTCCGTTTGTCTAAGATGCTCTGTTTTGCCGATGCAGAGGTGTAAAGGAGAAGGTGTTGCAGCTATTTTTGAGAGGGTGGAATTTGAGTACCGATTTACAAAGACTGCGTTCGAGGAAGGGGGATTACCTGCTGGAAAACTGCATGCAGTTGGTTTTATAGCATCATATTCCGTGCTTATGTTGTGTTGGTGTTGTTTAGTTCTATATGCGTAGTTCTTGGTCTGGGTGTCTTAAATGCTGTTTCTGCGCCCCGCACTTGTGTTCTCTTCGTCTGTTTTCTCGTTTCCCCTAAATCCGGCTCTGCACTTACTCGGCCGCTGTTTACACGTCGTCACTAGTATGCTAATATAATGCAGATCATAAGTCATAGCTACCCTTCCATGATCACCACTGCCAGCCACACTGCCAGAAGACACACGGCGCAGAAGCCCGCCCATAGAATAGCACTGTGCGAGGCCGGTGCCGGCGTCTCTCTCTGGAGACACAGGCTGATACCTGCCATGGAGAGAAGAAGCGAGAGCACAAGCCCGCCCACAAGCACCACGGTCACGCCCAAGTTGTTCAAGAAACGGAACACCAGGTCTTCATCCTCTGCCTTGAGAAGCAGGTAGATGATGCCAATGTCGATACCACTGATGAACACCGACACGCAAAAGAGCAGAAAGTACACGCACGCAAGCACCGTGTCGTGATCGTGGGCGTACTGGCGCTGGAAGTCGTTTTCGCGACAGAAAAGCGCCAGATCGTCGTTGAACAGGTCGTAGTTCGCCTCGAGGTCCAGCGCGAACCCGTGCCCGTAGTACGGCAGCAACAACTGTGGTTTGTGGGGCTGGGCCCACACCTGTGCTTTTATCCGGACAGCGGCGGCCACGGCCCCGCCAATCCACAGCCGGTCGTCGGCGGTTCTCATGGCCAAGTAGAGCATGTAGTTGTCGGCGTGGGGAACATCAGAGGCGACTGTGTCATCCAGGTCGAGGCCCACAACGGCACCCGTGAACACCAGGAAACGGGTCAGGTTGACAGACATCGTCAGCGGACGATTTGCCACCGGCGGCGGGCGCAGCAGCAACGCCCCGCCCGTTTCCGGACTCACTTCGACCAAATGGCCTGTTTGGGGGTGGGCCAGGTCGTGCGACAGCTTGAGCAGTCTAAAGGAGTGCTGGCGTTTGAGAAGGAGGTCCAGCTTGGACTGGATGAGGCGCGCGTCCGCCTCCAGCTGGGTGGCCGCCCGCTCCACGTCCTCCCAGCCCTTGTAGAGGTTGAGGTTGAGGAGGTAGTGGTAGTGGTTGTCGGCGAAGCGGCCCTCGGGGATCTCGTTGAAGTAGCACAGCCGCATGTACTCGTAGAACAGAAAGTCCTTGAAGAGATGGAGGGTGCACGCCAGGTTCTTGACGAGTTGCTGCACCCGGGGCGGGAGCTTACGGAGAAGCTGCAGCTGGTACAGGACCAGAAGCGTACCATCGTCGACGCTTGTTTTGACCAGCTGCTCGAAAGCATGCAAATGCAGGTCGTTCAGATGCACCATAAGGTGGTTGAGCGGAAAGGGGTCTGCCTCCGGAACCTCGAACGAGAGGTCGAGCGGAAACTCGTTTGCGGTGCAGATGTCGTGGTCCACTGTCACGAGATAGTCCTCGTGGGAGGCAGCGTCGGCGTCGTGGCGCAGGAGGTAGAAACGCAGTCTTCTAGCCACAAGCTTTAAAGAAGGTTTCAATCCTGGGTGGTGGCCAGGGCCCTTGGGCGTCACACCTGTGACCGCCTCCACGGTTTTTCTGGCCATCTTCGAGACGCCTCCGGCAACAAATGCTCTCACTCTCTCTTTCAGAGCACCCTCGTCTCCGGCACACACGCGAAGGAGGTGCTGCGCCACCTCGTTGGGAAGAACACAGTACAGATAGTTCCGGAGACCGCCCGTGAACAGGACTAGAAGCGCCAGCGCCTGGTTCTCGTGCGCCACAATATAAGACGGCGAGACGGTAGTGTCCTCTCCTGTGAGAAAAACGTATGCTACGCTCGTGCTGTCGGCATGGAGTCTGTCGAAGCCCACGTAGACACACAAATGCAAAAGAAGATCATGGGTAGCGTTAGCGTCCGCAGGAAGAAGAAAGTCTAAGTGGAAGTTTTTCTTGACAATGGCAGTGAGGTCGAAACGCGCCACCAGGCTCACTGCACCTTCCAAAGGTGCAAAAACATTGGTGTCCACGGGGTCCAGGTCTGCCAGGCCCACAGAACTACGATGAGCAGGCATCTCATCACCAACTAGCCTCAGAATAGCCACTTGCTCCAGCTCCACTGCTGCCAAAACCGTCGCTAGCTCATGGGCCACGCCCAGAAGGTCTGTTTGAACGAAAGAGGTGGGATTAGCCGCGAGCCAATCATGCAAGCGGGCCACAAGTGCCCTGCTAGCCCGTGCGTCCGGGTGGTACTTCACAAGCTTTTTGAAGATCTTCTTGAGGGCGATTTTTTGAATGAGAATGTATTTGGTGAGTTTCTTGAGCTCCACCAGCACCTCCGTGATAACTGAAAAATGGAGTTCGTGAAGACGAATGGCCACATCAAGGTTGTCGGAATGCGAGGACCCGAGCTCGAGGAGGACCTGGTTGTAGAAGGTTAATCTGCGCCGGAGCTCGCCATGCTTGGTATGTACAAATAGGTTGATGTACTCAAAGTTCTCCACGAAGGCCTTCTGTAATCCATCAAGGGACGTCTGTGGGGACTGCGTGACCTGGCGAATGCGTGCCTTGAGATCGTTGTAATCAAGGTTGTACGACTTCCACTCTGGCACCGATAGGTGAGCGAGGTTCTTGCCGAACTTCATCACCCTTTTCAGTTGCACAGGCGGGGGAAATGCCAATATATAGATTGGTGAGATAGGCCGCCTGCGCATCACACTAGCGAATGCCGCATTGGGAATTCCGAGGGTAAGTTGCTGATAATAATTCCTGCTGCATGTAAAATGTACATCTGCGAGAAAATAACCTAAACTGGGAGGTGTGCATGCGGCTATCTAATGGTTTCGCACAGTCGTCGTTCCATGTTCCAAATGCTAAATAACGCCCAGGACACAGGGAACACTTGCACTAGTGTTGCGGCACCCACTGTCTCGATCCAGTGGTCTTCTTACGATGAACCTGCCGCGTAAACCAGGCTCAGTTTGTTACGACCGTGAATGCGCCACATGCATGCGCGCCCACGTGGGCCGCAAGTGAAGACTAATTGGTACATGACATAAGCAGGTGTGTACAGGAGATCGTGGTTGAGTGCAGAGAAAGGATCTGGTTGTGTGCAGGCGTTCGTTGCAGCCAGCTGCTGGTGCACAGGTAGCAAGTGCCCCGAATAGTGTGTAAACGTGCGGAATTACGCAGAATAAGGCATATGGAACACGTACACACGATGTCCGCGCTCGCAAAATCGACAATCTATACTCTATTGTTGAACAGCACGACACATTATTTTTCGATGCCATATTCAAATTCTTGATCTGGCAGCGCTCTATACCCCAAACTGGCGACGACTTGAAATATATGAAAAAATATGTATCCGAGTTTCTCTATCACACAAGAAGGCGAATGACTTTACCTCACACAATCGCTTTCTTCTGGCAGTAGTGCTCACTATGTCAGATGCTTGGTAGCCTTGACTAGCACTGGAATCATGCCTCCTGTTCCCACGCTGAAGGCCCGGTGTCCCGCGACGAGCAACTGCGCACGGATGCTGCCGCTGTGGCTAGTGATGCTGACAACGGACTCGTTGGACTCGTTGAAAATCTTCTGGAAACTGTCGTTCATCCTCACCGCCTGTTCGGCCACCGTCTCGCGATAGTCGGCCCTCCAGTAAATGTCATCTTCAGGCATGTCCTTTTCGATGTCCAACCACAGGCCGTACTTCTCCTGTAGTGTGCTGCGGGTGCCTCTCTTGTCGCACGTGTGCACGCCCATGGTTTCGCGAAGGCTCTCATAAGCAACCACCTTGGCCTTGGGCAAGTCAACAAGGTCCCTCCACGTGATGTTGAGGGTATCTATGGCACGGGTGAAGGGTGAGACATACCATCTGGTCGGCAATATGCGCGGCTCCAGCGCCAATTCCTCCTTCCATTGACGCAGGTTATCCTCAGCTTGGGACTCTCCCAATGCGGTGAGAAGTGGGTCAGGCCCCCAAACAAGCTCCCCATCGCCGTTGAGCTTCAGCCAGTAGTCATCCCAGGCCTCGTTTCCATACTTAGAGTGCGCCTTGTTGTGGACACCCTGGCCGTGGCGGGCAAGGAAAAGGACCTTGTACTGGGTGTTCTTGCTCTTGCCGTTGAGCGAGTCGAGGTCCGCCACTATCTGACACCACGGCTTTAGGATCCCAAAATGCTCCTTCAAATAGTCAAACTTGCTGTCGTCTGTAGAATCAAGCGACTGCTTGAAGTATCCTGGAACCGTCTCAAATGTCCAGTAGTGGGAATGCACCTCCAAAAGGGCATTTTCGAGGAGCTTCACAGACCGGCTGTACTCCTCCAAATCCGAGGTCGACCGCGCAGCGTCGATACTGTCGAGAGCTGAGGGAATTGACATAGGTGTGGCAGTGGGTTCCTAAGGCGGATGTTGTTCTTGTCTGATGGTGCTTAGGGGAGCACTAATTTGTGGTCTCCAAAGCAATTCACACCCGTACACCAGAAGCACTTTCCCAAGTACCTACAAAAGCCAGCAGGGAAGGATGTTTGGACCCCATAGCCATTAGACGGGTTTTAGTGAGATTGAAATCATCAGATTTGCCCCGGATTTGCTCCATTTCGACCTTCTTTGTCTTTCACCGGCGCGGCCCAGATCATATAGATAAGCTCTAGAGCTGTACGTCGAACCCCACATAGCGCCACTTACTGGGCCGGTCCAGTTGCATTCATTCAGAATAAACTTCAGCTCATGCATCGTAGTCAAAAAGGTATTTCACGCCCTGCAACTCCTAGAGCCATCCTCCGGCCGTTCATCAATGCTCTGACGTCACTTGCTCGCGAGTGCAATTTCACACCTGGATACGCCAGAAGGCCCGTTAAAAAGCAGCAACTCATATTAAGGCACACAGATCCTTTCCAGTCAACCCATTGGCCTCTATTAACCCGTAATTCGTCGTTAGCGACAGTCGTTTCTCCACCTTCCCACATTCAAAGTCGTGTCCCTTCCAAGCACTCCAAAAAAAAAAGACACCAAACAATCTGTTCACCCTTTCAATCGGCACTTTTCCATCGTCACCAGCTCTGGTAAGCGCCACCTCCAATTCGACCAATCAGTGCCCTCCTGTCCCCTTGGCACCCAGCGACCAGCTAGGCCCCAGTTACCTTTCCAGCTTTGAAAGCCGTCCAGGCCCCTCTCCATAAGTCTATATCAGCCATGGATACCTTTGCGGACGACCTCTATCCGCTCGCACTCTTGATGGATGAATTGAAGCACGATGACGTGTCCAACCGTGTTGAAGCCATGCAGAAGTTGGATACCATCGCTATTGCGCTTGGTCCAGAAAGAACCCTCAACGAACTTCTCCCGTTCCTCCACGATGTGGCCCAGGACGACGAGGAGGAGGTGTTTGCGGTGTTGGCCGCCAAATTAGGCGACTTCATCCCCTTGATCGGTGGCCACCAGCATTGTGAGCCGTTGATTCAGATTCTTGCCATTTTGGCCTCTATGGAGGAGCCTATTGTACGTGACAAAGCCATTGACTCGCTCAACAATATCGCCCTGCAGTTGGCGCCTGAAGAGTTGAACGGCGTGTTCTTGGACCTCATCAGACTGCTCTCGCAGGGTAACTGGTTCTCCAAGAAGATCGCCTCTTGTGGTTTGTACAAGTCGGTGATCGCGGTCACCACCCCTGCCATTAGAAGAGAGCTTCTCGGTCTGTACCTCCGCCTAGTGGCCGACGACTACCCCATGGTGAGACGCAGTGCCGCAACAAACTTGCCTACCATCATTGACAAGTTGGCGGAGGCCAAAGGCACCGTGTCCATCGACACAGGCGACTGGGAGCTCATCTCTAAGATGTTCCACCACCTCATCAATGACGACCAGGACTCGGTCAAGTTCCTCAGTATCGACGTTTTGATCTCTATTCTCGACTTCTTTCAGGCTGCCGGTGACCGTCTGCACCATGCTGAATGTCTTCTTCTGGCCCTCAAATTGGTGAGTGACGAGAGCTGGCGTGTGCGCTACACCGCCGCCGACCGCTTCAGTAAGATTGCTCGCAACTACTCCGACGATGAGAGCGATGTGTCCCGATTGATTGACCCCTTTATTGCTTTGATGAAGGACAACGAAGGCGAGGTCCGTAAATCCATCGCTAAGCAGTTGCCAGACTTTTGCAAGCTTTTGACGACCCATGCTCTGACTGGGGCTGCCATCGAGCTGAAGATTATTCCTGTTGTTGCCGAGTTGAGTCAGGACCCGCACGAGAATGTGCGTGCGTCGTTGGCGTCCACAATCACCGGATTGTCGCCTACCTTGTCCAAGCAGGCCACCATCGACAAATTGTTACCTATCTTTTTGGTGATGTTGAAGGACGAGTTTCCAGATGTGCGTTTGAACATTATTCTGAACTTATCCGTGGTCAACGAAACTATCGGTATTAGCTTGTTGTCTACCAACTTATTACCAGCTATCACCGAGTTGGCCCAGGACTCCAAGTGGCGCGTGCGCTTGGCCATAATCGAGTACATCCCCAAGTTGGCCACGCAGCTTGGTGTCTCGTTCTTCAACGATGAATTGTTGTCGTTGTGCATGCTGTGGTTATGGGACCCTGTCTTTGCCATAAGGGACGCTGCCGTGGGCAACCTCCAGGAGTTGACGACCATCTTCGGCTCACAGTGGGCCAACAGTGAAATCGTCCACAGGATCTTGGAAGTCGAAAAGACCAAGTCTACAAACGCCGACGTGGATGTTGACAACAACGAACACAGAGTCGACTATGCCAACTTCATCGTCAGAATCACTTGTCTCTTCGCCATGACCAGATTGATACCGGTTATTGATTACAACATTGTCGTGGCGCGCATTTTGCCCTTCATCGACAGCTTGATTGCTGATGCTGTCCCCAACATCAGGTTCAACGTCGCCAAGAGTTACCTTGTGTTGGTTGAGACGGTGGTCAAGCATGCTAAGGAGGCCAAGAGCAGTGGTGTTACTGTCAGTGCTAAGACTACCAGTGAACAGCAGGAGCTTGTGTCGAAGGTATTGGCTAACTTGGAGACGATGACCCAAGACAGCGACGTTGATGTTAGGTTCTACGCCAGCAAAAGCACCCAGGGTATTAACGATTCCTTGGTGGCCTAAACCCACTATGACGGACCCCCAACTGTATTAGATGCATGCACTTCATGTCGGTGGTGAGACCGTGCGCTTTACTGGGACTAAAGCCAGGGAACACTGTGTGTGCTTATAGGTGACATGTCCCAGCTGCAACATCGAGGGTCCAAGATATCGGGCTTAAAATAATGATTTGTTTCATGTCTTCACATACGCATGTTTTATAATGCACACTCCAACTACTAAATGTAACCCGCCGAGTTTAAGAATAATATTTATGCTATTTTCATATGTACACGCCGTTGAAGGCCAACTCATTTAGCTCTTTGGCTCTTGGCCTCCTCCAACTTGTCAAAATCAAAATCGAACGAAGCTCCACAGCCGCATGCTGTAGATGTGTATGGAGAGTCGACGACTTTGAACGACAGTCCGATCAACTCCTTTGTATAGTCCACCTTGGAGTCCTGCAATATTTCCAAAGACGACTCATCGAAAATGACCGTCGCCACACCATCTCTCAGGAATACCAATAATTCGTCGTCCTCTTTGAGCTCTTTGGAGACCTCAGTAAGGTCTAGATTATACTGGAACCCATGGCAGCCGCCACTCTCCACCTTGATGCGCAAGGCTGAGTCTGGATTGTTGTCATCACGTGCAATCTGCTCTAGTTTATCTCTTGCCCTCAGGGTTATGGCAATACGGAGCTCAGTTTTTCCGTGAGTAAGTTTGGTGATGTTGAAATCGTCAATATCCTCCTGGGGAACGTGTGGCTTTTGTATCACAGGAATCTCCTTGGGTGGCACTAATGGGGACGCGTTAAGAGCTTTTGAAGCCTTTGAAAGAACCACTGGTGTGCTAGCGTCAGTGGAGTAGTTATGAGGTAAGCAGCCAGGACGAGCCGCAACTGCTGGTTTCAGGGCCCAGCGGAAAACAGGTCTCAATGACGAACGAAATAGTAGCCCTCTGGAGAGCATGGTAACCGTTATTGTGAATTCTGGCAGGAAAAGGATGTTGCCAGTGACTGGTCACTCAGCTTACTTTAAACTTGACCCTAGTGAATTTCGATGGCGTGCACCTACCACATTCAGCGAGCCTAAGTATTAGAACTTTACATTAGCGTTTCTTGTAAACTATGATTATAGGTCAGTATAAGGCTCGCTCTGGGACCAGGGCGGGCACCGCATATGACATAGCGAGGCCCTCTACCTGTCACCTTAATTATCCTATCTATAATTGTCGTTGGCAACCTTCCACGACGGCAACAAGTCCAAGTGCTTGAAATTCTCCTTGTCGCCCTCCATACCGAAACTGAGCTTTCTGAAGTACCAGAAAGTTCCAATAACAGCAGCGTAGAACACTGCGTACACAATCGCATACAAAATTTTGTGCACGGAGTTGTTGCTGTTCTTCAACGGCAAAGTGAACGTCTCCACCTCGTACACAAACACAATCATCGCGAAGTACAACGCAGGCACGTAGTGGTGCACGTAAGTGACTCTGCCCATGATGACGAATGGCATGAAGTGCAAGCCCCAGCCGAACATCGGGTAGATACCACCCATCAAGAACAACTTCAACTTCTGGGGGGTCGATGAGGGGAAGTCCTCAATCTGTCTCTGCCAACGGATGAGGTGGTACAATGTGATAAAGGCAAAGAGTACCACGCCCACAGACGAGGGCCAGGTAGTGGCAGGCGAGCCAATCATGAAGTACTTGACCTTGTCCGAGGCCCAGGAGCACATTCTGATGCCGACATGCAAGGTGGGCCACTCCCAAGCAGAGGAGGCCAAGTCGTCTTGCTTGTCGAAGTCGGGAATCAACGCGTTGTTGGTGGCCATCATAGCCAAGTTGAGCTGAATGAAGTCGCGCAAGAAACGGGTCTTGGGCAACTTGAAGTCAGCAGGGGCAGGGGGCAATAATCTGTTCTCGTTGTTCTCGATGTTCCACCACGCACGCTTGTCCTTCTTGAAAGGGTCATGGAGGCACACAACTTCGCCCTGTCTGAAACCCCAGGCAGGAAGCGAGTTGCCGGTTACAGCGAGGTAGCAACCCAAGACCTCACTTCTCAAACGGAAGGACGTCGTCAAAGGGTGCAAGCGCAACTTGTCCTCATCACCGTTCTGTTCCATGACCTCAACAACCCAGTTGTCCTTGTAGTCACCAATAGTGAGGTTACCGTAGCACGCGACCTCGTACTCAGACTTAGCCACAGGAGCCTGCACCTCGTGGGTGTGCAAGTTGCGACCAGTCATGGGGTGCATTAAGCGGACAACCATGCCGTCAATAACGTACTCGATATCCTCGGAGTTTTCGGAGTCGTAGATGTTCTCACCACGGGCACGCTGCACGAGCCAGTTGTTGTTGGCGTCCTTGTGCGAGTAGGTGGTAACCTGCTGCTGTTTGGAGCCCTCGGGGAATGTCTGAACGTGAGAGTGCAACAAGCCGCCGGTAAGGCCCTGATTCTTCAAAGTGAACTGCGAGTGGCCCACAGAAATCTCACGCGGACCACCAAGGATGTCAGAGCCGACCAAATTGGCCTGGAAAAGAGATGACATATTGGCGTCGCCCGTGCCCAGCTTGTACAACAAGTCAAAGTGAATTTTGAACGAGAGAAGGAAGATCATGAGTGGCACCACGATTAAGCCAACAATTCGTGCGAGCCAATGCTGGATGTAGCGCACCCACGAGAGCTTACGGTCACCGAACTTGTTCCACAAGTCCACGACAGTGTGGATGCCAACCAAGGTGGTCACCAACAAGCCCACCATCTTGACGGAACAGGTGCAACCAATGGAAAAGCCAGTAAGAAGAAGCCACTTCCACCATTTACGGGAAAACGGCTGCACAGTTTCACCGGTGTTGAGGTTGTTAAAGCGCGAGAAGCAGAACACAGTCGCCACTGTGAAAAAAAGAAGCATCAGATCCAAGAGGATGAACTTTCCAAGCGTCACGTAAGACAACTCCAAAGTCACCATGAGGGTAAAAAGCCAGGTGGCAGCGGTGGAGAAGCCAATCTCGCGCAACGTGTAGTACGCCAACGGCACACAGAGAGCGCTGAAGGTAGCGTTGAAAATTCTCATCTTGGTGAAGTCAATGTAGTCCGGGTACACCTCACCAGAAGGGAAGTCCCACGAGCCGTTGTAGCCGGCAAGGTAGCCGGAGAGTCCAATGAGCATCTTACCCAAAGGCGGGTGCACGTCATGGTAGAACTCGTGGCGGAGGTAATACGAGCCAAACTTTCCAAAGTGCGCCTCATCCCACACCACTGCGTCGTTGGCGCCAATGCGGTACAAGCGAACGAAAAAAGACAAGCAGGTGAACAAGAGGGGCGCGAGCCACGACTCTAACTGGCGGAGGGAGTTGACAAATTCGCGTGTTTCATCATACTGTGTCCTCTTGGGAACAGCAGCGTCCTCAAGCTCAAAGTCCTGGGTTTTCAGGGACGCGCTGGGCTTAGCGGGCCTCTGACGGAGGTTACCCTCGGGTTTGGCAACTCCAGTGGACATTCTGTCTAAATTGGCGCAGCCACTAACGTGTTTTGGGCGATGGGAGTGGAACACTAGTAGAACGAATTTGTTGTGTGGGCGATTTTTCAATTACGTGTTATCAGTCTTTGTGTCACGGAAGGGTTCTCGCAGTCACGTGCGTCATCGACTTCCTAAACGTTTGGCACCACTCGGAAGTGAGTAAACGCTAAACAGTGACTTAAAGCCCTCGAAGGCATAGTTCCGCTCCTTCCAACTGCATCCTGGGTGGCCTAGAGACATGCTGAAAATGGCACCCTTCTTAAGGGAGATGGACTGTGTGCAGAACGCGCGTTGCAGCCAACATTCGTGGTGTGAGCGCCCATTTCGGCAATGCTAAGAATTGAGTGAAGTACATCTAGTGAAATATACACGAAGGAGTGTTGGAGAATGTTTCTTTAAAGTACTGGTTCATTGTCCAAAGTTTTGGGCCATGGTTGTGATGTTCTTGCTCTCTTGGCTTGAAAGATTTTGGTGAATTGAGACGCGTCGGGTGTTATTGACATGAGCCGTGAATGCACGAAACATGGTCTAAGGTAGAAGAAGAAGTCATGGCAGCATATAAATGCTGTAACTCATGTTTTAAATGTTCTTACGTAGTTGGACAATTTTATTTGACTTTATCTAATTTTGCTTCATAATGCAAAATGCTGCGAAGATTTGCAGCCAATTGAACAATACTACATCACAAAAAACTCGGTATTTGAAAACCATCAAATTTCTCTTCGCCATCCTCAAATACGAAATCACCACATCTCTACAAAGTCTGATCTAAAGAGTCCCCTAGACATCTTATGCTAAAAAAGATTACATTTGCCGTCACGGAGTGTCTCTAATAGGCACTCGAAACCAAACCCTGGTACACAGCTTCCAAAAGAAAGAGGTCATATCCCCCAGCATCTGAAGAAGCAGCGGAGGCTCCTCTTCTCTGACTTATCAGATCAATCTGGTATGATACACTGGTGTTGTTGCACAACCTGATCTTGCCGTCATCAGACAAGTGAACTATGCTCGAGACGACACTTTTTATTGGAAGATTGTCGAAGTTCATTTTAGTGGTCTTGGAAAGCCACGCATGTAAAGACACGACAATGGGTTCCGAAGATGCTTTAAGAAGTTCTCCCGTATCTGTGCTTGGAACAGAGACTTGGATGCTTCTGAGCGAGTCGTTGGCTATAGGTACGGAGTATACCAAGTCTAGCGTTCCGAAGACTGCTTGGAGGAAGGATTCATCTGTTTTAACTCCACACCGTTCCCCAATATCTAGAGCTTTCTTCGAAATGGCGTTAATGACATTTGTTATGCAAGGTGAGGAGACATCGAGCCTTCGAATGATCAACGGCTCTGACATCTCGGGTACATTTTCAAGGATCTGCGTGACCAACTCGTATGGAAGAGGTGACTTGAGGAGAAGCCTGGCCTTAAACTCCTGTTTTCCGGGAGTGTCACGAGCCTGATCGACACGGTCCTCGTCTACCGACATGAAAACATACATTTGAGGGGGAGCAAGGTTGTTGATGACCCTCACCCTTATGTACGCCACTGAAAAGCCATCCAGTGTCGTGGAAACACCGCTTGTTATCCGCAACTTATCGAGGACATCATCAGAGGACCGAAATTTCGGAATCAAGTCGCTGTTAGTGGACGCGTATGTTGTATATAGGAGCAGTGAAAGCTGTTTGGAGATGTAATGGGACTGTGTTTCCAGAAGCTCACCATGGTTGAAGGGAGCGCTGTTACATTTGTACACAAGGTACGTCTGGTCTAGTAGCCTGTTCATTGAGTTGAGTGTTTAGTATTGATTCTTAAAACTGCAAACAAGGCGAATCCATACTCTTTACGCCTGCAGGCACACATGCTCTACACAGGATACAAAAACCAGTCACGTGCCATGAGGGCTTAGGCCCGGCCAAAACCGGGCGGGAATTGTGGCCGAGGCCCAGCATCCTGAAATTGCACAAGCATTGACATACACACTCGGCCTATTTTGAGGCAATTGCGATAGATCAATTGATCAACCGACCAATTGAACGCGCAAATCAATTGAAAGGTCTACGAACTTTCATTCATAGTATCGTGTAACACTATACAGTTTTAACGTCCCTGCATACGCCTAGTTCCTCTCTTTTGAAGAGCTATTGATGGTTGCCAGGAGTATTCAAATCCTCAATATAGGGACTTGATTTACAACTTAGCATCAGCAGGGGTGGCTAGCTATTTGGTCTTGGCGACGTGCTCCAACAAGTCAACGACTCTGGTGGAGTAGCCGAACTCGTTGTCGTACCAGGAGATCAACTTGACGAACTGGGGGGACAACAAGATACCGGCCTTCTGGTCGAAGATGGACGAGTACGAGGAGCCCAAGAAGTCGGTGGAGACAACAGCGTCCTCGGTGTAGCCCAAAACGCCCTTCAAGGGACCGTTGGCAGCGGCCTTGATGGCCTCAGAGATCTCCTCGTAGGTGGCAGCAGTCTTCAACTTGACGGTCAAGTCGACAACGGACACGTCGACGGTAGGCACTCTCAAGGACATACCGGTCAACTTACCGTTCAACTCAGGGATAACCTTACCGACAGCCTTGGCGGCACCGGTGGAAGAGGGGATGATGTTGCCGGAGGCAGTTCTACCACCTCTCCAGTCCTTGTGGGAAGGACCGTCGACGGTCTTCTGAGTGGCAGTGATGGAGTGGACAGTGGTCATCAAACCCTCCTCAATACCGAACTTGTCGTTAATGACCTTGGCCAAGGGCGCAAGACAGTTGGTGGTGCACGAGGCGTTGGAGACAATGGTCAAGTCAGAAGTGTACTTGTCCTCGTTGACACCAACCACGAACATGGGGGCATCAGAAGAAGGAGCGGTAATGATAACCTTCTTGGCACCACCGTCAATGTGCTTCTGGGCACCCTCCTTGGTGGTGAAGACACCGGTAGACTCAATCACGAAGTCAATACCGTTCTTGCCCCAGGGGATGGCAGCAGGGTCACGCTCGCCAAAGACCTTGATCTTGTGGCCGTCAATGACAAGGTTGTCGCCCTCGGAGGTGACCTCGCCCTTGAAACGACCGTGGGTGGAGTCGTACTTGAACATGTAGGCAGCGTAGTCAGGGGCAATGAAGGGGTCGTTGATACCGACAACCTTGATGTCCGGTCTGGAGAGAGCGATTCTGAGAACGAGACGTCCGATACGGCCGAAACCGTTGATACCGATAGTGATAGCCATTGTGGATTGTGTTGGTGGTGGATGAGAAAAGCCAAAGCAATTGTGTGAAAAAGGTGCGGACGGGGCCAATTTATATGCGGATGGGCGACCGGAAGAACGTGAGCCATGGGGTGTAAGCCGGCTTGCGTTACCCGGCGGGTGCCTGCCGGGTAACCCACGGATTGCCAAACTCCGACGCCGAAAATGGGTCGACCACCAGGTGATTTTGTTTGCATACAGGACGAATCCCGCAATTGTGGCCCGTTGGGTGATGAGAGACTGCAGCGAAGGCCTTTACCGTGGTTATGGGCCTTCAGGAGGTGTTTGGGCCCAGCAAGGTGGCCTATGGAAATAGTATTGTCTGCAGGACGACACCCCGGGACCCCGGCGCATACCGGTTCCCCACGAAAGGCCGGATCCGGCGATTTGGCAAAATATGGGGTAAATGCCGCCAGGGAGGTCCTGCGTATGTAGGAAGTGCTATTTGAGGCCGGGTCTGGCCAATTGGTCATCTTAGGCGGCATGTTGTGCCCAAGGATGGAAGACTGGTGCAGGGGTGTTTCACTGAAATTTGGTGTAGAGGTGTTTCAGGGTCATGTGATGCGTAGGACGGTGCAGGAGGGCGAAACATGTGTACGTAACGTGGGAAGCTGTGAAGCAACAGCTGGTGGCAGGTATTGGGGAATTGTGTAGTGCGGCACGTGAGGCCAGAGGCGGCATCCGGCTCGGAAATCACGAGACGGAGAGGGGAGTGCTGGAACGTGGTCGTGGGATACTGTAATTGGTAGTTGTTCAATGGGTGCCGCATGAAGAAACTACAGTCCTCAATTGGACAGCCGCTGTACCTGTAAAGTGAACTAGACGAGTGTTTAGCGGAAACGAGCTATTTTACGAAGAGATTTTTATGGCTGCAACTGTTATTTGTGATTTGCGGAACCCTGGGGACAGACAGTTCTCTTCCAAGTTTTAGAAGTAGAGAAGGTTTGGTTGTCTACTACAGAGGGGAATAATGCAATGTGCATTGTAAGTGGATTTCTAGTCGAGTGAGTTCCGACCATCTCGTGAGAACGTGTCCTCTTCTGAGGGGTAGTCGTGCATACACTTTCGAAGCTCTCCACATGGCTTGTAGCGTGCCATTCGGGATAAAAATGTCACTAACTGCCTCCTCTATTCACCTGGGCTTCTAGCAGCGTCGGTTTTATCAGCCTAGTGGTGATAAGGATTGTGCAATGGACAGGCTGCGTCGCACCCGGGCACATTTCCCCAGCACTGCTGCACATCACTTTGGATTCTATTTAGCCAACTATCCGGGTTTATTCCGTTTTAAGCCTTCCATCCCCTTATATGGGGCCACCAAAATAGCTTTAGGCTATTGGCTTCTTGTTCCTGTAAACCTGTTCCTCGGATTTGCACCAAAAAAACTCCTAAAAGTGGGAAAAGATGCTTTCAGGGAAACTTTACATCGCACGTCACTCTCCGAAAAATACCTGCTTCCCGGCAGCGAAATCTGGCGGACGTGATGTTTGTAAACAGATAGTTTAAGGACGACTTCGGGCAGGAGATATTGGCAACCTTCGGAAATAACGACTCGGGAAATAGGGCCGAGCTGGTCCCGGATTGAGCCCAATGCAGGACAAGTCAGTCTACGGTTTTGGCACACCCAACTGGGCATAGGGCCCCCTCCATACCAGATGTGACCTATGGTTCAAAGCTGGGGTGCGGCTTTTACTGAAATGGGCACGATCACCCACAGCAAGGCGCTTACTCAACGTTTCAACCCACAGACAGCAAGGAAACCGTCAGCTTTGCAAAACCCGCAAACCCGAACGGAGCGCTATTGATTCTGGGTATGGACTGCACAGATTCACGGCAAAATTGGTGCCGGGTTTTCGTAACCGTCACGCAAAGACGTTTGGTTGTCTCAGAATTACAGCCCACAGTACTTGCAAACAAGTTAGCCCCAACGCTTTCACTAATTACAGAACCGGCGTATACGCAAGCCTTGCCAGTATCCGTCTTATTACTTGGCTTGGAGTATGATCTTGTGCAGCCTTGCTCGTAAAGATGCTGCTAACCGAAAAGCATCAGTACAGGTCCGTTAAAAATTTGCAACCGCACTTGCGTGGTTTACAATAGAGCGTTATTTTATCCGATAATCCCGCAGGCATCAGCTGCCCGACCCGATTAGGAAAATGTCCCTGTCATAATTCTAAAAATTTAATGTTCTGCATCGCATAAAATGGCATTTTGCAACTGTGCTAGGCAAGGTGCCGACGCTTCCATAGCAGTGATCATATATTTAGTATGGGCGGCGCGGCGTTGCCCATGGGTGTATATAAGAATTTATATACGTATATAAATCTGAACTACGTCTGTACTCTGGTTGTGGCGGTATGTAAAGCCAGTGTTATTTTCAACACCTACTCTGCCCCATCACACGTATTGGTGCCCCCGATTTAAGCGACGCAGGAACTCGCACGTCAGACACACGCACCTACAGCTCCCTGCTCCACTTCTTGCGAAATGTCAGAGAAAGCAGCGTCGTCGTGAACACCAAAACGGTCTTCGAGATCGAGGCGAAAATTCCCCCACGCAAGAAGGGCGCCCCAAAAAAGCCATTAAAGGAATGTACTGTTCGCCCAGCTATATCAGCTGGCTCCAGGACCTCCTGCCATTTCCATACCTCCAGGCTAAAAAACCCAGCATCTTCTTTGACCCCATAGTGGCAGAGTTGGCGTCTTGGTTGACCAAGTTGTCGGTGGATTCGTCGCTCACAGTCAAGGACTTCGTAGGGCAGAAGTCGAAACTCGCCAGCTTGGCCCAGTCCGGGGCTGTCTTGTTCGACGCAGACTCGTGCATGGTTTTCATCCCCACAGGCGCCTTGGGGGGGTACTCTCTCGAAACGAAGTACATTATTTGCGCTGCGATCCAGGCATTTGGAGAGACCAGCGTGGTGGAAGCAGAGAACGTGGTGGGTGCTGGTAGAAATAGCCCCCTGAGCAGACAGTTCTACGCGGCCATCACCAGTGCTTTGAACTATATCCTGAGATTGCGCACCTTTGCGCAGTCAGACCCCCCGTTGTTGCTCGACTCTCCGGATGGAAGTGGAGGAGTGGTGGGAGTTTTCTGGTTCAATCTCTTTGTCTACCGAAAGGACCCTTGTAAAGGGAAGGGCTTGATCAATTGTGTGATGCAGAAAATAGACGCAGCCGACCTCTTCCGCACGTCCGACGACGCCCGAAGTCGTGCAGTTCGAGAACCGCTTCACTGTGGCAGAGCACTTTTGGGGTAGCGGCCCCTGTGCTCTCCCGGCACCCAGCGAGGTAATGTACACCCGAGGGAAGGCCATTTTCTTGCAAAGAGTGGCCTACGGGGAAACCACGGACGTCGATTTCAAGGCGGAGGGCAGAACAGACCAGGAACTGCCGATCCAATGTTTTGCATCTTCACCTCACTTTCTCCAATGCCCCAGCACACTAATCTCTAGAGTGGTGAAGTCCAAGCAGTGCTTTGGAAGCAAGAAAATTGCCATAAACATCAACTAGGGCAAGTATCATGCACAGTACAGCTGCAAAATTTGAGACGAGCAACCATGTGGGGCACCCGGTAGGGCGACGGCTTGCACCAAGACCTGAAGACAGTAGCTATTTCATTAGGCTTATGTTTATGAAACCCGCCCAAAGAAATCTCACTAGAAGCGCAATTACTGGCATAATGCGCGAGTAATATTTAGAAGGCAACTCAGGTCTGCCACAGAGCCGATTTACACGTTTCCGTCATAAAGTGAGGGCTACAAGACAGAATGTTTCTTGGATCGAGACAAGAGAAAAGTCATTGCGATACGTCAACCCCCACAAAAATCACCGAATGCGACAGTATTGAGCCTGCAGGGTTCAGAATTTCATGAAATATGCGCAAAGGTACCTCAGGTGTGGAATAAAATATTTTGGTGGAGAGAGCGGCTAGTTTCCGAGATAGGACAATATGCGCCAGTCGGCCGTTGAGAGAAGAGAAATGCGCCACCTTGGCCTCATGTCAAATAATGATTCCACTAATTTAGGGTTTGGCCTTCTTCTCACGTGCCACGGCTCTCAAGTGGGCCCTGGAATCGAATATTTGAGTGCAGGCGGGATTAGACCACCCAACAGAATTTATTTTTCACTAAGAAGTGCAAAACAGACACCATGCATGACGCACGGAAAAGTCCCCGCCGGGAAATTACCTTATCGGGAGGTTAACTCCGAACCATACAAAATGGTACATATGGGACATGAATTACAATCTTTGTCTAGACAAGACCTAGGGCGCATCGGTGCACTCCCAGTCTGTGGGATCGTGCTCGTTTGGTCTGCTAATGGCCTCGATCTCTTTCTGTGTCAAATTGAAATGCTCAATCTCGAGATTTTCCCGGAGTCTGGAAAGAGTCTTCGTTTTCGGCAACGGGAGGTAGCCCTTTTGCATGCTCCATTTGATCAACACTTGCGCCACAGTTACGTCATATTTTTGTGCAATCTCGGACAATTCCTGGGGAGGGTGCAGCAACTTGTAGCCGTGCGTAAGAGGGGCATATGCCTCCACAATCAAGCCTTGGCTTTTACAGAAATCCGCTAGTTCTTGCCGCATGCACCACGGAGAGATTTCGATTTGGTTTATCACCGGCTGAACCTTGAGCCCTTCCCATGAAAGAAGTTCTGTGATGTGATGTTTTCCGTAGTTCGAGACCCCTATATTCTTGATTGTTCCCTTTTGCACCTCCTCCTGGAGCGCCCGCCAGGTCTCGAGACGCATCTCTTTTCCAGGAAGAGGAGAGTGGATAAGCATAAGATCAATGTATCCCAATGGCTTAGCCTTAGCGAGCATCTCTTGCACTGCCCGTTTGGTGGCCGTATAGCCCTGCTGCAGGTTCCAAAGCTTGGTGGTGTAGAAGACGTCCGCCCGAGTATTTTGGGGTCCCTCGTTTAGCCAGCGAGAAATGCCTTCCGCAACTTCCGCCTCATTTCCATAGAGCACGGCGGTATCGAAGTGCCGATAGCCTATTTTCAATCCATTGTACACCACCTCGGCGGTCAGTTTGTTGGGAATGTCGTAAGTTCCGAGGCCAATGGCCGGAATAAGGTTCCCATTCAGGAGTTTGAACGATTTTGCAGACATGCTGGTCCAGAAAAGGTGTAAACTGGGCTATATATGGTAGTGTAGCACGCTGTCACGTCGTGGCAATGGCAATTGCTAGGGGAGCTCGCAGAATAGAAGGGTGGGGATTGGTTACCTGCAGGATTACATCCCACCACGGCGCCAGCCGTTTTATGGCCAGAAACGGCGGGGTGCATTAGAGATGCGCCAATCAGATGAAGCCGTGCATGGGAATCAGGACTTGTGGCGAAAGGGCACTGGCCTACGCAAGCCAGAACAAAACGTACATGTGCGTTCTGCTGTACTAGCATTGTAAGGGGTGCGATTCGGCCGACCCACAGAGGGATGAGGCAGAGCCCAGACCAGAAATGCGGCCCTTTTGATTGGACTGCGGAAACTCCCTTTCTCTAAGTCTTTTTGCGTCCTAAAACGGGCAGGGCGTGGACCCTCTCGGCAGACCCCTCCTGGGTTGCCCGTGCAGGATGCACCTTCTCACGACACACTAGGCCGATACCGAAGCCTGCAGGGCAGGCACCCCTATCGCACCATAACGCAGCTACTGGAGTCGGCCGAGTTTCTAGACCCGCTACTGGCCATAGCATGTCAGAAAATGGCAGATGGTCACAAACGGTGGCTAAAAAAAGTAAACCTTATGCAGAGCCCGCACCTCCAAGAACTGCTCAACGTGACCCCAACACATACGCCGCCGCGCATACCCAGCTTGTTCGCATTTACAGCCTGTACAGTCACCCTGACGCACGGTGTCACCACATGAGAGAAACGGCAATTAATTACGCACGGTGCATAAACCACTCGGATCGGCAGTTATCCCCGACGTACCTCCGAGCCGTGCCATGTGCAGGACGGCCGTTCTCCTGGTTGCAGTCGATGCCTTATTTATAACCGCGGTTTGCTGGTCAGGCCGCGTGGAAGGGGTCCTTGTACTGGCGTTTTCCACTTCCTGCCACGCTGACCTTCCACAGCACAATGTCTCCTAATGCCATGACGTCACTGCCATCGCCCGAGCACCACCATCACCACCACCTGAAGAAGAAGCGGGTCGGCAAGGCCTGTGACCTGTGCCGCATCAAGAAGACCAAGTGTGATGGCAAGAAGCCGTGCAACCGGTGTGTGCTCGACAACAAGATCTGTCTGTTTACCGAGAAGCGGAAGCAGAAGGAGAAGGCCCACCCGCTGGGCTACGTGGAGCTCTTGGAAACGCGGCTTGATTTGCTTACTAAGTCCTTGGAGAAGATCATTCTTTTGCTGAGGCCCCACCTCCCGTTTGTGGACGAGCTTATCGAGAAACACAACGCATCTGCGGCCTCGCGTCAGGCCGACGCGGCTACCGGGGCCGGGGGTCTGCACGCAGCCTACTCGCAGCTCCGTGGATGCGCAGAGGACCTGGTGGTGCCCATCAACGATATCATCAGCCACTTGATTAGCGAAAAGGGCCTTCTCAGCAACCGGCCGATCGAGTGGGAGCGTGGCGCTCTCATTGCCGCCAAGTTACAGGTAGAGATCCCCGGCTCCGTGGAGGAAGCGTCGCATAAGTTTGCGGAGCACCGCCAAGAGAACTCCGAACTCAACCTGCCAGAGGAAGAGGCTCCGTTAGTGGAGCTGGTGCCACTCCAAGACCCGGAAAACAGCGTCACCGACCAGTTCAAGCTTGGAGTGTTCTCGCTCGGCGGCTACTCGTCGGCCTCGGGAATCATTTTGGGCGGCGCTTTGGACACTGACCTTGCGGCCAGCGACTTCGACAGCGACAACAATTCCATCTACAGCTCCAGCAACTTGCCTATTTCGAACCCCGCCACCTCTACCACCTACGCCGAGGACAGCTACTTTCCCAACTACATCAGACCGGGGTCCCCCGATGCGCTCGCCGTGGACCCCTTGGGCGAAATCTTGCCTAACAGGACCCACTCGCTCTTCCTTCAGAACCTGGAGTCCCTAGAACTGCCAGAGGAACGTAGCGGGTCGTTGTCGTCCCTTGCAGGAAAGCTAGAGCTCCACCTGATGATTGGAGCCACCCCTGGGTCCCACAAGCGGGGGTCCTCCATTACACGCCCACTTTCTCCTTCTTTCCACAAGGCCAAGAACAGCTTCCATGTGCTGAAGCTTCATAGATCACACTCGCGCTCGCTGCTGGCCACACAGCTCAACACAGTGGTGAGCAACCATGGCAATGACTTTCACTTGCCTTCCTACATGGGCCAGCAGTCAGGCCGTTATCAGGACAAGGATTTTATAAACGCGACGTTGCCCTCGGACGACGTTGGCTCGGGTGTGCTACTAGTGAACGACTTCCAAGATTCTGACATTTTAGAACTCGACGACACCGACTCGGTGCTGGCCACCGCCTACATAGTGAGGTAACACATTGTGATGAATGATGACCCCCTATGACTCGGCCAATGATTTCGGACCCCGGTTAGAAAACCTTCTTGTACACTACATAAGTCGTTTAGTAATTGAATATTGCTAGCCTGAAATTCACACCACTTTCTGCTGCCTCTGCTTACAAAAGAATGCGTTAATCTTCGCAGGGCTCAATTCGTAGCCTCGCCTACCCTCTCTTTTTCAGAATGCGGTGAGGCGCCTCACGCAGTTGCAGCCAGTTCTTGGAGCTGGCTACATCATACGGCACGGTTTAAAACTTTCAAGCGCACATCCGGCTTTGTCGGCCGGAAAGCCGACGGGCCGATTATTATGCAGGGTGTCATCGAGGTGCCTGCAGTGTCGGCCCGGTGAGTGTTTTGGAGACCGACAGCTGCCGTCATCACGCAACCCATAAAATTGTCCTGGTGAAGGGGTTGTCAAGGTGCTGTGGGCTTACACGGCTACCAAGTGGAGTGTTCGTGCAAGGTGCGAGTGTGCGGAAATAACATGATCCTCCCTGTCATTGCAAAGCCACCTACTTGTTTGTTGGAGCGTGCCTTTTGCAATGTCACATACTTTTTAAGCTTCGAACGGGCGGGGCTTAGAGTTTGGACATTGCGGGGTTTGACAGAGATGACATGTTTTCCTATCAAATCTGGAGGTGCTCCAGGGAGTACCACATCGCCGCGCGATGCATTATTACCGACACTGCATGCTACGGTTTTATGTGGCTGCCTCTCGCTTCACCGTTAATGCCCGCTTACCTCATATCTCCGAAAATTGTGACGTTTGCTTACAATTGCGGTGGGTCCAAGTTGCACACAGGTTGTTTCTTCGGTATGATCAAAACTGCCCCAATATTTGCTAACGCTCAAACTGGGATGCTTGTAGTATTATTGTTTTAGAATGTTACGGGTTCAGAACCTACCCAAATATGCCAGGTGAAACATGCATATAACAAGGAAGTTGATGTGCAGATGCGAACACCAGGCATAAGAACTGAAACTTCAGGCACATTTCAAAATGATGAATTTATGAAGGTGACTACTACTTGTAGGTCGACAATGTAGGAAAAAGCATTTATGAAAGATGCTGTGGGTGAGATGCAAGCATATATCCCACCTTTTATGTGTTGTATTGTGTTTCGAAGAATGTCACGACATCTCTTAGGGTTTCCGAAATGCATAATAAGCGGGACGACTGGTATTGCGACACATTAGAACCCTGGCGGGAGTTATAGTTAGAGCGATGGTTGTTCTTAGCATTCGAATAGATCAGCCATGGGTGAATCTTCCGTAATTACCTGGATCCTCGCCATAATTTTGTCAGCCTGCTGCAAAATCTGGAATCGAGATTCTGTCCTGGAGGGTACCGGCGGGTCTGCCTTCTGAGCAGAATGTGAGGCCTCAGTGGACGCCACCTTGGCGGTATCCGTTTCCGGAGATGTCACAGCTGCCTAAGTTTCGTGGTTCGTGCCAGAAGACAGGATTACCTCTGTCTTGGGCGAAGCCAATGCAGCTGCCTCCTTCTCCCGTGCCTTGACAAGTTCAATGTCTCTTGCAGCGAGCTGCTGTTCGACAAGGTCAAGTCTCGCGTGCAAGTTTGCACACGTCTGGGCCCATTCGAGGCGGGCTTCCAGAAATTATCTTTCTCTCTCGCGCGGCTTCCTTGGTCCGTTGAGCTACCGAAGTCCAAGCCGCGTCTTCACGGGGGCTAGGTTGACCTTCAAAGGACAAGCCCCGTGGGTGATTTTGGAGTCAAAATATAGTTGTTCTGATCCTAGAAGATGCTTTTAGCGATGAAGATTGGTTTTAAGAATATCTAGAAGAGGCCTTTGTCTTTCAAGCTATTGTTTAAGTAAAACATTCAAGTGTGGAGATGTCTCAACGTAGCATCGAGGAGAGGTGCATATTAGGGGTGGCGTTACTGTTTAAAATTAAAATTACTGAGCAGGCTGAAATACCGGGCAGCTTCCATAGTCCACCTTTCAACTTGTTCTCAAACATTTACATATAAAAGATGATTATTATCATTCTTATTCATTCTCTTTAGTCTCCGGGTACCACCTTACCAGAGTCATCCCTCTGTTGCACCTCAAAAGCAATACACTTTTTGCAGGCGCGAATCGCTGCGAATTTGGCTGCCAAAAGACGTATTGTCTTTTACCCCTGCTTTGGAACACGGAAAAAGTTCAAAAGGGGGCTACTCCTTTCATGAGCCAAATATGATGCCGGAGATTCCTGCCTAAGTGGATGTCCTTTTATAATAGAAATGAGACCACGTAAGTGTTGTGGAACCTCACACCTAAAGGGTAACTAGTGAGCCTTTCCTGCGCTCTAATACCTAATCGCAAAATCCCAGCTATCATAGACTTCACTGGGACCAATAGAGCCTAAGTTCGATTGGTTTCCTGAGGATGATGCCCAAATTCACTAGTCCTTGTGAGGGAAGACGCAGAGCCGCTATACATACATATTTGCTATAAGGAGCCAACCAAAGTGTTTCAAGGCGCACAACTGATCACTATTTACCCCGAAATAGAACTAGGCAAGTTAATTCATGCACTGAGCAGGATTTCGTTTGCGGTTTTGATTTAAAGAAGGTAAGTATGACACTAAACATTCTTCAATCGACCGTCTCGAGGGATTTGAGCTAAACCCCGGCCTTATCGTATTTGCCGTTACTTGCTGTGAGATCGAGCACTTTAGTTGCGTGTGTATTCGGAACATATTTATGTCATTCTTGGCAAGGTACCACGTTCAAGATCCTCCGTATTACCAACGTACACACTGAAGGATCGCCTACGAACGCAATACATATAATTTGAACAATTGCAGTCTGAACGGTCAAGCTTCAATTATGGGTACCTATTTCGGTTCACTATAAGGCGCGAGTTATTTAGGTGGGTAATAAAGTTGGTAAGCCGAAATCACAATAGTTTCACTGTCCCAAATATGGTTCATACGCCACAACAGAAAGCAGCAAACATTCTAGTGTTAAGAAGACATCGTCAACGAAGAATTCTGAAAAGTCGGTCCGTTTGGAAGAGGGGTTCCTGGGTTTCACAAGTGCGAAGAGCTCACCACAAGTGCATGGGTCTAAAGAAGATGAATAATACATTAACATAGGGAAGAGCAAATGTACCTGGAGGAGAGGTACATAAACAGCATGTTCTGTCTTTGGCAAGAGGTATCCAGCTCGTTTAACAAGTTGTTTATTTCTGGTCCAGGAAGCTGCCTCTATATGCCATAAATGAACATCGCCTGTAAATAAGGATAACCCGGATGATTATCACTTCGCTTCTTGAAGAAAGATCTCTCTAATCTCCATGCTATACTCTCCGGTTCGAAGACGTTCTGGCTCCTTTCAAGTAATATATATAGGGATAGGTGTTTGTAGCTAGGAAAAGTTAACTCTGCTTGAATAAACAGGACTGATTCAAGTCATGAAGTCGTCCGATATGGTGTAACGGCTAGCACAGGACGCTCTCACCGTCCAGACCGGGGTTCGACTCCCCGTATCGGAGTTTTTTTCCCAATCCAGAGTTGGAAGCAACGTTTTTTTGCACTGGAGCGCTGATCATGCACAATGCGGACCAACGTTCATAGTTGCATGTTTCTAAGTAGAGAGCCGACGTACCCCTTAAGTCGCAAGGGGTAATGTTTTTTCTCTTACGTCACTTTATGGGCCATCATTTATAAACTCTTTGGTATCCACAGAATGCGGTATCTGTTCACACTACTGACATGAAGGTATCCACAATCTTTGTCTTAATAGCCGCCGTCGCAGCTTCCGAACAGGTCATAAGAGAATGGCAGGACTACCCTGGGGGGGCCATAAGGACCAATGACGAACCCCCACCACCAACTACTACCCAGGAAGCAACCCTGAGCTCCCTCCATTTGGTGACTCCCTCCACCACTTTGATCTACTCTTACGTTTAGTGCTCGCAGTAAATGGCCACTTCAAAAACGAGGACCATATCAAACGGCCTAATATCTCCTTTTCGCCGCGATCAGTCCACTTATATCCCGGAGCTAGACTTATGATGTTGCATTTTTTGCGACCAGATACGAATTTAAGCCATGAACATGAGAAATGGTCACTCTTGTAAAATACACGTTACTTCAATACTATTCCTTTATCAGCCACCGCATGTAATATATGATTGCTGGAAAAAACCCAACCGTGTTCCACCTCGCAACAGGAGTAATGCGATGATAAGCTCGTTTTTCGTATTCAAGGAATGAGTTGCTGAACGCCCCAAAAAGTGTTGCTGCGTGAATTCTTCACTTAGAGGCCTGGTTTCTTCGCTGACAGGCTTCAATTTTATCAGTGAAGGAAATCAACATGATGGAATTCCGCGAGATCTTTGTGGTCGTACATTTGAACTAAAACAACAAGATAGGAAGTACATGAGAACGGTTGCCGAACTTAAATACGAAGAGCCAGGGTGAATAGTTTTTTCTCAAAATTTATTCCCTCGCCGTGTTATGGGTTTTCTGTTGATTTCTGCAAAATACATGTAGAAATGTCAAATAATACACAATTTAAATTCTCCTGAAAACACCCTGTTCAAACAACGACTTCCCAGTTGCACTAAAGCATCGTTTCCATAAAGGATCAGATTAAGATACACGTTTGCCGTCACCAGAGTGAAGTTGTTTTCTCGTAGGCAGTCTCGGTTCAACAAGATCACGTAACAATTATCCACAGCTGCAAATATCACCCCAAAAGGCGAATCCTAGTCTAGAAACCAAAGCCCGCACTTTCCCCAGAATACCCTGCATACTCACCGCCTGTTTCTATTTGCCTGTAGTTTGACCAATGACAGGGCCCCATTTTCAAATACTGATCACCTGCATTTTCGAAATATTCCTCCAAGTCACGTGTAATCAAGCCATATCTTTAATTTCCTGCACATGGCGCACCCATATCGCGAAAGTGCATCAGATTACTACTAGCGCCTTCTCTTATAACTACCATTAACTTCCCTGTCTTCTGTGCTCTCAGGCGTCTATTTAGGCAGAACTAACTGCTATTGCTTAAAGATGGCTATTGCAACACAGGCCGAGGCAGGTATGTATTTACAATAGGCGATCACATGCTGCAAAGGTGAATGCAAATAAGGTTGCAATACTAACGTTCCAGTCGCTCAGACAGTCATCCACCAGAAGGGTGCTGTATTCGTGACCCAGCCTGCAAAGGAAGTGAAGTCCTCCTTCACAGGTCTTCTTCCCCATGCCAGGATCTTGCTAGACTCCAACGATCCCTATGGAGCGGTTGCGAGCTACCTAGAGGCTTTCAATGGCGAGGACGTGGTTACTGTGACCACCGACGGCACTACGCTCTTCAACAACTTACCGTTTTTATCCCAGAAGGCGTTTTCTAGCGCCCCCAGTGTGTCGCACGTGGAGCTTTTGAACTTTGACTTCGCTATTGTGTCTTCATTGAGAGACTTGGGATTCACCATTTTGGTGTCGCAGACTGTCACCGAGGCTCTCGACTACTCCAAAATCGCCTACAACTTGGCAGCATTCCAGAAGAAGGCGGTTTTCCACTTCTTTGCTCCCTCGAGCTACAAGTCTACGGAGGCGGTGAAGCTCACAGTCAGGGACAGTGACTTTCTTATTCAGGGAGATCTGGCTGCTGTGTTCAACCACTTCAACGTGCAGCCTTTCCAGGCTATCAACGCGAAGACCCTCAAGAAGCCAACTGATGTGGTGTTGCTTTTGGGCCAGATAACTGACGAATTGGTGGCAGCGACTACTGCCCAGAACGCCTTATTGGTCACCGTCAACTTGTACAAGCCTTTCGACTTGCAGTACTTATTATCGATAATACCGTCCTCTGTTCAGACAATCACGTTGGTGGAACAGTCCGCCGCGTCGTCGGCATCCGGATTTTCTCCGTTGTTGTTGGATTTCTTCCAGGAGTATCCCGCCTACCAGTCTTTGAAGAACTTCAGCAAGGTAGTTTCTGCCAGATTCGGCCACATTCAAAAGGATAAGCTTACCGAGGTTGTGGAAAATCTTTTGGCCAACACCAGGGCCGAGAAGCCACTCCAGGGCGTAGCCTACGGCAAGTTGAATGTCGAGTTGGCTACCAAACTGTCTCAGAAGAGGGCGGAAGATGTGTCTGCCGCACAGCAAAAGGCTGTTGTCTTGGAACTGGCTTATTTGAAGCTCTTGAACCAGGTCAACCAAACCAACTTGCACATTTTGAACGAGTACGGCGTGGACAGCATCGGCACCAACCCCGAGTACGGCTTTGGCTCTTTCTTGAATGACAGAGAGCAGCAGCAGGCCCTTGTCGACTTGGTATACAGTGCTATCAGAGAGAACTCGTTTGCCTCCATCGATAACGGGCGCTTGGTGGACTTATTGTCCAAGTGGTTGCTTGACTTCAAAAGTGGTCAGCCCACGGAAGAGGTGTCCGAAATCGTGTCGTTGTTGGAGACGGACCTGGACCTGTCCAAATCCAAGGCTATCTTGGAGTTGAAGGACTTTTTCACGGTGAAGTCCACCTGGTTGATCGGCTCCGATGCCTGGTCATATGACTTGGGATCCTCTGGAGTGCACAACTTGATCACTTCGGGCGAGAACATTAACATGTTGATCATCGACTCCGAGCCCCACAAGCAGAAGGCTCAGAGCCACGATGTTCTCTCGCGCAAAAAGGACGTGGGTCTCTACGCCATGAACTACGGCGGGTGCTACGTGGCATCTGTGGCTGTGTACTCGTCATACACTCAGGTTTTGCAGGCTTTGATCGAGGCCGAGAAGTTTGATGGCCCCTCGGTGGTTTTAGCCTACTTGCCATACAACAGCGAGAGCGACAATACCTTGGAGGTGTTGAAGGAGACCAAGAACGCTGTGGACAGCGGCTACTGGCCGTTGTACCGTTACAACCCCACGGAGAGCGATGAGACACAGACCTTCAAGTTGGACTCGCTGAACTTGAAGAAACAGCTTAAGGACTTCTTGGACCGCGACAACAAGTTGACTTTATTGGCTGCCAAGAACCCTGCATTGTCGCGCAACTTGACTCACAGCGCGGTTACGGATTCCAAAAAACAGCAGGACAAGATTGCCGACGAGTCCTATGCGCAGTTGTTGCACGGCTTGCTGGGCCCGCCATTGACAGTGGCCTTTGCTTCTGACGGAGGCAACGCCGAGGCAGTTGCTAAGAAGATCAACAGGCAGGCTTTGGGCCGTGGATTGAAGTCCACCGTTTTGGCCATGGATGACCTTGCGGTGGAAGACTTGCCTCTTGAGACCAACGTGGTTTTCGTGGTCTCGACCTCTGGCCAGGGTGAGTTTCCCACCAACGGAAAGCAGTTCTGGGACGGGTTGAAGAGCTCGCAGGACCTTGATCTCTCGACCATCAAGTATGGTGTCTTTGGTCTCGGTGACTCCGAGTACTGGCCTAGGAAGGAGGACAAGCACTACTATAACAAGCCGTCCAAGGACTTGCACGCCAAATTAAAACTATATGGAGGCGTGGAATTGCTCGAACTCGGTCTTGGAGATGACCAGGATGCCGACGGCTACTCGACTGGCTTGAAAGTGTTCGAAGAAGGTCTCTGGAAGGCTTTAGGAGTGGATGACGTGGACGGCGTTGAGGAGCCCAAGCCCCTCACCAACGAGGACATGAAGATTGGTTCCGACTTTTTGAGAGGAACCATTGCCGAGGGCTTGGTGGATCAGTCCACAGGGGCCATTTCTGCTGTGGACCAGCAATTGACCAAGTTCCACGGAATCTACATGCAAGACGACCGTGATGTGCGGGACCAGAGAAAGGCCGAAGGACTCGAGCCTGCGTACTCATTCATGGTACGCATCCGTTTACCAGGAGGCCTTGCTACTCCCGACCAGTACTTGAAGTTGGACCGGTTGGCGGAGGAGAGAGGCAACGGCACGCTCAAATTGACCACAAGAGCCACGTTCCAGTTGCACGGTATCGTCAAACACAACCTCAAAAAGGCCATTCGTGGCATGAACTCCAGTTTGATGGACACGTTGGCGGCGTGCGGAGATGTGAACAGAAACGTGATGGTTTCAGCACTTCCACACAACGCCAAAATCCACGACGAGGTGTCGGCTATTGGCGCCAAGATCTCTGAGTACTTATTGCCCCAGACCACTGCTTATCACGAGATCTGGTTGCAGGGCGAGGACAGCGATGACGACGAGGGTGCCGCGGACGTGTGGAATACCAGGAAGGAGGGTCCCACCAAGACGAAGACCTTAGTTGCTGGAAATGCGTTGGCGGACGTGGAGCCTCTTTACGGGCCCACATACTTACCCCGTAAGTTCAAGATCAGCATCACTGTACCCCCCTACAACGACGTGGATGTGTATGCACACGACCTTGGTTTGGTGACCATCGTGGAGCAGAACGAGGTGGTGGGCTTCAACTTGTTGGCTGGTGGAGGTATGGGTAGCACCCACAACAATAAGAAGACGTACCCCCGTCTCGGGTCCATGTTCGGATACGTTCCCAAGGACAAGATTCACTTGGCATGCGAAAAGGTGATGTTGGTGCAGCGTGACTTTGGTGACAGAACCAACAGAAAGCACGCCCGCTTGAAGTACACAATTGACGACTTGGGCGTGGAAGTGTTCAAAAAGAAGGTGGAGGAGCACTTGGGGTGGCAGTTTGAGGAGCCTCGCGACTACGAGATAACCTCCAACGTGGACTACTTTGGATGGACCAAGGACGAGCGTGGCTTCAACCATTTCACGGCCTTCATTGAAAACGGCCGTATTGAAGACACTCCCGAGTTGCCTCAAAAGACTGGTTTGCGCAAGATCGCCGAGTACTTGCGTGGTGGCCGTTCGGGAGAGTTCCGTTTGACCGGAAACCAGCATATACTTGTGCTGAACATCACCGACGAAGACTTGTTCCATGTGAAAGACCTTTTGGCCCAGTACAAGTTAGACAACACCGATTTCTCGGGCTTGCGGTTGTCTTCGGCGGCGTGTGTGGCTTTCCCCACCTGTGGCTTGGCTATGGCTGAGTCCGAGCGGTACTTGCCAGAGTTGATCACCAAGTTGGAGGATGCGCTCGAGGAGTACGGCTTGAGACATGACTCAGTGGTGATGCGTATGACCGGTTGCCCCAACGGCTGCGCTCGCCCTTGGGTGGCTGAAATCGCGTTGGTCGGTAAGGCATATGGCGCCTACAACTTGATGTTGGGAGGTGGTCATCACGGCGAGCGGTTGAACAAGATCTACCGCTACTCCATCAAGGAGGACGAGGTGTTGGCAATTTTGAAGCCGTTGCTCCGCAGTTGGAGCTTGGAGAGAGAAGAGGGCGAGCCGTTTGGCGATTTCTGCATCCGCACGGGTGTGATCAAGCCCACTACGGAGGGTAAGTACTTCCACGAGGAGATCCCTGAGGAGGCTTAGTATTTATTGAGCATTGAAAATTGATATAACAGCAAAGTTAGCCAACGTTGTAATCTTTAGGACTAGGTCAGGAGACCATTGAAGGAGGGTGCTGGATAAGGCTTCTTTTCGCAGCTGCGCAGACTGGTGTTATGCGTATTTTTGGGGCACTATTGCCATGTAGCACCTGCTCAACATGAGAAAACCTCAGGTCTTGTCGTGGAGAAGCCAAGGGAACCTGCAATACTACTTCCAACCTTTTGCTCATAGAGTATGCAAGCGCTTTGGCGAGACTGAGGAATACGAGGAATAAGCACTCGTTCACGGCCAAGGGAGGGTACCCCACTCCAGTGCGACCACCACACGCCGCAAGCACGCTGTTAAAACAAGGAGCGACTTTGGACCAAGGAATCAGGTCGCGTCCATTTCCACAGCGCTGTGGTACGCCAATAAGCGACTCTTGTTCTTTCGAACCTCTGCAATGTCTTGCAAGAGCGTCCGAGGCAGGAGCTTTTGTCTGCTCTCTACAGCTAGGACATCTCCCACACAGACTCCTCGCATGGCGAAACTGACGGTTGTGAGACGCTGCCGGAAACGATTTTCACAGTCTTGGGAGATTCGGTGGACTTCTTTTCGGAGAGCAGCACTACGCGCCGTCTTTATTTCGCGTAGGCGCTTCACAAGAAGCTGCTTCTGTGATTTGGTGACTGCCATTTCTCGAGTGTAGAATGTAGGGTAGTCTGTTGCAGGACGCGAGATGACACGAGCTTCTTGTACTAAAAGGGCACACGCAGAATTGGCCAGGTTCAGGTGTTCCAGCAACTTTAAAAGGACCTTCGAGCACCGTAACCTTGGATAGACGGGGAACAGCAACTGTTGTTGCCTGTCAAAGACTATGGCTTATCCACGCTCTCACCAACTGACGACAACGGGTGTAGTTGTTGTGTGCGATACCAATTCCAGACTCCATTCCTGCACACTTGCAGTGGCGATACAAGTCTCCACCACACGCAACGCACAGTATCTGTTGCAACTCCCGGAAGTCCCAGCGAAACCCCGGGTTTGAGCACCTTGCAACACGACTACAGCCAAACCATTCCCACTCACAGATAAACAGCAAACAATCCGTCAAAATGGGCCTCGAAGCGACCATGATAGCCATCGACAACTCAGAGTACATGCGTAATGGGGACTACGTCACATCACGCTACGACGCGCAGTTGTCGACCACCGAGTTCATCTTCCAGAACAAGGTGAACCTGAATCCCGAAAACACCGTTGGTTTGCTTGCGTACGGCGGTAACGGGCCGCAGGTGTTGCTGACGTTGACCACTGACTTTGGCAAGATTCTCGCGGGTGCCCACGGCACCAAGATCCAGGGCGAGAACCACTTCTCCAGCGGCATCCAGGTGGCGGCATTGGCCTTGAAACACCGCCAAAACAAGGTGCAGAACCAGCGCATCATCATCTTCGTGGGGCTGCCCATCCACGAGTCCGAGAAGGAGTTGGAGAAGTTGGCCAAGAAGATGAAGAAAAACAACGTGGCGGTGGACGTGATCAACTTCGGCGAGGAGTCCGTGAACACCGCCAAGTTGGAGCGCTTTCACGCAGTGATAAATAACCATGACAACTCGCATCTTGTGACGGTGCCGCCGGGCCCGCGCATGCTATACGAGGTGATTGCATCTTCGCCTATCTTGGTGGAGGACGGCTTTGACTTGGGCGGTGGCAGCGCTGAGTACGGTGCTGACGGCTTCAGCATGAGCGGAGACATCATGGACCCCAATATGGACCCAGACTTGGCGTTGGCGTTGCGGCTTTCGTTGGAGGAGGAGAAGTCCAGACAGGAGCGTGAGGCCGCCGAGCGGGCCAAGTCGCAGGACTTGGAGAAGATCGACGAGACCAAGGAGGACGGCGCTGACGATGCCGCCAAGTAGACCAATACAGAGAGGAAGTGTGCAGGTGTAGCGATATACTGGAGCCTGAGGACGGGCTATCAGAGCGTGATAAGAGAGTATTAGGCTGTGTAGGCCTCAGGCGATTTGGGATGAGAACTCGGGCTCATTTTCTGTGTTGTGTAGAGAGAGCGGCATTCGGCTAAGGAAATGCTGCGGAGTCAGTTTCTTCAAGACACATTTAATTCAACTTCCATGCATTTCATGCCTACGGTGATGCAGATAGAGCCACCACAGGATCACCACTTACGTCCGGAACTACACTCACCCCAAACCCGCTTTTCTGCCCTTTCGCACACAAACTGTGGTCTGGTCTGTATACACAAAATGCGCTCCAGCCGTTTTTGGGTGCAAACACCTCTGTGACAAACACCCACCAGGCCCACTTCGCCATTCACACCACGCCCAAATGGAGTCGAATTTGATCGCTCCATACAGTGAGAGCACAATAGCCCCGATTGCGCTCACGCCAGGGCACTTTCTCGATGCCTACTCTAGAGTAAGCCCACCCAGCTATCCCCACAAACCCAACACCCACTAACCACAGGGCAAATGGAACTTGTCAAAGGTACCGAGGCCCACATGTATCCCTGATACGGGGTTCTTAGCGCCGCCGGAAGCATACCGTGAGCAGGCCAGAATAGAGGCCGTTGACAAGTACATGAAGCTCAGCCACTGGGGCGACAAGCAGGTGTTCAAGCGCATAGTATCGAAGATCAGGCGCGAGTTCAAGACAAGCGGAATCAGTATATCGCTCATTGGTAAGACGAGAACCATCTACAAGTACGAGACCATGCTCGGGACTGCAGAGATCCCACGCGCCGCTTCCATTGACGCTCACGCCTTGTTGTCGCAAGACCACTTCTGTCTTTCTGATGCTTCCAAAGACTGGCGCACCAAGGCCAATCCATTTGTGGTGGGCTCGCCGAACATTCGCTTCTACTGCGCAACTCCCTTGATGCACGAGAAGACTGCCATCGGTGTGTTGGCAGTGTTCGATGCGCACCCCAGAACGTTGCTGGAGGAGCTCTTCGTGGTTCTCCGCGAGATCGCCTTCGAGATCATGCTGGTCGTCAAAGAGCCCTACAACACGGTGGCGAGAACTAGGAGCCAAGTCCCGGCAAACGCGGAGCTCGCTGAGTTGTCCATGAAGCTCGGCCGTGCTACCAGCAGGGGAACCCTCATGACGGTTTTCGAGAAGGACGGCTCCGGCACGCCCTACGCGCCCAACAGCAGCTTCCGTTTCTCCAAGTTCTTGAAGGACGCTACCACCAGCCAAGAGGTGGAGTTTGAGCGCGAAAGATTGGCCCTCAAGGCCAGCCTTGCCAAAACAGGCGACCTCAAGCAGGCGGCGTCCATGCTCGCACAGGTACTCTGCAAGAAGTACAACGTGGACTTCGTGTACGTCCTTGAGATCCGCATCGCCGAGCTGTTCACGCTTCCCAGCGAGTGCTTTCCGAGGAACACGTCCAAGATCGAAACCGAGGGTTTCCCCCACACAAACAGACTTGTTCGGTCACGGGAGGACGAAAGGGACCTCATGTCGCGCATCATCGGTCTCTATGGTACTGACACCACCCAGCTCAACCTTGAGAACTTGCTCCACTTCAAGGCGTTCACCTCCGAGTTTGGCATCTCCTATAAGGACCCCACCCACTCGTCCGTTTACAATAAGGGCATTGTGATGCCCTTCTACCGATACAATAGCAAGCTTGTACGCAAACGCCGCGAGCGAGAGACCGAGGGCAGCACCATCGAGGTGTACCTTCGGTCTGGTGGATTTTTGATGGGAATGTTCAACGTGGATGCCTCCGTGGGGCTGTTTGACTCCACTATGGTGTCTGGTGTGTTCCGGCACACGGCCCTGTTATGCAAGTTGTATATTACATAAGCACATCAAGTTAGAATGGCATAATAGGCCCTCTCCTTAGCGAGCCTCATCCATGAGCTCTAGTGAGGTTCGCCTGCAAACGGCATTCTGCGCTACCACCAAGGCAGTATGACGTCTTCTTGAGATGCCGGCACGCCGTCGTCTCTGCCTGTAACGCTATTGTTTCGCAGCATCATTCTGCAGGTACGCGTCAGGAACGTATGTGCCTGCCTCGGCAGCGCAGTTGCTGCAGTAGCGATGTCTCAAACCCCAATGAGCTGTTAGGTCACATTCCCATTTCGCGCATCACATCCAATTCGGCGTCGTACTCATCGACGTCATCGGCCTCCGGGTACTCCTCCGCAGCAGGCCCAGGTGCCGATAGCTGCGCGAAGGCCTCGTCTTCCGAATCGCCAAAGTCATCATCATCAGAGGCGTTTTGGGATATCACAGTAGAAGAAGATGGTACATTCTGTGTCAAGGCGGCTATTTCCTGCGTTTGTGGTGCGTTCTGGGGCTCCTCCTCGTCGCCGTCACCCACAAAAAGCCCGTTGGTGGAAGCCCTGTTCACATTCATGAAGCTCCAATCATCGTTGTCATTGATAGCTTGTGCGTCCGCCATTGCGTCTGCAGCCGCTGCTTCGGCGTGGGTTGCCGTTTGCTCTTGATAGAGGTCGTCGTCATCTTCCCCAGTGGGTCTACCCTCGGTAATGATGCCCTTTTTCACCTTCAACTTTTCGATCTCACGATCAAGTAGCTCGCGCCTGTAGATGTTTAACTGCGACACCCGCGACTGGTGCGCGCCATACTGTCGCACTAACTTGATGCAATCACGGAAGTTGGCTTTGGGAAAGAGCCCGTGACACCAAAGCTGGTAGAAGTTCAACACAGCGCCCAAGTTTTCGAACTCGGTGTCGTGCTTCATTTGAGCCTTGTGGGCTGCTAAAAGTGCCTTCTTGGACTTTTCGCTCTTTTTTAGCGTTCGGAGAAGTTTTGGGTGATTGCGTATTATGTAGGGAAGGCCCTTGTGCTTGTCGAATATGCGCTGGTCGTCGATTTTGGCTCTTTTCACCGAGCGGGACGAAAGCTTGATGGCCTCACCAATGCCGAGATCGTCGGAAACGGCCCCATCAGCTTCTATAACGGGGTTTTCTTCCACATCCTGCGCCAGAAGCTGGTGGAAGAGCTCCTCTTCCAAGTCCATGATTGAACGTGAGAAACTTCCGCAGACGGGACTTATTGGTCTGAAAACAATACCAGCCTTGAGCTTATGCCGTTACACTCGCGTCGTCAGCGTTTTCAGACCTGATAACGTGGGCAAGTGGTTTCTGTTTCCGCGAGCTAGACCCTATCAGTAGCTCGCCAGACGCGACGCGCGACGCTGACATAAGCAAACGCACACGCTGACATAAGCCACCCGGTGTTTCGGAAGGCAAGCGCGAGCGAGAGTCAGCCGCGGGCTCCCACCGGTCGTATTTTTAGTATGTCGTCATTGATGTTGCCCAGGTTCGCCGCATTGTCCGCAATAGGCGGTTTTCGTTCCCTTTACAGACACATCGGTCATCAGTGGCTGGGACAGGGGGGCGTTGTGTGGCCGATAACTGGGGCGCAATTGACCAATTGCGGTTTGCGCTAGAGATTTCATCTTAGATAAGCTGGTTCCAATGTCCTTGACCTAGCTTACGAGCCCGGCTTTAGAGAATCTGGCTACTTGCTGCGATGATCGTTCGGCGTTTGCTTGCGTTAATGCAGCAAGCAGGGGCGGCCCGTGCAGCCGAAAATGGCTCTATGCCGAGCATAATGTATAGACGCGGCATGGAAGAAAGTATAAGAGGGTGTTGGAGCCCCTTGTTCTATTCTCTTTACTTCTCTGAGACATAGCGACAAAGCGTTTACGACAGGCCAAACTCTATTCATCCAGGCGGTTTCACTTGTGCCTTCCCATAGCCTAGTAAGGCAGTAGCCACCAGACATACCACCGTGCTACCCTCACATTCCCCATTGGCAACCTGTTAACAAAATTGCCCTTTTAGTGGTTCACGGCTTCTCCGCTATTCTTTTTGCTGCGCATTCGCAGCCTGCTGACCAAAATAACACTCCTTCAGGCGTCACCTCTATAAAAAGCTGCTGCTTTCCACATCACCCTCCATTTCCCCACCACAGGTCAAAATGATAACAACCATACTATCTCTTCTATCGTTTGGTGGCTGTTTTGCATTTCCGTTCCTTCTCACTGTGAAGCTGCTAGCGGGAATACACAATGCTTCTTCCAATGCAGCAGCAGATGCGAGCCAGGCCCGCTTCCTTCTAAACTACTGGCTCTGCTACTTGGTTATCAATCTGGTGGAGCAATTGCTGCCCCTCCGCGGCCTTGCCGAGCAGCTGTTTGAGTTGTTGCCTTTGTTGTTTTACGCCACCAAGATGTGGCTTTTTTATGGCCACGGCTGTCTCATTGTCAACTACTACTACATGCGTGTGGTTTTCAGCGTGGTGTCTCCACAGACCCGTTCTCGGGCCTCACTCACGGCATTCGAACATCAGTACCTTGATCCTTTCGTCAAGAACATCGTTTATAGCAGGTCTCTCATGGGTGCACTTCTGATCTTGGCCAATTTGCGCTTGGCGGTGTTCGTGGCTTTGTGGAGATTCGTCCACGAGTTTCACGCTGCCAGCATGCCCTTCTTGCAATTTCTGTTGAACTACTGGTGTTACATCGATAGCGCGCTGGAGCTAAACCGGCGGTTCGAGGCTTCCCGGCTGGTAGTAAATGCGCTCTTATCGGTTTTGGGCTTACAGGCAACAGGAAGAGGCAATTCTTCGCCTTCGTCTTCAAAGGGCCCGAGAAGAAGAAGCGCTTCTACATCTAGCCCGCCTCCTGCGTCCGTGTACGACCCAAAGAGATCCAGGACTCCCACAATTGTGGCTAGCAATGATATGAGCAGACTGGGCAGCTTGCACAAATCCAAGTCTCTGGAAATCAGCAGGCTGTCAAGTCTTCACAAGCCGAGAAGCATAGACTTGTCAATGACTCAGGGCAAGAAGAACGATGCTCTGAGAGGCCGCTCTCTTTCTTCGTCTTCAAGCACTCGCCCACTGATCGATAACTTACTTTCCCCCAGTTCAGATTTGCCGCCTCCAAACTTCGAACAACATACAGTTCCTCTGGGTGAAAGAGGCGGTACAAGGGTCTACACCACCAGCAATCAGTCCCTGCCCAAGCTGCAAACTTCAAACAAAAGGTTGTCCAGTGTTAGTGCTGACCTTCCATACCCCGTGGATAACGTCCTTGGCCATCTTTCTACTGAAGATTTGCCGCTCTCCAAAAGCCCATCATCTACTTCTCTCATGAACCCCTTTTTGAACTCGGGCAAGTCGCTTTCCAAGTTCCAGAACGTCAAGTTCAGCAAGAGCTGATACTAGATAATTTCTCACACCAACATTGCTATGGCTGCTGGCTCTAAGTGTACCATTTTTATGGTATATCTCATATATGCATATTTATAGATTGATAGAAATCAACTGATATTAAAATGATCTTGTAATATAGCTGGCACTGAGCAAAGTTGGACTCAAATAATGCGTCCCCAAATTAGGCGCACCAGATTTGTGCAACCATCGGATAGAGATCTATGCAGTTTCTTTTGACCCGATTTAAACATATTTAAACATCTTCATGTATTTCATTGAGTACCTTCCCAGGCTCAACTCGCTTTCTCTAAAGTTGGACTACAAAGGTACACCCCAGGACCTTCGAGGAGTAAGCATTCGTGATAGAAAGCTAGTCATCGCTACCATTAGTGATACGTACCTAGTTAACATACCCATCCAGATAACAGCCCCAGATGACATAAAGATCACGAGCATAAAGGAATCCGCCGGTATATTGGCTTTAGGACTCAAAGTGTCGAGTACGAGCGAGGCACCGAACACCTCCTTCATGGAACTAATGGACTCGTCCCTTCAGAAATGGTCTGTGAAGGACCTTCTTCAAAAGACTCCCAAAGATAGCACAAACGCCAACGTCTTCAGCTTTGAGTGCCTCAACTGCGAAAAGAGCATCGTGGACTCCTCGAAATACTCTAAATTCCTGGACATGCCCTCAGAGTTATGGTATGAAATGATGGACTTTTGGCACTGCCATAAGCCGCACAACCACACAGACACCAAGAAGAACTACAACGGAGCTTTGAGGCCAAGTCCGACAGAGGCCATAATTGGCTCATCCTACATCCTAATAGCAGGCAATGAGGCACTTAAGGTCCATGGCGATGTAGTTGCCTGCCGAAACTGTGAAGGATGCTTGGGAGAGAACATTGACAACCAGATAAAAGTCTACAAATGGAACTTGAAACTCACGTTTGGGGGCACTTCAGAGACGTTCCCGTCATTCTTGTACTTGTACTATACAATTTTGGAGAAGATCAACTCCCTTGCTACTCGCAAGTTCTACATCCAAAAGAAGGGCTCTAAAGATGGCGTTTTTGTGTGGGTAATAAATATCGGCCTCAATATTGCCACAGAGAACTACACGCTTATCAACTCCTTGAAATTGCTCTATGACACGCAATATGCGCCGATAGAAGGAAAGGTTGAGGATGACAACACGGAGGAGTTAGTTGTGTCAGCTGATTTGTTTGATGATGCAATGGACCACTTGAGGAGAATTAACGCAGATCTCCCCAAAAGGAATAGATCGGTCGAAATGAAGGAGGATGGCAATACCAGGACGTACAACATCAGTTACTTGTCCAGATGATTGGACCTAGGTTTGGTGTATTGTGTATCTATAACTGAAAATTGTGGTTTTCAAGAATGGCCTTGACCACTGGCACTACCTGCTTTCTAGAGGCGGCGAGCTTGTTCTGATTGTAAAGCACAAACGGCTCCTGGTTGGCAATGTCGGTGATTTTTTGGGAAATCTCTTCCTTCTTGTATATATCTGAATTGAGTTCCAAGGGCCCGGTGGCCCACTTGCCCAAGGTCGAAAATGCAGCATTTTTGTAATGGTACGCAAACTCTCTGGTGTACTGTTCATTCTCGCTTCTGGTGTAAGATGGAGTCATGACAAGAATATCCAACTTCAAGTCCAGCTCAACATGCTTGAATGCTTGGACCACTTCTTCAGTGGAGTATTGGGTCAAGATCCAGTCAAAAGACTTACCCAAAGAGCTGAACCCGACAATCACGTTCTTCTTCGAGGGTCCGTTCACGAAGGTAAACTGCTTGTAGTCCTTCCGTAATATATCGGCGAAAGAGAAGCCACTTAAGTCCTTCTTTGCCTTCTTCAACTTCTTGTAAAAGCCGTCAAAAGTCTGTTTCTCCTCGTTCTTGGTCAACAAGTTGATAAAGCCGTTCTGGTGCTCCGAAAGGATCTCACCATAGCTCTTGAAAGCGACAGTATCAGGCTCCTCAACCTTGAAAGACATGTTGGATGTATCCATCAACAAGGGACCCAACAACAACGACACAACCTCGGTGTTGTTGAGAACAGAGCCGGCGTTTTGGTACTGTGAGTTCCAGTAGTTAAAAACGTGGGATGAACACGATCCGGTTGAGCGCACAACGCGAGGGCTGGCGTCCAAAAATACCTTTTCGTCTTCGTGGTGGTCCACAATCCCGGTGACTTTGAGTCTGCCCTCGTTTATCAACTCAGTAAAGATGTCACCCTGTACATTGCAATGGTCAACAAGCACCAAGTCGGCATTGGAGGAGGTGGTAGCAGCCTTGAAGTCCTCGAGGAAAAACAAGTTATCCTCAGTGATGGAGTGCGACTTCAAAAGAAGCTCAATGTCCCTTCTCAACCGGAAATCCTTTTTGGGGATGTTGATTAGCGGCACGATCAACTGCTGGTTGAGGTCATACAGAAGGTAGGCGTAAGTGATAGCACAGACCACAGAGTCCAAGTCAGCAGACTGGTTACCAGTAACAAACCGTAGAGGCAGAACAATGGCTAGCTGGCTTCTAGCCAAAGCAAGAAAGGCCTTCACAGACATGTTGATAGGGGTATTACCACCAGAGTGGATTTGATGAGACAATGTCAAAAACGAATCACGTGATCATTGGATGCGATATCTACTCTTTCGGGTGCCTTTTGTGGATCTCTATATAAGTGGATCGCTATTTCTGAAGCTACTTGGCGTAGTGCAAGGTGATGTCCAACCACTGTCTGGCGCGGACCTGTTCAGGGGTCAAGGCCACGTCACCGTAGGTGATAGGTCTGAAGTAGAAGAAGAACAGAACAACGCCGATCGACGCCAAACCGACCAAGACAGTGATCTTCAACTTGTTGATGCCAGCAGGCTGGGTGCTTTTAGTGCTGTTATTGGTGCAGAGGAAGTCTATCACACCTCCAGAGAACAAAGCAGCGATTAAGTGCGCGGGTAAGTAGTGGTGCAAGAACTTCTGGCGGTTCATCAAGAAGAAGGGAAGGTAGTGGGCACACCAGCCAATGAACAAGAACCCCAAGCTATAGTACAACTTGGAGCGAGCTCTATCAGTCAAGAGAATGACGTTTCTCCGGCGGGTGACCTGGTCGGCTAACAACAAGCCCACGTAGATGGCAAGGAGACATACTTCCAACCAGAAGCCAATAATGTTCCCCACAAAGTGGATCTGCAATTTCAGGTCGTTGTCGTTCCAGAACGAAACTCCTGACATGGCCAAGGGCCACGCATCGGGCTGAGACGCGAAGGGATGTTCGGACAGCAACTGGTTGTTGTGGAGAAACATCAAGCCCTGCAACTCCCACCACTTCTTCAAGAATGGGATGTGGCGCACTACCTTGGGCACGTACTTCAGGCGGATATCTTCCTCAGGCAAACCCACAATCTCATCAATTGTCCAGATGTTGTCCTTGTCCTGGACCTTCTTGTTGCCGCTAACCTCCTGCTGGCCGAAGCCCCACTCGGGCAAGAGCTCGTCGTCGTGGGTCCACATGGACACCACGGTGTCAACGTGGATGATCTTCAAGGGAGTGGCCTTGGTCTTAACCAACGTGCGCTTGTTCTTGCCAGAACCGGCACCCGCGTAGCGAATACGGAATAATGTCTCGTTGTACACGCTCTGGGCCTTCTCACCGTGGGCAATGGTGAACTCCTCGTTGGTGGGCTTCAAAGGAGAGGCTACATCGTGAGTGTGCAAGAAGCCGCCAGTAGCCACATGCTGCAATCTCACGATGTCGTTGGTATTGACGCCGATTCCGAGGCCGATGTCGTCCACGGGGATGATCTGCCACTGATTGTTGACGTCCTCGTTGACACCGTCACCCTTGACCGCAGTTACCTGCTGGGTGTTCGAGGAAATACGACCGTCTTCGTAACGCAAAGGATAGTCGAACAAGTGCGAGTGCAATAAAGCGTCTGTGTCCTTGTGCTTGATAGTGATGATGTCGTGGAAGTTGACCTGTTTCGAGAGACGGGCCAAGGGCAGCTCCGACAACGTCTCCTGGAATTCCAGGGACATGAACGAGTCTCCGGGGCCAGACTTAGTCAAGATGGCGAAATGCACGTAGAACCAGAAGAGGTAAAGAATGAAGGGAACGATGATCAAGGTCCAAGCCCGGGCCAAGAAGTGCTTCGCAAGGTCCTCGACGGTCAAGCCAAGGCGGTAATCTGCCAAAATCCACAACTCGTGAATCACAGCAACGCCAATGGTGAAGTAAGTCAACGCACCAACGTACTTGGTGGACATAACGAGCGATAAAGACACACCGGTGAGGGACAACCACGTCCACCACCACTGCGAAAACGGCTGGCGGCGGTAGGTGGAGAACTTGACGTAGGAGAACATCGCCAACGCCACCGTGAGAATCAAGGTGGAGTCCAAAAGAATCAAGCGAGAGTCCACCACATGTGCATTGTCAAACGCAACCAAAACGCTGGAAAACAAGCACGCAGGTACTGAGAATCCCAACGTCTTCGTCGTCAAAAACATCACGGGAACCGTCAACGTGCCTTGGATGGCCAGCAAAGAGCGGTACGCCACGTACGGAACGTTGTGTGCGGAGTAGCCATCACCGATGCTCTCGAACTTGAAGGCACCGTCATAGCCCACAAGCCAGCCAACTAGCGCGATAAGCAACTTGGCAAAGGGAGGGTGCAAGTCAAAGAAGTACGTTCCTTCCAAGTAATACGACGCGAATTTGCCAAAGTGCACCTCGTCAAATACCACCTTGTCGGGGTAGTCTATCTGAAGAAAACGGAGGCTCGCAGCAAGGGCGGTGATCACGGCCATTGCGACCCAGTACTTGGAGTCGGGGTCCTTGGTGCGAATAGTGGCAATCTTGACATCCTCGGGCTCGGGGGTGGTGCCCCTAGAGTCCTTTTCTGGCTTCTTGCCTGCCCTTTTGCGAAGCAGTTGCGACATGGTGTGGAGTAGAGACTTTTTCACACGTCAGCAAACGCGTAAAATAGCACAGGCAGATGCAAAATATGTGGGCACGTGAGCCAAGTGCGCTTTTGCAGCCCTTACGTAGCCACGACAATTTTGCTAGTGAAGCGAAGCGTTGCACAGTTCATTGCACATCTGAGTACAACGGATTCTTCTGGGATGCATAGTGAAACTCAAGAAGTATCTTCACGGGATCTGTGTGCCGACAGTATTTGCGCAGCCCTACAGAGGCGTTTTCTCCTTGCTCCCATTCAGGAACTGCGTGAAGACAGCTTCCGGCCATTTCGCAAGACATCTTGCCGGAACAAGGTTTGTAGTTGTCACAGCCCTAAAAGATGGTTTGAGTATATGTAAGCCCATCTCCCCCCGACCACCCGCAAATCGTTTTGACACGCTCTGTGTTGCTCAAAATATAAGTTGCAAGCCTAGGGTCGCTGCACCTATAGGTGCTATTACCACGCACCACGTGACAGCCTTTCATCATCAATCAACGTCTGTAAGCCCAAATAGAGTGTTCTGCGAGCACGCGTGTTGAACAAATGCCATTAGAACCTGTTAGCATTGCGGTAACCTGAACACCCATAACATCTCTCCAAATGGTGGTGGTCAGTAGAATTTTTCAAATCGGAGCCAGCAATGTTGAGATTTTTCTGTGGAAGGACCAATATACCCCAATTTGGCCCTTTGCGACCGATCGGCTGCAAAATGGTCATCATACACTTGTTTTGAATATAGCAACTACGTTTTCTGCAGTCCTTAATATGCAAATGCTAATAGTCATATACAAAGCGGAGCTACTCTCTACATATGCTTCTTCGACCGCTTCTGGTACCCTCCACGGCCCCTTATAATAGGCGCGTTTTGGCTCACAGAGCTTGCTGTACGCGGTAAGGGCCCCGGAATGCCTCCTGGCGGACTTGATGCTGAGTTGACTGAAGCTGTCGACCTTTTTGCAGACGTATCGTACATGTCGGAGAAATCCTGGTACATGTTTCTGCTGAACGAGGACCGGCTCATGAGAAGAGGGGCGGCACCCTGATCTAGCGGAGTGGAACTGCCAGGAATAGAGATGGGCTTAGATGTCAGAAGCTGCATTATTTTCGTATTGCGGTCCTCAAGAATGCCTTCGTATCTCAAAATAGTGGTATTGAGTTCTTGAATTTTCTTCTCATATTGTGCAGTAAATGCTCTGACACTCTCATTCAAGTCTAGCTTCGCTGATGAGAGCTTGGTCTCATAATTTTTCAATGCATACTCGTACAGGTGTTGCACTCTGCCGAGTTCTTCAGATAACCTGGAATTCTGGTCACTGAGCATGGTGATCTCGCTATTCAACCGGAAAAGTTGCTCCTCGTGCTCGTTGATACGCGAGTTGTTGCCACTATTGGGAGTAGACTCATCGAAGTAGTCATGTACTGAGTGGTGAGTTTTAGGACTTTCTGTGCTACTCTCGAGCGCTTTCAACTTGTACTGTAACTCGTCAATCTCGCGCTCCTTGTCGGGCAAAATTTCCTTCGATAGCTGCTCCCAGTTTTTGGCAATCTCATCATTGGTGTTCGAAAGAGCAAATAAATTGAGCTTGAGCTGCTCGTTTTCGTCCCGAAGTATCATCAACTGCTCCACAAGTTCTGTTTTGTCGCTGCGCAATTTGAGGTTGAGGTCGTTGTTCTCCAGCTGGCTTGCTGCAAGAGACTCCACGACGGTATTATAGTTGTTTTTCAAGTCAGCCAACTGTAGCAGGTCACCTTTTGTGCCTGAAGACTGAGATTCCATCAATAGGTTCTTCAAAACACGGTTCATATGAATCTTTTGTTTAATGTAATGAAACTTATTGAGGTGTTTCATGTAACTGGAGAACTCGAGCTCATTCTTTATCAACAATAATTCTCGTTGGTAGAAGTCAATGGCAGTACCACCCGGATCCTTCGAAGTATTATTGTGCCCACCACTTGTAAGAGTGTCAAAAGACAGTTTTTTGGAAGTTGCCAGAGAAATCGTTTCCTTGGTCACAGTCGAAGTTTCAAGAGATGTAGTAGTTGAGGATGACGATTTCAAGTCGTTTTTAAATCGCTCGCTGATGAAGCTCGGCGTGCGGTTCGTGTTGGGAATCTCAAATCGTTCCGTCAGGCCAACGATAGGCAGCAGTTTCTCAGAATCAGTCTTGCTGTGACCACTATAGAGTTTTTCATGAGTTGAGAATAAGTCCCCCAAAGATTCGTTTCGAACAGACATGTCATATGTACGGGAATCCTTGGTAACACCCTCAAGGATTTCCAGAGTCTGGCTCATTCCCTGGTTAAATTTCACGTCCTTGAACTGAATTTCGGGAGCACTGACCTTTCTGAGTTCAGGTTGCAGCTCTATCACCAAGTTGGTAGGAATCACTGACATTTTGCGATTCAAGTTGTGCAACGACTTCTGTAAAAGCACCTTATTGGACAAACCATCCTTCGCATTGAAATAAAGAGGCCCACCTAGAGAAGACTTTCGAGAAACGTGATTTGAGCCAGGTGCGGAACTATTTTTGGAATCTCCTCTGCCATGGATTGTGAAACCTAGGCTGCTGCTGGTGCCCGATGCCATATTTTCGAGTTTGATGTCCCAAGCAGTGAGCAGATCTGGCACGGTGATTAGAATATCCGGGTTCAAGCACAAACAAGCAAGAGCGATTTCTTCAGCATTGATTATCTCTGTTTGCAAGTCCTCTTTCACCCAATCCAAAGGGTCCTGAAGTTCACCACGGGCACCAGTGCCAGATTTCACGAAATTTGGATGCAACATGAAGCGTTTCAACAAGAGGGCCGTCTTCTGAACTGCAAGCTTCTCCAAGTTCGCCGCTCGAGGACCTCTATTTGCCAGCAGATTTCGGTTAAGCAGCGCCAAATATGCGCCCTCTACCAATTTCGGCTTGTTGGTGCGCAAGTAGACGAACGGAGACTGGCAGAAGCGGCTAAAATTAAGGGGGAAAAGCCCATAGAGAAAGGTCCCCAAAACCAGCGGGTCGAGCTCCACGCGGGAGCTGGTGGGAAATATGGACGGAGAAGAATCTGTGGCAGATGGATCAAAGGGTAAGATGTCCCATGCGATCGTCTTTTCACGAAGAAACTGCCGTAGCTGGTCCACCCTATCGGTCAAGAGATCGTTGAGGTCGTTCCACACCGTCATCCTGAAGAATACCACAAGCATATCAGGCACATAAGTGGCTACCTCATTGCAGATGTGGGGAAGAAGCATTGCGAGCACCAGTAGGGCGACCACAAGCACGCTTTCGCTGAAATCAAACAGGAGACATCGAAGAAGACTGTCGAAGAGTGGACTATGCACAATAGCCTCCACCAGCAGCGTCTGCATCGACACAAAGCTTGCGAGAAGCGTGACTGTCTTGAGCCTGTGTTCTGGGAGCACGAAATAGAGGTTTAGCATGGAGAAGAAGTCCTTTGGGTGGCAGTTTCCATACTCTTGTAAACGTTCAATACAGTTCTTCTCCACGAAACGGACTCTTTCGCAGTGCTCGTGGGAGTCAACGGGGCCGGTCAATTGGATGCGTTTCCACGCGTCTTGTGTGCCCAAGTACACCTCGAGTATGCACTTTGCCACGCTCACACGAATAGCAGCACGGCGTTCCGCCAACTGGGGATCTTCTGTGGGCCTCACCAGAATCGTCAACAGGGAAACAAAGGCCCGTGCCTGCAGCACAAACTGCAAATCGTAGCCAGCACTGTCTACCGCAGGCTTAAGATAGGTCAGAAGCCATAAGAGGACATCCTCTTCAGCCAAAACAGGCAGGAGCTGAGTGAGAACCTCGACGAAAAACGTTTCCTTCAGGAGATCGTGCTGTTCCTTAACGTAAACAGCGTATACGCGTGCTAGTTCCTGGCTTGTGTTGGTGCCCTGCTTGATAGCCTGGAGGGAGTTGTGGCGCAAATGGAACGCCTCAAGGGTTGGGCCGAGGTCTGGTCGCACCGGGTCATCCCACGCATCAAAAACGGCCGCAAGAGCACGCGCGAGCAGCCGCGTAGACCCGCTCATAGCAGAAGAGGTGGTGTACTCTGGTATATCTGTAAAAAACACCCGTGCACCGGCTAAGAGACCCGTGCACCAGCTTGGGGGTCGCCCAGACGGGTCCCCAGACGGCAAGTTTCTGGGCCCTCTGTTTACGAGAGAGATGGCATTGGCTTTCCTTCTCTACAATTTCACGTCAGGTCGTTTGAGATGGCTCAGAATTGGTCGTTAGCCGAGAACTACGGTCCTAGAGGTCGCTCAGCAGTGTGACGCAATTTGCACCGCAAATCCGGCCATTCGGCACACTGTTCTGCAGTACTACTCCGAAAGCGGCTTGTGGCCAATCAGGAGCCGCAACCTCCCTGTTCGAAGGTTCTGGCGGTGCAACTAGAACATTGTGCAGGCGCAAGGTGTTCGAGTGAATTCGGAGATGACATATTCGTGCATGTTGACGTGGTGGTCTGCAGGAACAGCTCGGACGGGGGAGAGCCGTGTGCAGGACGCACGTTGCCAGGCACTGTTGATATGGGCCTGGTTTTATGGCGACACCCCCGGAGGAGACCGGGAAAAGCCCCCCAAGCGCCGGATAAAGCCCCCCTCGGCCCCCTACTCAGCGGGAGGCGCCTCCCGCAGCAGGCGCCTTTCAATTGTCCCGGTGGTGGGCCTCCCAGCAAGAATAGCACTGCTTACGTCAGCAAAAGAAACGACAAAAGAAAAGGAAAGGCGGACTCAATCTGACCGATGACCGCTCCGATATTCGCGCCTGGTAAATCCGGGGTACCACTATATAAGCCCAGCTGCGCCCCTGAAAATCCATTTTTTCCACACTATCATGTCCGACTACTACGCCTACGAGAACGTTGTCCCCAGCTTCAGATTGGATGGCCGTCTTGCCATCATCACCGGAGGCTCTGGTGGTCTTGCTTCTATGATCTCTAGGGCTCTCCTTGCCCAGGGTGCCGATGTGGCGCTTGTGGACATGAACTTGGAGAGAACCAATGCTGCTGCGAAGGAGCTTCTCGGGTGGGGCGAGCAGACCCTCAAGGGTGCGCACGACCTGCCCGTTGGCCAGGTGAGTGCCTGGGCCTGCAACATTGGCGATGCCGAGAACGTGGAGCTGACCTTCTCCGCTATCAACGAGAAGCACGGTAAGATCAGCGACTTGTTAATCAACAGTGCTGGCTACTGTGAGAACTTCCCCGCAGAGGAGTACCCTGCGTCGAACGCCGAGGGTCTCATGAAGGTCAACGGCTTGGGCTCGTTCTACGTGTCGCAGTCGTTTGCTCGTCCCTTGATTGCTAACAACCTCCGTGGTTCTATCATCCTTGTGGGCTCCATGTCTGGCACCATTGTCAACGACCCCCAGCCCCAGGCCATGTACAACATGTCCAAGGCCGGCGTGATCCACTTGGTGCGCTCTTTGGCGTGCGAGTGGGCCAAGTACAACATCAGGGTCAACACCTTGAGTCCTGGCTACATTCTCACTCCCTTGACCAGAAACGTGATCTCCGGTCACTCCGAGATGAAGGACGCCTGGGAGTCCAAGATTCCCATGAAGAGAATGGCCGAGCCTAAGGAGTTTGTGGGCTCCATCTTGTACTTGGCATCTGAGACTGCCTCCTCTTACACCACGGGCCACAACTTGGTGGTTGACGGTGGCTACGAATGTTGGTAGACTGCTTTCTGCGTCTCTCCTTCTGAAGCACCAAGTCCTTTTCGCTGTACACTAGAGCGCCTCTGCGCGTGAGATGAATTACTGTTGTCTTTTTTTGCATATAGCTATTAAACATCCTAGCTCGATTGCTGTGTAGCGCACCCGTTGCTGCCGCAGCAGTGCTGATTTTGCCCACTACCTGCTTGCTGTGCAAAACAGCTTACTGGTACAGGCCAAACGGATTTGGTTGCAGAAGATACCCCCACTTTTCGCGACTATGTTCAAAAACGGCACTTCTTGGAATACTATTATTATCAAAACTTGCTCACACTTATACAACGTACAACAACAGACAAAATCACACAGTCAACAGCACCCGTCTGCTAGAACACTCGCCTAACCGCCCGCCTCCTTCGGGAAAGCCGGGCATCGTTTGGTGCTGGTGCACGCTGACATAAGCGTGGGTTCGCCAAGGTCGCATCGCGCATAACGTTTGTGCAAGCCCCTGAACCACAAAGGACGGAATTTGCAGCCTGAATTCCGACTGTTGCAAGCTATTGCCACCGCCGCCATCTATTTTGGGCCATTGGTTCGTAAAGCAACCCTTTACAGAATTCCGCCACGGCGTTAGCGGGGACGGTGTTAGTGCTAGCCGCGTGCGGCTTTAGGGGACGGAGATAACCCCGGGCCTTTGGCGTATACGGTAGCAGGGAAACGCGTCAAGACCTGACTCATATATAAATCACCCTCGTCGCCACTTATGTGACGAGAAATCATAGGTCAAGCATCACTGAGAGATGTCGAATCATTCTATTTCCAGCTTGCCAGAGGTCCCTGCACCTCAGGCCCTCAATACAGTGAATCAGGACCCTGAAAAACTCGACCCTAAACCCAAGCACTTTATCGAGAGTGACGCCGGCGATGGCTCCAACAGAGAAGACCAGTACCTTCACGGTACCAAGTTGGTCTTGTGCTTTGTGGCTGTCTTCTCTTGTATGTTCCTCGTGGCTTTGGATCAGACCATTGTGGTCACGTTGTTGACGGTTGTGGGCAGCCACTTCAATGGCTTTAGCCAGGTGGGATGGCTCTCGTCCGGTTTCCTTCTTTCCATGGCCGTTTTAGGTGCTTTCTGGGGCAAAATATCCATCATTTTTGGCCGTAAGGCTGCTTTGTTAGCTGCCATTGTGCTCTTCGAAGCTGGCTCCTTGATGTGTGCCTTGGCCCCCTCCATGAATGTCTTGATTGGCGGAAGGGTGTTTGCCGGTGTTGGAGGAGGTGGTATCGCCGTCTTGGTGTTCGTCGTCATCTCGGAAATCTTTCCCATCGAGAAAAGACCCTTGTCCATGGGATTAATGGGCTGTACTTTTGCCATTGCTTCAGTGCTCGGTCCCTTGATTGGCGGTGCTTTCACCGACCATGTTTCCTGGAGGTGGTGCTTTTACATCAACTTGCCCATTGGTGGCCTCGCTGCCGCTTTCTTGTTCGTGGTGTTCAACCCGCCAAAGTCGAAGGGAAACTTCAAAGAGAAGCTTTTGATGATTGACTATTTTGGCACCTTTTTGATGATCGTCGGCTTGGTGTTGTTATTGTTGGGCCTTACATTCGGCTCCGACAACCAGTACAAATGGAATTCGGCTGCTGTGATCTGTTGTTTTGTGATCGGAGGAGTCGTCTTCATCGCCTTCTGCCTTTGGAACTCCAATTTCTCCAAAAACCCAGTCGTTCCCCCAGAGGTTGTCCGTATTCCTCAAGTCATTGCATCTGCGCTTACTTTGAGCTCTACCTTTGGTTACTTCATCAGCAGCATGTTGTATTTGGCCATCTACTTTCAGGTCATTCATGGGCAGAATGCTTTGAAGTCTGGAATTCTGACTTTGCCTTTGATTATTCCCTTGGTGATATCTTCGATCAGTGGTGGTGCTCTTATTCACAAGACGAAGTTTGTGAAGCCCTTCTCTGTAGGTGGTGCCGTGGTTGGTTTCATTGGATGTGGCTTACTTACCTTGCTCGAAGTTGACTCTTCCAGTTCCATGAAGATTGGTCTTTTGATTATGGTCGGTGTTGGTGTGGGTTTCCAAATGCAGGCTTCCATCATGAGTGCCCAGATTTCAGCACCTAAGACCCCCGGTGGTACTATTTTGACTGTCACCTTTATCAACTTCATGAGATCCCTTGGCGGTGCCTTATCTGGTGACTTGGCAGATGTCGTTTACAACACCACTTTGGGTAAGAACCTCCCCAAAGCTATTGCCAATGCGCCAGAAGATATCGCTCAGGAACTTTCCAAAATCGATATCGCTGCTTTGAAGCAATCTGTCACTATCATCGAGACCTTTTCCCCCGCTGCCCAGAACTTAATCAAACAGCAGATCATGAAATCCATCAGAAATGTTTTCTATATGGGCATTGGATATGCTGGCTTGACTATGATCTGCTGTCTCTTCATCTCCAACCACAGGTTACCCACTATGAGTATTGGAGCCAATGCTGCCAAGAAGCAGGAAAGTGGTGAAGGTGAAGAGAGCAAAGAGATCGCGGAGGCTAACGAGATTCTTAACCACTCTGACTCTAAAGACACGCAGTCCAACGAATCTAGCGAAGCTAGAAAGCCGGAGTAGATGGGTTAAACAGCGAGCTCGTTACCTCCTATTGCCGTGGATGTGGTGCTTTTTTTTTTATGTTGTTGGGTTTTGGCATTTGAGGACAATCTTGTATATACGTTGAAATATTTTGACTGTTGACCCTTTGCTTATACTGCTTGTGTGCAGCAGAGGTTAACCTTAATATGATATTCTGTGAGTACAGAAGTATAAACCAAGGTCTAACAATTCTCGGCCTTTAGACGTCATCAGTTACTATAGGGCCGAACTGACTCTGATAGGAAAACGACTATGGGGCGAGCTTTGGTTACCACTTCCGTCATCGTCTAGAAAGACGCATATCAAACAATAGCAGCATTGAATGCCATCCTTGTTTTCATGTTGGAATTGAGATGTGTAATATCTTAGATGTACCTACCAGGTCTCGCCCAGATCCACAAATAACCGATGATAACAAGTGGAAGCATGTGCCTTCCGTTTACACACTGGTACCGGGAACCCTAATTAGCAAATCTACCATGTCGAACAGTCCACCAGTAGTATATCAAAGGCTATTTATAGTACAATTCTGGCATCAATTGACAGGGTTGAATTTAGGAACCTGCCCCCGTACCTTAGAGTTCATAGAAACGATGCCACCATGACCATTGGTGAGATTCAATTCGGTGCCCACATCGTCGCGGGTATCAGAAGAGATGAACTTCGAGCTCTCCCACATTTTCATCAAAGACTTTTTAAAGAGGTTGGTGTTATAGTCAATCACGGTCAACATGCCGTCCAAATCTGAGTTCTCCTCGTCATCGTTCCTGATCAAGGCCACCAAGGCCAAGCCACGGATCATTTGTTTCAAGTACAACAACGAACCGTTGGACAAGTGGCTGATGGACCTGAGTTCCAGAGACTTCCGCTGTTTTCCTGGCTGCTCGTTACCGTTGCTCTCGACGTACAATTCGTCCAAGTCGATGGTGATGTCGATGAACTCGGCGCACACTTCGTAGGTCTGGATGTCGACCGGAGATGAGTCTGTGGCCACGTAAATCTTGGAGTTCACGTCAAACAAGAACACCTTGTCGATGGACGAGTGCTGTACCAAGTTGTCCAACATATTCTCCAAGGACGGGAGCTCGGGAATCAACTTCTGCACAATTCGCGAAAACGCCTCATATATGGAGTGGTCGAAGATGGAAGTCAAGTAGAAGGACACCTGCACGCCCTCCAAGCCCAAGTCCAACAACTCGTCGCCCGTCCGCTGCATGATGTCTCTCTGGGCGTCTATTCTGTAGTCCTCCGACAACCCGTCGATTTTGTGTATAAGCACCTCGATATGGATCTTGGGGTTAACCTTGTAGGCGAATTCGATGATCATGGAGAGGTTCGTGAGCGCGTTGAGGTACTCATCTTGTGAGTCGATAACGTACACAAGTGCACCCACGCTGGAGAAAAGCCGCTCGCTGTCGTAGTTGGGTTCAAAGTAGTTCAACTGGCCGGGAAGCTCCATTACCAGCAAGTCTATCAACAGCGAGAACTGCTCGGTGGTCGGCTTGGACGTGCTCTCCAAATATAGGGTGTCCAAAGGCTGCACGTTATGGAAAACGACCTTACATATGGACGACTTGCCACCACGCCGCAAGCCCATCAAGAGAATGGTGGCATTGGTGTCGTTAGGGTTGGGCAATAAGGTGGCCTCCATGGCGCTTGGCTTAGGAAAGTGAAAGGAATGTATGCGGGAACTATGTTGACTTTTGCCGAGAAGTCGTCTTGCTATCAGATGAGGTTATCAGGGACCTGCATACAGTGCCCCAGTATCTTTCTGGTACGAAAATTACCAGTAACTAATTGCTGGGTATTTGTTCCATATATATAGCACTCATGGTCTCAATCTTCTGGGGTCTCTTGGGAACAAGGACGCTCTTCTGATGTTCTTCAAGTCCAAGTAGAACATCAACACTCTCTCTAAGCCAATGCCACCTCCAGCGTGGGGCGCACATCCGTAGGTGAAAGCGTCCACGTAGTCGCTCAAGCCCGGGGCGGTGGGGTCCACCTCGTGGGCAGCCAACCTCTCCTTCAACAACACGGGGTCGTGCACACGCTGGGCACCGGACAAGATCTCTTCACCTCTCATGAAGAAATCGTACGAGTTGGAGTATCTGGGGTCCTCGGCGTCGGGCATGGTGTAGAAGGGTCTCACGGCCAAGGGGAACTTGTCCAAAATGTAGAAGTCGGTGTTGTACTTCTCTCTAACCAACTTGCCCAAGAATTTCTCGTTCTCAGTGGACAAGTCCTCGAAGTCGTCCACTTCCTTGCCGGCGGCTCTCAACATGGCAATACCTTCCTTGAAGTGTAATCTGACCATCTTACCGTCTTCAGGGAGCTTGAACTCCTCTACAGGGAACTGTCTTCTGACGGTAGCAATCTCCGACGCGTATCGGGTCTTCAACTCAGAAAAGATGAACACGAAGAGGTCTGCCAAAAGGTCCACCACCTCGTGGTAGTGCTCCTCAAAGGTCATCTCCAAGTCCAAACCCACGAACTCGGTCATATGACGGTGGGTGTTGGAGTTCTCGGCTCTGAACACAGGCGCAACCTCAAAGACTCTCTCGAAGTCGGCAGCAATCAACTGCTCCTTGTACAACTGCGGCGACTGGGCCAAGTACGCCGAGCCCTTGAAGTAGGAGATCTGGAACACGTTGGAGCCGCCCTCGGAAGCAGCAGCAATGATTTTGGGTGTGTGAATTTCGGTGAACTCTCTCTTGCTCAAGAACTCCCTGAATAGTGCACCAATGCCAGCCTGGATCTTGAAGATGGCCTGGTTGGTGGGCGTTCTCAAGTCGATGACTCTAGCGTCCAAGCGGGTGTCCAAGTTGACCACCGGCAACAGAGCAGCCTCGGCCTCAGCCTCAGATCTGCTGGCGTCCTCGATCAACAACGGCAACTGCTCGGGGGTCTCGACAATGGTGTAGATCTTGGTGATGTGAATCTCCGCATCCTGCACTGTGGCAGACTTAATGGGCTCCTCCACCTTCTTGACAACACCGTGCACCAACACAATGGACTCTAAGTTGATAGAGCCAGCCCACTTCACAAACTGCTTGGAGATGGAGTCGCCGTTGGCCTTGATCAACGCCTGGATCAAGTGCGACTGCTGTCTCAAAGTCAAGAACACCATGGTGGCACCCTGCTGTCTCGAGTTGTGGGCTCTGGCTCTGAAAACAACCTCGTCACCGTCGTTGGCAGCAGAGAGGTCCCTGATGTTGGTTCTGACCTGGCCCGTTCTGGACGAGGAGTTGTTCAACGGCAACTTGCCGTAGTTAGCGCGGGCAGGGTCGTTGGCGGCTTGGGCCTCCTTGGCAGCCTTCTCCTCCGCCAACTGGGCGGCTCTCTCTGCCTTCTTCTGGGCCTTTTCTCTCTCTTTCTCCAACTTCTTCAACGCCTTCTTGGAAAGAGGCTGGCCATCCTCACCGAGAATTACCTCGGCAGGCTCCTGGGCAGCCTTGCCGTCAATGTTCATTTGTTCCAACCTTTTGGTGGGTTCAGACATGTTATAGACGTAGTTCTGTAGAATAAGTCGAATGGATCGAAAATTTTACCTGTGATTTTTTTGTGTAATGCGAGCGACTCTATATTCGACGTTCTCTTAGGCTGTTAATCCCTCGAATAGGCTATATGCTCCCAGTTGATGCTGGTATCGAGGCCTCCTTAAGAAGCTTCTCTTGACGCCGTTTTTCGTCTTTTTTCGCTCGCACCGCCTCCCTTCGTGCCATGCCCTCTCGTATCTTGCGCTCCTTGCGCTCCTCCTTAGTCTCGACATGCTCCGCAACAGGAGCATTTTCTAACTGCTTGATGGCATTGAAGAGTCCGTCGAGCTTACGGAAGTTCTCTGTGAACCTGTCGCGTGACAATTGCGTGAGTACATGCAAGTAGTCCTGGCTAACGAAAGAGACTAGCTCTTCGTTGTCTCCGCTTCCACGTAGAAAGCCAATGGGAACGTCAAGCCTGATCAGAATGCGAATTCCCACGATGTTGTTGCTGCCTATGCCCGATTCCCGGAACCCACACCCCATCGCTGCGGAGTAGAGCTTGTTGGCAGTGGCCAAGTCCCTGCACTTGACATGGAGAATGAGAGGCTCGAACTTGTACAAGATGTACCGGGTGTGGCTATCCACAAGATCACGTAGTTGCTGCTCCCGTGATTGGTATGAAAATGCGATCTGGGTGTGCCAATTATCCAACTTTTCTGGCTCGTGGGTCACAAATAACCACCGGCCCTGGTTGCCTTTAGCACCTATTTGCACTGACTCGGTGTCTGCATTTTTGACTCCCTCTAGGAAAACAGACACTCTGCCTGAGCACGAAGACGTGGTCACCATATCGGGGTGGTTGTTGATCAAGTTCATGATGGGAATGCACACTTCGTCGATAGAGCCTTTGGGCGAGAGGTCCGGCGTGGCTGCCAAAGTGGAGCTGATCTCAGCAAGAATGGAGGTTTTCTTCTGTTCAAACGGATCTAGCATCTTTTATCTTTTACTATTGTGATGTAATTGTAAAGCCTGTGTATTTCGCTTATACCACCGGTGAGATGCTTCTAAAAATTCCTTCGCGCTATTTCAATGCATGCAAGAACTTCTTTTCATCCTCAGAATCCAAGCTGAAAAGTGTTTTGACAACGGGAAGCAACATTTCGCGCTGCTCCTTGTGCTCAAAAAACCCAAGTAGCACGTTCTTGAGATACGCCACATTGGTGGGGGCAGAGTCTGCTGGCTTGGAGGCCTCATCCAAGGAACCTCTGTTAGAGCTAACTGCGGACTCCGTACTGCTTTCTGGTCCTGGAGACTCGGGCTGCAATTTCAAATGCCTGTATTGCTGAGTGAGGATCTTGTAGTTCTTGGAAAGTCTCTCGAATTTCAAATTGGACTCCTCGTTCAATTTCTTCAACACCTTGTTGAGGTTCTCAAAATCCTTGATCTTCTTTGTAGACGCCTGCAAAGAGGAGCGGAGAGTTTCGATTGTTTGCCTGATATCTTCATTACTTTCACTGCTTTCTCCGTTAGCTTCCATATTCTTAGAATTCGATTTCTTCTCAGAATTTAAGGACGTAAACTTGTCCTCCAAAGTTTCGAGGTTTCTTTCCGCATCTTGAATTCTGAGTTTGTACGTTTTGTTGATAGCTTTCAAGTCGTCAATCTCCCTCTGTTTCTTTTTGCTGTTAAGTTGCCAATTGGACTCTAGCTCTGCTTTCTCGTCCTTGATCTTGTTGAATTCACTGGAGAAGTCAACTTCCTTGGCCTTAAGCTGTTGTTCAGCATCAACCAATAATCTCCGTATGCTGGACGACTCCCTGTTCCTTTCCTGCAACATGTTTCTGGACTCGCTGAGTTCATCTTCCAAATTCTCGACACGTAAATTGGCTTCCTTGGATTTCATGGAAAGCTCCTCATACTGCTGCTTGAAAGAAAGCATTTCCGTCCTGGAACTGGAAGTGTCGCTTACCAAACTTTCATACTTTCTTCTAATGTCGTTCAAATCGTCAACAATTTTCTGCTTCTCCGTTTGAAGCTTAGAGACCTCAGCAGCCAAGGACTGCGATTTCTGTGCAGAGACTTCCTGATTGGTTATCACCTCGCTCTTCTCTTTTGTCAAGAGCTTGTTGGTGTTCTGAAGTTCATTATTCGCAACCTTTAAGCTAGAAACATTGTTGTTCAAGTCCTCCTTCAGTTTCGTGATCTCCTTGATTGTGGTCCTGTACTCCTCAATCTGCTTGTCTTTATGGGAGATGGATGTCTTGAGGGTTGCGATCTCGAGCTTCAATGTCGTGTCGTTGCTCTTGAATTTATTCAATTCGGAAATCCTCTTGTTCAAGTCATTCTTCTCTTTAACCAAGCTGTCTAACTGCTTTTTGATGGCCTCGGATTCAGAAGTCAAGACTGCTATCTTACTGATGGACACTTCGTGGTTCTTTTTTAATTGCTCACTTGAAGCTTCCTTGGCCTTGATATCGTTCAAGTGGTTTTTGATCTCTCGCTCTAATGCAGAGGCCTTGTTGGAATGTTCCTCCTTTGCCTTGGTGAGCGCCTCGGTAACCAGAGTCAATTTCTCCCTCAAGCTATTGTTCTCACCGTGCAATTTGGTCTGCAGCAGTTCTTTCTGTTTGATCAAGGCCTCCTTATCGCTCAATTCTATCAATAAAGCCGACTTTTCCTCTTCAAGCTTCTTAGCTATCAGAAGAGAATCTCCAAGACCGTCAGATGACTTCTCGAATTGCCCAGTATCACTCTTTAAAGCCTTTATCTCGTCTCTTGCAATGACCAAATCATCACCAATGATTTTCAACAGGTCTCTCAATTGTTCAACATCTTCGTTTTTAGCCTCCAATTGTCCTTGTACGGCCTTGAGCTCCAGCTTTATGGTGGTGTTACTGTGTTCAAGATCTTTGTAATTCGTTTCAAAAGTCGCGAGTTGTTTTGATAAACTGTCCCTCTCCTTCTCAGTTGCCTCAAGGATATTTTTCACCTTCTCGAAATCTTCTTTCAACTCGTTGTACTTGTTGACTGTAAAAGAGCCCTCAGAAGAACCGTTGTTATCCGCAACTGGATTGTTGGTTTTGTTTATACCGGATTTCTTTTTGTTATTGCGTTTCTTTTTGCCATTAGGCACGGGTGAACTCGGTTCCGCTTTTGGAACACTAGTCTCAGTGGGGACTGCCTTTAAAGCACTCAACTCATGCTCCTTAGAATTAGACTCCTCTTCCAAGGACTCGTACTTCAACTTCAAACTTTCGAATTCCTCCTTTGCATCGGTCAGGGAAGCCTTCAAAGCAATAATTTCCTTTTCAAGAGCCTTTGAGACCTCACTTGAAGTCTCGAATTTTTGTTTGAAGTCGAGTAGCTCTTTGATTTTGCACTCTAGCTTCGCAATACTAGCCTTGTACTCGACTTCCTTGGATGTCTCCTCGGCAACATCAGAAGTGGTCTGCACAGCGGAAGACTGTGCATCTATGGTAGCCTTAAGTTCATCAATGGTGCCTCTATGCTCATCAATCTTAGTTTCGGCTAATTTGGCATCGGCCTCAGCCTTTTCTAAAGAGTCCTTGAGAGATTTGAGCTCCGATTGGAGACTCGAAGACTCTTTTTTGAGACCTTGAACCTGCTCAGCGTTTTTCGCCGATTCCTGCTCCTTCAGCTTTAAGGAATGCTGTAACGTTTTGTTTTGTTCTGTTATACGGTTCTTCTCGTTGCTGAGCTTTCTTAATTCTGTGTTCAACATTGTTGTTTTCTCTGTCAAGCCACTGAGATACTCCACCAAAAGACCAGCATCAGAGATAGAGGAAATGGGTGTGTTTTCCTGCAAGATTCGCTCAAAAGACGCTATGAGCTCGCTCTTGCGTTTCTCAGTCTTGTAGGCGTCGAGCAAAATGGGGTATTTCTGCTCGTATTTGGCGAACTTCTTCATTTTGGACTTCATAGCGGAAGAAAGCTCCTCTGTTTCCCTCGGTTCTTCGTTATCAACGGATTGTGTTGTTGACAGATCCGTTCGTGAGGTCGTCTCATCCTCGGGTTGGGTCAAATCGCTGGCATTGGGCGTTTCCGTATGCAAAACAGCAGACGAGTTCTTCAATTCATTGATAGCGTGGGCGTTACTTCTGTTGGGGGCACCGCTTTTGGACACGTTTTCGGCTCCGGCCTCGTTGAAGCTCTTGGCAACATCTTCTGAGAAGTTCTTGAGCTTGGTGAACATGTCCTCTGCTTCCCCTAAAAAGTGCCTCCTGCTTACGTGGAGTTTCGCTTCTAAATCAGGCGCAGTAGTTTTTTAGTTTGGGGTGGAAAAATATGAGTGCGACAATTTAGTACAGTATATTTAGTCCGCATTTCTTACTGTATATTTTGCACCTATGGTCTACGCCCGAAATGCAAACGATCCTAACGACGTCTTAGAGTGCTTGGATGAGGAAGTAGACCCGTGGTTGTGGCCATGTCCCGAGCCACCCAGCTCCCCCAGAACCGATTCCCTGGGCTCCAAATTCAACGACAATTGGTATTGCTCGTCGATGGTGGGGCATTTGTCAAACCACAGATCAAGATATATTTGCACTTCCGGCACCTCCTGCAAGTTGTAGCCAGTACTCTTGAACCGGTCAATTCCCATTACGATTTCTGATGTCTTGGCCCTTTTACCAAAATTGATCATCTTTGTTCTGTTCATCAAAGTGTCGGGATTTCCGTGAAGCACAAATGTCAAATCACTCAAGTAGACACCAAAAAAGGGTACGCACGGCTCCGATCCAACAAACTTGAGCACATCTCTGTACTCGTTGAAGTTGCGGGACGAGTTCATCAACTTGTTCATGTTTTGCAAGTGCGACATCGTGTCGAGAGACACATACTTCCAAGTCTTTTTCAATCTGTGAATCGGCGATGAATAAAGGGCCGAAATAATAGCCGTCATGGACGAGAAATTATTGTACTGTCTGCACTTCTCAGCAACTTGGACAAAGTACCGAATGATCTGAACTCGCTTTTTGATCTCCTGTTTCCTCAATATCATGTACGCCACATAATTGGTGAGCTGATTAGAAGCCCTAATGAAGGCCGTGATGCTTTCAATACTCTCATTGAGACCAGATTTCTTGCCCCAAACTTTGCATAAACACGCAAGCTTCGTAATTCTTGAATATAATTTGAACTCACGAAGGGTCAACTGTCTGGCCAACTCGATGTAGTCGATGTCTAGAAGCTTTAATTTCTTCATGATTGAGCCCTTCGTAAGTGGCGCGGGAGCCTTGGCATTAGGAATACTTGGTTCTCGCTCTCTGAAAATCACCTCTCCTTTAAGTAATCTAGTAAGTTCATTAAGCAAGATCTTACCAATTGAATAGGATTGGACGGTAGGTGTTTGCACAAAACTCAACCACGATTTCAAAACTGTCTCTTTGCGATACGACTCAGACCAATGCTTCTCGACCAACAACTTCATGACGTTCATGACTCTTAACCGGATTGGATCTTGCTTTTTTGAGATCCATATGTTGTATTCCTCATAACTCAAACCTTCAGGTGCATCGATTTGAAATCTGTTGATTAACAAATTGATGAACTCACCAACGGACATCATTGTGGCAAATGTCAACATGAAGGCAGTGTTGAAGGAGCTGTCAAATAGGTCATGATGAGTCAAGTGAGCAATGAGGGCAGCTTTCGTTCCACCCTTAATACTGCCCTTCACATCTAGTAATAAGTCGTACTCCTCGTCTCCTTCCAAATACCAGGGAATATCATTCCCCTGTTTCTTACCACTGAAGTACGAATGTCCTTCCTCTGATTTCTCTGAAAGGATGGTATTGTTCCTCTCAATGACTAGCAATTGAACATTAAAATCATCATGCATCACTCTTGTAGCGTAGTTAAGAGTAGTTTCTCTTTCATCAATGAGCTGCTGAATGATCGTCAAAAGTGATGCCTGGAAAGTGAGCGCATTGCTAAGATAGTTGGCCAATAAAGTATCCGGGTTCAAGGATATTGAGTCTCCTTGATTGTTCTTTTGTTGTTCTGTCAAAATATTAGTCAAAAACATCGCTGCCTTCTCAGTAGGAACCTTGAGAACATCACGATTATACAACAAGGGATCGTCCTCTTTCATGGCCTTAAAAGTATCAGGATCATCCAAGGTCAAAGACTGTGTAGCCATAACCACATTTGAGATCAAATCATGAAACTGCTGCTTGAATTGAAAGAATTCCAAGACGACGGGGTAATCGAAAGTTAAATTACTTGTCGTCTCCGTGGTTCGGGAATCGTTCAACTCGTGCATCACATGATCCGGGTCGTCTGAGGAAGAAAACCTCTTGATCAAGCAGAAGACGGTGAAGTCGAAAGATTCAATCATGTCGATCATCGAGCTCGCATAATATAATAGTTTGTAGATGAGTCGCAAAATGTGAGTGTTCCTTTCGCTCTTCAAAATCTCGTTGTAATACTTGTGCTGCACTGCAGGGTCCAAATACTCCAAGGTTTCGTTTGCTAACTTATGAATTTCATCAGTAAATTTCTTGATCGAGTCATATGCTTCTTTGTCAATAATAACCTTCAGATGGTACCTATTTTTCAAATCGTCACCACTGGCATTCAATACCAGGTTGTTGGAAACAAAGAATGGGTTGCACCAATTACCACCGTTGAATTCATTCGCCAAAAACCGAGGATAAATTTGGGGCAAAATGTTGTAGCGATCCTCGCCCTCGTCTTCTGAGGTATCCGATCCATCGTAATCCGACTTGCGGATCTTTTTGTCTTTTGTAAGTTTTAGAAATACCTTGACCAATGCGTTGAAATTAGTTCTCAAAATCTCCAGTTCATGATCAATCTGTTGCATGTATGTGACAAACTCCTCGTCCCTATTGAGGGTCAACTGGTTCAAATTGTTACTGAGTGAGTTCAAGGCATTGCTATCAGTCGAGTTGTGTCTCACTGTGGACACTGATGAAGATGGACTCTCCATGGCACTGCCCGGGATGCTAGTTGATTTGTTCAACTTGGAAATGTCGAACGTGAACAACTCTCCATCCACACTAGCCGGAGAAGCGTGCATCACACTAAGATGAAGCAAACCATTGATATAGACCTGGGCAAAGGAAGCCGCAGTCCGCTTGAGCTTTCTTCTCATGGACTTTTCGTACTTTGTGTCAACGAAGTCATCTTGGACAAGACGAGCAGCGTTTGCCAAGATAGAAATTACCTTTGTTAAAGTGTTGAAATGAGTACTGAAAAGTTGCTTATTGTGGTCTTTCAACGCCTTGCAAGACAAGTCCAACAAATAGTTGAAGGTGGTCATCAACTCTGTCCAGTACGTGACATCGTCTATGTGCTTGTAGAAGAGGTCATCCAAAGCAAAGAATGGCTGGTTGAAGTTGTGGTATGAGCTGGCCCCAGTACTCTGGGAGTTGACCGATGAGGCATTAGAGTCTCTCTTCAAGGGATCGAATCCCTTCGCACTGGAGTTGTTTCTAGTGCCTGGGGGGTCACTGAGTCCGGTCGATGAGTTACTCGCAGCGCCATCGTTCTTGTCGCTTCCAAAGCCAGACTTGTTATGTGCAATAACAGAATTATCGGTAATGGCTTCCCGTGAAGGAAGTTCAATACTTCCAGATGTGATATCAATATTGGGCATAAGCGGAACCAAGGGGATGGACTCGCTATAACCAAACTTTTCGTTGTAAAACACCATGTTGTCGCCGTTGGTGATGCGTGGAAGCCACGTCAAGTTTCTTTTGTGTTCAGCCTTGTAGGCCTCGGATTTTTCCTCTGCCTCCTCGACCAGGAGGTAGGGCAGGTCATCTTCTCTGAGGTCGCTGGGCGTCAAGGTATGCGATATGGACGGCTGCTGGGACTGGGTTCCCGCAGTTGGAACATTCGCCGGAATGGGCGTGCTATTAGGGTTGGTGGGAATGGACGACGATTGCTTGGAGTCTGACGGCACGCTAGTCTCGGAGCTGGCAAAACTGACCACCGAGTTCTTGCGACTGCTATTGGCCGGTGAGTTTTCAGAAGCATCGGCTAGGCTTCTCTGTAGAAGATTGGTGATTTGCGGAATCAACACGTTGGCCGCAGTGTTGGCAGCGGTGATGGAGTCGATTTCCTTGTTGGACTTGAGTTTGTTCAACACTGGCTGAACATAGTTGACGGAACGCACGTAGTTGTTGGGGAACCAGCCGCGAAACAATTCGCCGTCATGTGACAATATCACACCATCCCACCAGCCTGTGCCTGATTTGGCCAACACGTGAACAGTGTCGCCCAAACTGAGCGGAAGATGTGATGGCTGGGTACCGGGAAAGTCGTAGAGCGCGATTACCGTATCAAGCGGCTTGAGCGGCTGGTTGTAGTCCTTCTGAGTGATACCTTCGTGCGGGGCAATCTCATCGGGCGGGATCTCGTCCATATACAGCGACATTGTGGATACGAGGTGTAGGGGTGAACTCCTTGGTGTGGGGTCTAGGTTCACAACAAATGGCCTTCGTGGCTAGAGGTCACTGGAAGTAAAAGCCAGCCTTCAAGATGCCCTGTGGCCCACCGATATTTCCGTGCGAAATGCCCTTGTGAGCAAATTCGACCGTTGCAGGGTGTCTCCCACTGGCTGCTAGTGGTCCTTTGAGTGTCCCCAGCGAGAGTGGGGGCAAGCAAAATTCAACGACTGTGGAGTCCGCTGTCGGCCCAAAGATAGCAACGTATTAAAAGCCACTGGACCGCTTGTCGGGTTCTTGTAGCGCACTGTGCGGTGCTATGCCAATACGCTTGCCTGGTGGACCTGCCCACTCCCTTTGCCTGTACGGCAGTGCAGGTCGTGTGGAGAACAGTCAGGTGACTGTTAGACCGCCGCAGCTGGTGCGGCGCGGGTATGCAGGATGGTCCACTCCGGCAGTTCCGGTACCTGTACCTTGAGCCATTTCCAGCCAAAGGCCAAGATGACTAAGATGGCCCGATTGGGACCCATAGCAATTGCTGGTGCTTCCCGATTCGGCCGCGTGTCACAGGGCCGGAGGTTTAGGTGTGTTTGGCTGCAAAGGCGGTTGGCCGGGGCGAATGCCCGTGTATAAAAGGAGGCTACGGGAGCCCCATGTGGATTATCCAAGCAGGATCTCCTAGCATCAGAGCTTGCAGAGTTTGCAAATCAATTTCAAAACCTTCCCAAATGTCCATCACAGTTGGAATCAACGGCTTCGGGCGCATCGGTCGTCTTGTTCTCCGGGTGGCCCTCGGTCGCTCCGATATCAAGGTGGTTGCCATCAATGATCCGTTTATTGCGGCAGACTATGCAGCCTACATGTTCAAGTACGACTCGACCCATGGGCGTCTCCAGGGTGAGGTGTCTTCGGAAAACAACTTTTTGGTGGTGGACCACCACCGCATCCAGGTGCTTGGCGAACGCGACCCCGCCGACATCCCCTGGGGAGAGCTCGGCGTTGACTACGTGATCGAGTCCACTGGTGTGTTCACTAAGTTGGCAGACTCGCAGAAACACATCGACGGTGGTGCCAAGCACGTTCTCATCACCGGTCCTTCCGCTGACGCGCCCATGTTTGTTCTTGGTGTAAATGCTGACGACTACACCCCCGATATCAAGATCATCTCGAACGCCTCGTGCACCACCAACTGCGTGGCCACGTTGGCGAAGGTGGTACACGACAACTTCGGCATCGAGCTGGGGTTGATGACTACCGTTCACTCCATCACTGCGACCCAAAAGACTGTGGACGGCCCTTCCCACAAGGACTGGAGAGGGGGCAGAACCGCCTCTGGAAACATCATTCCATCGTCTACAGGAGCCGCGAAGGCTGTTGGAAAGGTCATTCCTGAGTTGAACGGGAAGGTCACCGGCTTGTCGTTGAGAGTGCCCACTACCGATGTTTCGGTGGTGGACTTCACGGTGAACTTGAAGAAGAAGACCACCTACGAGGAGATCTCGGCCGTGGTTAAGCACGCCACCCAGACTACTTTGAAGGGTATTATGGACTACACCGAGGATGCCGTTGTCTCCTCCGACTTTCTTACGTCTCCGTACTCAGCCATTTTCGACCAGAAGGCCGGGATCTTGTTGACCCCCACCTTTGTCAAATTGGTGGCGTGGTACGACAACGAATTCGGCTATTCCACGAGATGCGTGGACTTGTTAGAGCTCATTGCTCAGAAATCAAAATAGGAAATAGCAGGTGTGTTCAGCACTTCGTATATGGAATGACAATATGTTTTTGGAAACTGGGGTTTTCGCAGCCTCTATCACAAAACTGGAGCGTACTGGAACCTCCGTGAAAGTACACCATATTTCGCCCAATTACAGAACCCAAGCCATTGATTCTGCAAAGCGACCGGAGAATGACAAGATAGCGCTTCGTGTATACAGAAAATACCACACTATAAGAGCCTTTATTGATGCCTGGCCTTGGCCACTGGTCTTGTTCGATCACGTGATGGTTTTATGCAGGCTATGCTCGGCTCAAATAGACTTACCAGGCCACTAAATACCCCGAAAAGCAGCCACATCAATGTCCATATTCTTCAAGGCGCCATTGGACATAGAGATCCGCCTAGAGGGCGAGAACCTACGCAAGCATATTGATGTCAAGTCACCACAGGGCCGGTTGGAGAGCTTGCCTTTGTATGAGGACGGCGAATCTGTTAAAGGCGAGGTGACGTTGCGTACCAAGGAGGGCAAAAAAGTGGAGCATTTTGGCGTCAAAGTCCAGCTTTTGGGCTCAATTGAGACCAATACCGATACCCTTGTGACAAGCGAGTTTCTATCGATGGCCACAGAGTTAGCTGCGCCGGCCCAGCTCACACACCCCGAAACATACCCCTTTGAATTCAAGAACGTGGAGAAACAGTACGAGAGCTACAGGGGCAAAAATGCCCGATTGCGCTACTACATCAAAGTCGTGGTCTCGAGGAAGTCATCATCCGACATAACCCGTGAAAAGGAGTTGTGGGTCTACCAGTATACTTCGCCTCCCCCAGCGGCCCATAACGCACCGGAACAGCTCCAGAAAGATAAGGCGTTGGCGCAACCGCCCAAGAACATCTCCACTGTGCCCTCGACAGTCAAAATGGACGTCGGCATTGAGGACTGCTTGCACATCGAGTTTGAGTACCTGAAGTCGCGGTTCTCGTTGAAAGACGTGATTGTGGGACGCATCTACTTCCTCCTTGTAAGGCTCAAAATCAAGCATATGGAGCTCTCGTTGATCAGACGAGAGTCTGTGGGCGCGGCCCCCAACCAGATTACCGACAGCGAAACGCTAGTGCGGTTTGAGATCATGGACGGTGCGCCTGTCAAGGGCGAGACCATCCCCATCCGTCTCTTCTTAAGTGGCTTCGACTTGACCCCCACCTACAGGGACATCAACAAGAAGTTCTCTACCCGAACGTACCTTTCGCTAGTCTTGATTGACGAGGACGCCAGACGCTACTTCAAGCAGAGCGAGATCATCTTGTACCGGGACCAGTAGCTAGAGAATTATGATTAGACGATAACACCAATATATACGAGGAAATCTGCAGTTTTCTGTGGCCAACGTCAACCTCTGGTATTTACCTGGCCTGTACACAGGCCCATTTTCACGTCCTGCAAACATTGCCTTTAGAGAAGTACCACTTCTCTTGAGAGCATAGAAGGGCAGAGGGTCCTGTTATATCGTACTAGACTTTGCTATAACTACACTCGCGCACACGCCTTCATCCCGAATGCTGAACATATAGCCATTATGAATTCCGACTATTATTCTACAGGTCGAGCCATGGCTCCTCTCCGATCAGAGCTACACCCCTTCTTCTACATCCACTCTGCCGCCACCGCAGACGACGTGTTGGGCGCCAATAAAAGCTCCAACCAGGCTGTGACTCTCTCAACTGCGGGAATAAGAGCTTTGGTTTACCAGCTCCAAGCCATTTACCTCAGAACACCAGTCAAGCTATTCAGACCAACCCGCTTCGATTACCTTGCGTATGTCAGGGAGGTTGCTAACAAGTACGACAACATACACGAGAAGCCATATCGGCTCAGAACACACTCGTCTCTTGGCATGCTCATTCGTATCGTCAACCGCGAGGGTTGGCGCTTCATCCCCGAGAAAATTGTTCCGCCCTTGATAGCCAACTCGGCCACGGGCTTAATTCTCTACGGCTCGTACTTGACTGCCCTCGACTGGTTTGACCAGCACAACGCCGAAGACAAATTGAAGAAAAACATCAGCCAGTTCTACTACTCTCCGTTCGATACCTGGCGAGCAGGCTTCATAGCCGGAGCGGCACAGTCTTTGGCTGCTGCTCCTGTGGATGCTATCTACGCAAGACTGTCTGCAGCAGAAATGCTTCAGGGTAAACATCAGAACTTGTGGGTTTATGGTGCCGCAAAATTACGGGAAGTGGGATTAGTGGGCGTGTTCGCAGGCTATAGTTTCTCTCTCCTCAAGGAAAGCTTAGGCTTCGCCTTTTACTTTTCTACCTTTGAAGTAGTGAAGACACACGGCTACAACTTGACCTACAGGTTACTCTCGGCCTTCAGCCGTTTCAAGGCCAGGGCATCGAAGTTCTTGCATTTGCACGAGCCTGCGATTGTCGACGAGAAACAGCTCAAGGCTGAAAAACGCAGACTGACCAAGATTTTAAAGTCCACTTTCATATTGCTAGCAGGTGCCTCCGCTGCGTTTTCGCTTTTGTCAGTGCAGTACCCCTTGACAAAGGTGCAGAAGATCCATTTGTCGCGGCTCGAGGCAAAAGACATCTACAACGCATCCACAAAAACGTCATATAAACCGTTCATCAAACTCTACTACAACTCCTACATTGAGACCTACCACCAAGTGGTCAAGATCAAGCGCAAGTCCAAGTTGACCTGGATGCAGCTTGGGTACAAGGGCTTTGTCAGAAACGCCTTGACTACCATCCCTGCAACATCAGTGGGGCTCTTAGTGTTCGAAATCATGCGAACGAGACTTGCAGACACTCTCGAAGACGGGACCTTTGGTCCTGGCCTGTGCGAGTGAGATCGGGTAGCCTGCCTGTAAATAACTTATTTATACGTGTAACTTAGCCCTGTGAATAGATAATTCTAGATGTATCTTGTAGTTGGTTATATGCGAATCTCCCTACAACATCTCGTATAAGGGCCCTAATACCACCCCAATCTACTTCGTGGTATATCACACATCCTGACAGCACAGCTATGTTACCCTATACTTCATAAACCACCTGTATTGTGCACGCACATCAAATACAAATCTATGTGTCCGCTTGCTGGCTTAAGCACTCCCGACCTTCTTCTCGTAAGCTTCCCAGCCTGCATCCCTGTATCTCTTGCCCTCCACGGACGGGTCTCTGCCCTTGCCGAACAAGCCTCTTCCAACAATAATGATATCGGTGCCAGTGGACACCACCTCGTTTACGGTTCTGTACTGCTGGCCCAAGCCATCTCCCTTATCGTCCAAACCCACACCAGGGGTCATTACGATCCAGTCGAAGCCCTCATCAGCACCTCCCATGTCCCTCTGGGCAATAAAGCCGATGACAAACTCCTTGTCGGACTTTGCGATCTCGATGGTCTTCTCAGTGTACTCGCCATAGGCCAACGAGCCCTTGGACGACAACTCCGCCAACATCAACAAGCCTCTAGGCTCCGAGGTGGTCTCCTTAGCAGCCTCCTTCAAGCCCTGGACAATTCCAGCTCCCGTGATGCCATGGGCATTGGTGATGTCGGACCATTGGGAGATCTTATAGACGCCTCCAGCGTACTGGGACTTGACGGTGTTGCCGATATCAGCAAACTTGCGGTCCTCGAAAATCATGAAATTGTGTTTCTTGGCCAATTTCAACAATGGCTCGATGGTACCCTCGTACGAGAAGTCGTCTATGATGTCGATGTGGGTCTTGACCAAGCAGATATGGGGACCCAACTTATCGATCAAGGTCAAGAACTCGCCAGTCGTTTTCACGTCCACGGAGGCACATAGGTTCGTCTTCTTGTCGTCCATGAGTCTGAAGAGACGCTGCGCCACGGGCGAAGCGTGCGAACTGGCCCTTTCGGTGTAGGTTTTGGTGTTGACCATGATTATGGAGATGAGATGAAATTGTTTGTGCGACTATATAAATCCTACTAGTTGAGGTGCGAGGGCGCGAAAACCAAGTGCCGTTTTTAACCTTGCTGGGCCGCCTTCTCAGCAGTCGTGTCACCACCCTCCTTTTTCGTCTCAGATTCTGCTGTTACTTCCTCCATGGGTGCCTTATCCTCCTCTTTATGGCCCTCTGTAGCCTCCGTGAAAAACTCTTTCTCTAACAGGGGGTACAAAGCCCCGATCTTCTGTTTCGAGGATCTCCACAACTCGACATTTTCTTGCGATAACACACCAGCGCTCTGCAAAACCAAGATCATGTTCTTGAGCAACTCGGGGCCGGACTCCTTGATGAGATTATTACTCCCGTTGAACTGCTCGCCGAGTTTGTTGAGCTCCACAAAGTTGTCCAAAATACCGAGCCAGACGGTACTCGTTTCCTCAGTAGTGAACTGCGCCTGATGGTTCAAAAACACCTTGCTCACCAACGACAACGTCTCGACCTGCGTGGCATTGAACCCGTTGATATCGGTGTGAATCACCTCTACCTTCGATAACTCCGCCAACAATGGGAACAAGCCATACTCAAAAATACCGTAAGGCGTGTAGTTGGAGTTCACGTCGGCAGATAACACCGTCAACTGTAACGTTTTCACTGCAAAAGCTCTTGTCTCCCTGCAAGGGTTGAAGCACTGATGAGCTAAAGCTTGGACTAACGAGTACGCCATATCCTTCTGGTTGAATCCCTCCCCGCTCAATATTGAAGAGAGGTCTGCAGTCAAAGCAATGGACTTTTTGGATTCTTCAATCAAATCTTTGAAGTACTTTGAGTCACTTGACTCTGGAAGTTTCTTGCCAGCGGATGCAGCAACTTCTTGGTCTTGCTCCCACTGAGAGCCAATAGCCCCCAAAGAGGAAATTTCATCCAAGGCACCCAAAACCGCAGTGAAGTTTTGAGCGGTAACTTCCCTTGGAGAGTGCTGAACAATACCTTCAATAAAGTTCAAAATTGCCAGAGCATAAACAGGGATAGAGCCAAACAGTCTCAAAAGTCTCCAGTAATCCTCATTATTCAAAAGAACAGAGACACACCAAGTGTCATCGTCAACCAAAGAGATCAAAGGCTGGATCAACTGGGCACCCTGCTTTGTGAGAAATTCTTTGTCAAGAGTCAGCAACTCCTGGATTGTTTTGATCAATGACTCCTGGCTCGAGCTGTCACTCTGTCTCGTCAACAATAACTTGTACACATTGAGACGCAAGTGACCCTTCTTAGAAACATCTTTTGACTCTAACAAAACACCGATCCTGTTGATAACATCTTGGGTAACCTCGAGCTCCTTAATCAACAAGCAGAAACACACGGCTACCTCCATGATAAACAAAGATTCGGTCTCGAAGTACCTTCTGGTCTCTTCACTATGCTGCGGTAAAGAGTCGAGCAAAAAGTGCAAGAATAACTTTAAATCTTGTGCTGGGCCCTTGGAAATGATCTGGAAAATGCTTGGAACATTGACAGATCTCACGCAGTCCATAGTCAGGAGAGTGGACTCGACCTCTTGATCGCTTGGTTCAGGAGGCTCATCTGAATACCCCTTCAAGAACGAAGAGAATGTTGACAACAACCCCGATTCCTTCATTGGCTTGACCCTGTTGATGATATACCGCGGTTTCACCTTTGACAACGGAGTCAACTTGATCTTTTTCTGAAAGTCGCCAAACAAGTTCGGATTAATCAAACAGTTTTCAAACAAAGTTAAAATGATAGTAACCACCTTGCTCCACGACTGGGTTACTTTGCAATCTGTTTTCTTGATGAGTCGGAACAAAACCACGGCAGATAATTGGGCCTTGAAATCTCTTCCAAACCATACGGCCATATCACTTACAGTGATTGCTTCCTCTTTCTTCTCGATCTTAATCTGCGTTATAGGAATCTCGTCTCTCAAATTGTCTTCCGACGTGGCCAGACGGTGTGATTTGCTGGTCAATGAAGTCAAGTCAGCCAACAAACTAAGAAGCTTGTCGATGGAACTAGACAAATTATAGTACAAGCAAATGTTTGCACATTTATCAATCGAAGACATCAACCGTGTAATAATGTGGTCATCGGAGGCATCTCTGAAAACTCCGATCAAGGTGTCAATGATCCTGTCAACGACTGATTCGAACAATACCTTGTCAAACTTGCAGATCTGAACCAAGTCGACCTCAGCAGTAGATCCATGGCCGACAATAGATCTCTTGTTAGAAGAGGCCAGCGATGAAATTAAATTATGCCACACATCGTCGAACCATTTATCGGTGCCGTGGTGTTCCTCTGGCATAATGATTTCGCGATCTTTGATAGAATGGTAGATCTTATATAAATACCATTCTGGGTAGTCCTTGCCGTTGTAGACGCCACGCAAATTTCTCTTATATGCATCAAGGTCCATCTGTTTCTTGACCTTCGGACTGTGCAAATCTGTGTTCAACAAAATTATCGAGTAAGACAAAATGAAGACACTGTCGCGGTCGGGTCTGACAGGCTCTTCAGCGGTTTCTTTTTCGGTCTCGGTTATCTCGGATTGACAAGAAACATACCTGTCAGCGAAGATTTCAACAATTCTTTCGATCTGCTGGGATTCACCTGGCAATCTAAAAGACTTCAACAAGAGTCTCAAGGCCTCGTCCACACGGATATCTGAGAAATCAAATAGGCTCATGAACTCTTTCAAAATTTCGATGCTGGAGGGCTTGGCCAAAAACTCACCCAACACCTTCTTGTTCAACCTGACAGACTTATGAAAAAAAACCTTCACCAAGCCAGTGATGTCCAGCTCACTGGAAATAAACCCACTTTCGGCCAATGCTTTTATTCCGTCCTTGGGTTTCTCATTGAAAATGTTGGTGCAGTTAACGAAAGAGGTCTTCTGTGTCTTGTCGTAAAGGAGCTTTTGCGGTTTCGACCCAAATAGATCTTTGGAGTCGGGTAAGGCCTTGATTCTTTCATTGATGCCACTAATGAAAGACAACACGCCTTCCAAACAGATTGGTGGCACGTTATCCGTAGTTATAAGTGCAGACTCGGGCAAAGACAAGTTGCATAGGAAGTCCAATACCACAATTGCCAAGTCCGTTCTGTCAAAGTCACAGTCGTAGTCAATGAACAAATGGGTAAAGAACACAGGTGAGCGAGTCCATAGAAGCGATAAAGACTCCACAAGCATCTCCTTAGAAGCAGCAATTCTATTAGAGACCGCGGTTTCATTGCCCTTGACTGTGTCGTTGTGAATATTGTTGGATTCAGGTAAGATGGAGCGGAATAACAAGTTAAAGGTGAGCTCTATCTGAGACTTCAACTGGCGGCCCAAAACGATGGCAATCGTAGAGAACAACTGCAATGCCGCCTGTAATAAGGGCGGTGAGTCTGTGGTAGTAATGATCTGCAAAACGTGCTTGGATACGGGATCGGATACCAAGGTCATCAAGGACTGATGGAGCGGGAACTCGGTGCCGGCCACCTCGATAGCGGTGTTTATCAAAGACAAGGCAAAAACACGGGTACTCTCCATATGCTGGTACTGGTTGTCGGGAGAGATCATGGAGATGAGGATTCCAAGGAACTCGTTGATGCAAACTATATCGAACGGTGTATCAGCGTCAGGTTTCTTGTTTGAGTGAGGCTCCTCTGCAACGTCTTTTTGGTCCTCTGTCGCTGTAGCAACATCTGTTTCAGGTTTTTTCTCCGGAATAGGTGTACCCTCCTTGTGTGTGCCTCCAATCACGTCCTCGGGAAGTCGGGTGTCTGCGAAGTTAGTCTGCAAGTCGTCCAATCCGTCCGACTCGGGTTCCAAGTCCTTCAAGCGGCTGAAGATGCGGAAAGTGATAGAAACCATGGCCATCTCTGCAGCACGGCGCAACACCTCGCTGCGCTTCTTGTTGCATGCCAAAGACAAACACGTCTGGACGACCTCGGAAACCACTTCGTTGGGAAGTATGGTCGACAACGGCGACTCCAAGATGGCCTCCAAGAGACGCAACACCTTCAAAAGCACTGAGTCGTCGGAGTTCTGGTCCGCGGCCTCAAAGCGGCAATGCGTCAACGACGAGATGATCTGAATCAACAGGCTCTGGATGTTCTTGGAGCGGGCAGACACAATCTCATAATGGAGAAATTTGGATACCGCGTTCAACGCCAAGCCAGTGATATGGCCGGAGGTGGACAGTGACTTGATCACGAGCAAGAACGGCTGCAAGAGCGTCAAGCTATCGATATCGTGTACGTCGCGGGCCTCAGTCAACATGGATCTCAACTGAAGAAAGCTTGAGAGAAGCGGATTATCGGGGCCCCCCAGGCTCTTTCCGTTGTCCTGCAAGTTGGACGACAAGCCCAAGTTGGAGGTGATAGAGTCGTCGTCGCCAAAGATATCACCGGCACCGAGAATGGCTGCCACTCCGCTCTGCAGCCACCTGGTCATTTTGCGCATGGCTGCCGAGATCACCATGCACTCGTTTATCATAAGGGTGGCGGGATCAATGGCCACAGTGCGCACAAACGCCGGTGGCCCGGGCGTGGGCGAGTGTGTGAACTGGCGTAGCATCGTTCCTGCCACGGAGAGGAGGTAGTGGTGGTGTTGTTAGAGTCGTCGAGGAAAACCCGTGCACCGAAGAAAAGTGCGGGAGGGAGCGTGTATTGGTGTACGGGTGTTTCGAGTAGGATTGCTGGAAGAGGTCGCCGGAGGTGAAAGCCGGGAACTTCTGTTTTAAAAGAGTATATTTGAATGGTCCGTTTATTAGCAGAGAAGGGGTGTACTTGCGCTCGGGAATTTTACTGTGTCTTTTTGGGGATTTCGAAATCTGGGACAGGTTTTTGCAGAAAAACGCGTATATGCGCGAAATTATCATCAACTATCCACTCGTCTCATTCTATTTCTACAGACTCCTGACAGCTCTGAAAGGTTCACACGTATCCCACGTTTCATATTTACACGCAGCCCACGCCCACGCTTCTCCGCCCTGCTTTTTGTAACACCCTCTCGCCTCCATTCCTATATTCTTCTCTGGTAGTAGTTGCGGAAAGATGTGTACGCCAACCGCCACTCCTGCTGACTCAATTTGGGGTTGAACACGTCAAAGTCCGCGCGCTGCAACTTCTGCAAGTAGAGAGTGGTCGGAATGGCCACCATGAACGGCGTGAACACCGCATCGGGAATACCCTTGCGCCACCGCCTATGATTAATCTGTACCAACTGGTCCTGCAACTGGGCCTTCACCACTTCCTGAATGAGGCCCCTAGTCTTCTCGAGCTTGCTTCTAGCGGCAAGAATGTGGTCATTGGCCACAACTGCGGTGTCATAGACGACGTTTTTGAGCTTCTCGCGCACCTCGGTGTGTTCAGATCCTTCCAGGAGATGCCCTTGTGCCACCTTTAGAACCGCCTCCTGCGACAACCCGTGTTTTGTCATAATGTCCACTGGCAACGTGACGTGATTGCGGGAGGCCGCATAGTAGTTTAGACCGAGGATCATGGCGCCCACAGCGGTGGCCTGGCCTATATGGGCCACAATATCGCTGACCTCCGCCAGTAACTGGGGCGAGTGTTCGAGCAAACTGATGGCCGAGGGCGAGATGGACGGTGACAAGAGCAATCCCTGAGTGGCGTAGTTGAGCTGCGAATACGTGCCTTCCCCGTAGGAGCAGATGTCGTCGACTGTGCTGAACTGCTTGTTGCGCAAGAAATGGCGTCTAGTCTGCAAGAACTGGTGGAAGAAACCGATGTCCAAGTTGAGGTCGTTGCGAAGAGCGTCCCTCACTAAGATGGCAATAGGCTCACCAAGGTCTTTTTCCGACTCGGGGTCCGTGAAGACACGCGAAAGAAGGTCGCTCCAGAACTTGAACTTCATGTCTGCTGTGGACACCCCCATGAGACCAGAGAGCTGTCCCAGGGCCCGCGAGGCGACCGATCCGGTGTTGTTGCCACCATCAGATATCTTGTTGATTTCCAAGTTGAAGGCCCGAATGGCAAGAAAGGCGTTTCTGGTGGGTTCTGGCACGTACTGGGCTAGTAGATATGAGGACCGGTCGTGCTTCTCAAGAAGAACATTAATGTTTTCCACCGCACTGGCTAGCTGGTGCTGGTACTTCTGTGATTGCAGATGTACGCATCTGAGCTGTCGCTTCCACATTTGCGCTTTCATGTAGGAGGTAGACTTTCAGCTAGCGTACGGAGCGGAAGACAGTTAAAATCGATGTGAGTTGATTTGTGGAGAAAAAGTAAAACGGTTCTCATCGACCTCATCGCACTCTTCCAATGAAAGTGGAGCTAGTACAGCCACACGCCTATCTAGATGTGGCCATAGGCGGTCAGCCGTGCGGCCGGGTAGTGTTCAAGCTCTACGCAGACGCTGCACCCAAGTCCTGCGACAACTTTCTTCTGTTGTGTATTGGGCGTGCTGATTCTCTCACCAAGGAGGTACGATCATACAAGAACACCTACTTCCACCGCATAATCCGCAACTTTATGGTGCAGGGAGGCGACATTCAGCATGGCTCTGTTTCCGAATACGGCAACGATGCCGCTGGAAAGGGCCATTTCTCCATCTACGGGGACACCTTTGAAGACGAAAACACGGTAGAGGTGGGTGCTCCCTTTTTGCTCTGCATGGCCAACAGCGGCCCGAACACCAACGGATCGCAGTTCTTTGTAACTACTGCACCGCAGCCGCATCTCCTGGGGAAGCACTCGGTTTTTGGCGAGGTTGTGCACGGAAAGTCAGTCATTAGAGAGATGGAGAACTTGAGTACAGACCTGAACAATTTGCCTGCAAAGGCGTCCATGGTGCTCATCAGCGGCTGCGGAGAATGGAAAGAAGGTGACGCTGCTCCCGTATTCAACGCTAGCTACAACGCTATAGGTGGAGACATATACGAGGAGCACCCGGACGACGACTCGCATATCGACAAAGAGTCTTCTGAGTCCGTCTACAAGGCAGCTTCCATTATCAAGGAAAGCGGGGGTCTTTTGTTCAAAAGCGGCGAAAAACAGCAGGCTTTTTTCAAGTACAGAAAGTGCTTGCGCTACGTCATGGAGTTCTTTCCCGACCCTGAGGAGGAGCCTGAGTGGCACGCCAAGTACGGCGATTTGAAGAAGAAGCTTTACTTAAATTTGTCCTTGGTGTGTTTGCAGTTAAAGAACCACAAGAAAGCGATCGACTACTCTTCCTATCTATTAGACATGAAGGAGCACTTGTCACCACAGGAGTTGGCCAAAAGCCACTATAGAAAGGGCTGCGCGATGACCGAGCTCAAACAGTATAGCGAAGCACTCAAGGAGTTTGCGATTGCGAAGGAGATTCTCCCAAACGATGCGGCCATTTTAAGAGACTATGGCAAGTGTGAGGGCTTGTTAAGTCAGCACAAGTCCAATGAGAAGGCCAAGTATGCTCGCTTCTTTTCCTAGTGACAGGGCTCTATATTATAAGTGTATAACTATAGAAGGGTATAAGATATTCGTATCAATGCATATAATGACAGAACGAAAAGATGCAGCGGAAGTAATGAGGGAGGGGCTTCTCCACATGCGGGAGAAAAAGGTTCCGATGAACAGCCTGTCCATTAAAGGCCAGGAATATGATGGCCCAAATGTCTTGCTGAAAATGCAGGACTAGACTCCGCTCAGTTGTGCTTATGGGGAGTGGGGTGTTAAAACATCTGTAATGTGACGCGATCATAACCCTTTCCGTAATGACAGGAATGTTTTCAGCACCTAGTCTCTGGTGTTGCTGTGTGCGGGGGAACTATCCTGAGCATCGGGATTCGAGGGGGCATCAGCGGCCGCAGGGGAACCAGAGGAGGAAGGGGCGGCTGCAGCCAGGTCGTCGTCGACCAAGCTTCTCAAATGCAAGAAGTCCAATACTTCGTGGTCGGCATTCTCGGTGCTTCTCGTCTCAACACCACTGCTGGTTCTTCTGCTGGAAACCCCCGCCGGGAAAATAAGGTCCTGCTCAGGGCCACTTCTTGAGAGCAAAGCGAGAACCCCTGGCAAGGTAGACGGGGATGACCGGCTTCCTTGGGCCTGAGTTCCAGCATTTACTAATTCGGCAATGTGGTCGTTGCGGAGGATATTCAGAAAGCTCCCTTCGCCATTTCCGCTTACAAGACCGCGGTAGCGACTGGGTCTGTTGACTCTGGCATTGGGTGGCATCTGTGTGAAAGAGGTCAGCGGGGCCGTAAGAGAGTCTAGGAGGGGAGGCCGCGTACTGGCCGAGTCAAATACGTTGGGGGTGGTTGTGGTTGTGGTGGCAGTGGTCTGGGGAATGGCTGCAGGCAAATAGGTCGGCGGACCATTCTCAGCCACTGAATGTCTGCACAACGGACAACTGGAGTTACTCTTCAACCACTCGTATAAGCACGACTTGCCAAAGATGTGGCCACACGGCATCTGTACTGGAACATGTAGGAAGGCCATCTTGCAACCGGCCAAGTAGTTCGGGTCAGGCACAGAGAGCCGTCTTGGATTTTCTGTTGCAGCGGTATTGTCGCTGTTAATAGCGGCGGTGTCGTTAGCCTTACGCCTTTTCATAGCGTTCTCGTCATCATAGGATGTATCGGAGTCATCATCCTCAGGTGCAGACCTCTTCTTCCTGTTCAAGGTCTCAAAGTGCTCAAAGCAGATGGAGCAGTCGGTGTTTCCGGCCAACTCCAGGGGATCCTTGATGGGAAACGAGTTAAACTTCTCCACGGTGATGCCTCTGGGCTTGTGCAAGCCGCTGACGATGCTGGAGTGAGCCATTTGCGTGGCAAGCCGTATAAATTCCTGTATGACACGAGGGTCCCTATTGGAGGCGTTGTTGGGCATTGATATCACCAAGGATCCTGTTCTGTTGGGGTTGGTGGGGTTGTTCTCGTCTGAAAACACGTAGTCAACAGTGATGATGATGGCACCGCCTGTGCTTGTGCCAGTTCCCGTGCCCGTGGTGGTGGTGGTGGTGGTGGTGGTGTTGGGTATGCCTGCGCTGGCCGGAGACCCACCTATGGGGGAAGCCGCGTTCGACAGGCTTCTGTTGCGCTGGAGAAGGGTGTCCATGATCCTGTCGAAGAAGTTGGCGAAAGGCGCTGCAGTGCCCTCAGAGGCCCCGGAAGGCGTGGGCGCCGGTGTTGAAGTCTCTCTTCCGGAGGCGTCAGATGGCGTCTCGTTCGAAGAGTTGCTTATGTGGGTGGGGGTGGAATCACGGAGATCACTGGTAGTGTTCCCAGTGGTACCGGGACCGTTAGCAGCGGGATCCTGCTCAGGTCCAGGGGAATTGGAGCCTTGATTAGGACTATTCATGTTAGTGGTGCGAAGTAGAGAAGACGGCTCGTGTGACTTACTCGTCCATGCTTAAGTAGACTCGGCTATAGCAGGGTAGTCCGCTTAGTAATGGCGTAAAAAACTGCTCTTCTGATAGGCTCCTGGTGGAGCAGATAGAGACGCAAACGCAGAAGCAGATGTAGCCAGCAGCAGTTCTCAGCACACGCTGCAGAGAAAGGGTCTGTGGCAGGGGGAAGAATCACTGCAAATGACGTCGCCACAAAGGTGCCTAGGGAGTGCGTATATACATTGGTACCTGATACACGGACACAAATTTACGCGCGACGTAAATATGGTACCCTACAAATTGTTGTCGTGGCAGGCGTCCTAAACTAGGCTAAGAAGGAGCGTTCTCCACAAACTTTGCCATAATGTCTGTCGGAGATACACAGAAAAACACTATCTCTTTAGAGCAAGTTTCTTCCCTGTATGGCGTTGATAGTGGGGCGTTTCACCATGCTAACTTTTAGTTTTTAGTGCGAAATGCACAGGCACGATTTTTACCCCGTGTATAACTATGAGGCCCTCTACAACTGCTCCTATTAATTCCATCTATTGTCCTAAAGAGCCACGGCAAGTGTCACAAACAACGTAGAGCCAACCACGAGCAAGGGGTGCAATACAAAAGTCCGCTCCTTACCCGAAGTCTTGCCCGAGGAGGAACTGGTGCTGGAGCCGGTATTAGTAGCAGCGCCAGACGACAAACGGCCGGTCCTGAACGTCGCCACGGTGGTAGCAGAGCCCTCGTTCAGCGGGCCGGAAGATAAGGCCGTCGAGGAGAAGCCAGCAGCACGAACAGCACTGGGAACCAGCGATTCAATCAACTCGATGTCCGTATCGGAGGTGTACACGACAGGGGCTAAGGAGATCTCCTTGTCGTCCAAGTCGTACACAGCGTAGACGTTACGCAAGAAGTTGTCACCAAGTAAGATGTAAGTGTCGTCCTGCTCCACAAACGACAAGAAGCACTGGCTATTGGAGCTGCTAAGTGGCAAGAGGAAACTCGACAATGGAACCAGGATGGTAGAGCCGCTGAAGTTGAACTCAAACAGCACAGAGGGGTCGGAGGTGCAGTCCACCACATAGCCGCCAAGGGACAGCGAGAACTGACCGCCGAGGGTCTCTCCCACCTTCTGAAGCAAGGAGCTTGGTAGGTAAGACAAGGTGGAGCCTGTGTCCAAAAGCGCTGTGTACTGATTGGAAGTGATGGCCACGTTAGAGCCCGAGCTGTTAAAGCCGATAGAGTTCACGATGATCTCCAAGCGAATGGCCTCATTGTATCCAATGCTCCTGAGCGTATTGACCACCTGCACTGTCAGCAACTCGCCCGAGTACTTAGCATGGTCCACGGCACCAAACAAAATAGTGCCCGATTTGGCGTTGGCAGCGCCCAAGTATACGGAGTAGGCCGCCTTGGAGATCAAGCCCTGATTGCGCATCTTCAACGGCATGTTCTCGTACTGGTACTGACCGCCATTCGAGGACGAGTATGTGGTCTCCAAGCCGGATAAGCCGATTCCAAGCACGCCCACACTGGAGTCGGTGCTGTTAACCACGGCAAACGACAAGTTGTCGATGGTAGCATTTCCCACCGTCACGGTATCATGGCCCCAGACGCCTCTAGCGGTGGAACCATCACCGTATTGAATCTGGAAAGGTGTAGCAGAACTGTTGCGCCTGAAGGAGTTAGAGTCAGCGGTCTCGAAAGCACCGTACGCTGTACAAGTGTTAGAACCCAGAGGCTGTGCAGCGGAGCCGCCGCCAATGACACCGATACCAGAGCCGGAGCCGGATCCCGAACCGGAACCGGAACCAGACCCTCCGTCGGCCGAGCCGGACTCAAAGCATATGCCAAAGAAACACTCATCCTTCTTAGAGTCGTCGTCCACCGTAGGAGTGGCTTTATTATGGGGTTGGAACAAGGCGTATTTGGACGAGAACAGGTCCAGCTGGGAAAAGCACTGCACGTCTCGCAGCATAAGCCACATGTCTGAGGAACCAGTGTCAACAAGTAACTGTACCTTATCCTGCTGGGAGCCCACGGCCAACGACGCCATGTAGAAGGTCTGCTTATTCAAGACCTCCATGTCGACATAGCCGGAGGTATCTCTGCGGAGGATCTGGGGCTCGGCCCCGTGAGCCATCACATCGATGGAGTCACCCCTGTGTACATCAAAATCAAGCTGATAAATGGCACTTTGCGAGAACACCGGCGCTGAGAGGGCCGCCAAGGACGCCGCCGAGAGAATGCGCATGGGAGTGTGTATGGCAAGACAGGCGGCAGCTGGAAAACCGAAACACGGGGATTGGAGCCGGAGGTCTTTTTTTGGAAACGGTGCTGCAGAACATGGGCCTTGGTGCCTTATATATGGGGGCATGGCGGAGCATCGGTATCCACACGACCCTGTAATATGCCCAGCCGAGTATTAATTCTGGGCACTGGTGGGGTCGGTAATGGGGGATTTCGGGGGGCTTGTGGCTCGGGGTACAGGGGATAAAAGCGGTTTAGGGCTGATGGGCGCTATTATGAGGCCCTCTGGGGCCTTGGAACTAATAATGACATACCCTTGAATAAAAGCGTTAGAAAAAAGACCCAGGACGCGGGTGACGTCCAGCACAAGACGCCGTGACAGCAGTACCATGGAAGGAGCTGGGAAATGTCCCGGGCCAGACCCGCGGGGATTTACCTGTGTAGGTCAGCCAAAACGTCTTTGCAGGCGCAGTTAAAGGGTTTCGCAGGCGCAGCTCTGCACGCTTTTGATAGGCGGAGTGGCATTTCACATTTCCAATGTCGCACTTCGCAGTTCGGATGTCGCATTTGGCATTTTATGTGTCGCAAATTGGGCCTGGCCCGGAACCGCAATATCTCGGGCAGCCTTAGCTGGAGATCGTTTGTGTCAGCCAGGCTTGTTTATGCCACTGTGCAGTTTCATCGGCGTGCCTCTTGCTCATTTTGCCTTAACGGGGAATGCGCAGGAGCATGGTTTAGCCGTTTTGCAGCTGTGGTAATCGGCCTTCGGCCATGCCTCTGCAATACTGCTTTCAAACGCTACGGTCACTGTAATGGTATCCTGGGGGAGGGGAAATTGAAAGAGCACTACAAAAAAGTACTTCATGGGGCCCATACGGGCGTCCACGGGCTGACCTTCAATGGGAAAAATGTGCGTGACTACGTGTGTCTTTCATTATCGTAGGGCGGTTAAAGTCCGATGTGCTTTTCGGAGTTATGGAGTTAAATTGGATTACACAGGTGTACTGTCGATGGACTATCGCATTGATCCCCTCCGAGGTTCCCTACCCGGCCGTCACCAGATCTATACATTGACGGCTTTTTCGACAACTAGAAATCTACCCGATTTCTTCATTTCTCTTGCGCAGCCTCCACCACGTCCTTCACATACCCGTTGACCATCTCACGCGTCATCTTCAATCCGGTCATGCTGCCACTGCAGGCGTTGACCAAATCCATGTCGAAGTTTAACCCGTTGTGAATGCGGATGGGCGCTGTCGAAGGCACCCTGGACGCATGCAGAAAGAATTCCCAGAGCCGTGAACTGTAGTTCAAAAAGTTATCGACGGAACCAAATCTCACGTCCACGAGAAACAACCACAGGTCGCGCAGAAGAGCCAGCTGGAAGCCCGCCACAAGCTGAGAAAGCGGCGCCACCGGCCCTGAACCAGGTCTCAGCTGCATCACCCCAAAAATTTCCCAGCAGAGCTTAAGTGTCTTCCGGAAAAGTGGTACCTGGCGCATTTTGGCGGACCGGAACGCCGAATCAAGATTGTCGGGGGCAGCAGTCACATGCTCGAAGATATCGTCTACGGGCCCCACATCGTTGGCAAGATCGGGGCCCTCCGTGTAGTTTTCTGCATCCAGAAAGACAGCCACTGTGCGATGAAACTCACGAACTGCGCTTTCAAACACAGCCAGGAGATCGAGGGCAGATTCCAGTGTGGGTGCCGCAAACGGCTGCAAAACAAGCAAGAAGGCGGCGTAATAGCCCAAACATTCATAGAAGAAGTGCATCCAATGGGCAGGGTAGTCACGGACCAAAACATCGTATAGGCGCATTCCATTGTGCCGCAGATGTTTGTCCAATAAGTGGAACATGTTGAACAGCCCTAACATGGTCGTCAAATACAGGGCGTAGCGGAGACTGGGAAAGTAGCGGGTTTCAATTTGAACAAAACTCAACCACCGCACAAAGAGTGCCACCACAACTTGGTTCCTGACCAAAACCGCAATCTCCAGTGGCCGCAAAGGGTCCATGTTTCTTCTGCATACCGCAGCCACTTCGGGTGTGCCCACGTTGTGAACATCCAAGTATAGGTATAGGTACAGTTTCACAAGCTCTGGAACCAGCAGAACCAGCATGAAACGCTTGTAGTAGAGAGCCCAAAGACTAATTTGAAACCGCGCCATATCGTCCATGGGTAGCACCCCCAACAGGGGACTATCGTCCAAGATATCGTCTCCGTAAACCCGAAGAAGAGACTGGCGCGCAGGAAGGACCAGATGCGCATACTGCTCCAGCAGCAAAAGGGTACCCTTCATCTGAAAGAAAGGCACTCCAATCTCGGCCAATCGCACCTGGAACCAGAGCTGGTGAACTATCAGCTGCGCGGTTTCAAGCGGAGCTTTTGAAAACTGCACCTCCTCCTCTGGGTCCGCCACCAAGCGCATAAACTCCTCCAGGACCAGTAAGGACAGAAGCATGCGGTTGTACTCCATGTAATGCTCCACATGCCACGCCAGCGCAGTGTAAAAGCAGTGCGCGAACAAGTACCAGTTGATAACGTAAACGAAGTCATTTAGCTTAAAAGCCTTCATTACAAGCTCCTTGAGGCTGTGCAGTGCCTGGAGCCACATCTGGGCGATATGGGCCTTTTTGGGGACCCCTGGATGCTGTACAAGGCGGCGTCGGAACCCATTTATGGTCTGCAGATAATCGCAGTAAAGAAGGCCGCCTAAAAGGGCCATGAGACCACAGGAGGCTGAACGAATGGTAACCACGTCCACCAAAATCAGATCCAGAAGGCGAAGACGTGTGTCGATAAGATGCTGGAGGTACTGCACAGCATGGTAGGCTCCCTTTATATCCAATAAATCCTCATACATCACGTGCTGAGCCAGAATGTAGTTGTTGAACAACTCGAGGGTGACATCCTCATTTTTGGGCCAGAAAGGTCGCCAGGCATTGAGATCTGCAGCCGAAAGCTCCAAGTGCTCGGTGCGGTCGATTTCATTTTGCTGCTGGATCACTTTTGTGGAGTGGATGCTTCCCACTAGTGCCACTTTATGAAACCGCAACTCGTTAACCCTTGGCGACGGTGAATATACCGATGCATGGGCGACCAGGAGCCGCGGTTGCGGCAGAAACGGGGTCCCGAAGGATCCTGGCAGACTAAATGGCATAGGACCACCGAAAAGATGAGTATCGGTCGCTAGCGGTGTATTCCCGCTGCGAAAAGTGGGACTGTCGCTGGGATGTGTCAATACCCTAGAGGTAAGGGAAGGAACCGGCGGCAAAGGGGGCCGTATATGGCCACCAAGTGGCGTCTGGGTTCCCAGAGCTGGCAGTCCCGATGATGCCACGGACAGAGGGCCTCCAAATGCTATACCCAACGCTGGTGGCGTTTGGTTGGACTTCATAGAATCCGTGGAAGACGCCACGGAACCCGCGTATTTGCGGCCTGGAGGCGCCAACTCCGATGCATAAGATGGTGAAATGGCATCAGGAGGAAGCATAACCGGCACTGAAACTTGCCCGGTATGGCCCGGAGACACATGGAAGTCATACTGAACGCCTGGAAAGGCATAGGGACCTGAAGAAGAGCCCACAGGAGAAAAGCCGTGAGAGGCCGATTGGGGGACAGACGGCGCCATATCAGGCCTCTTGCCTTCGGGGATATCTGCTAGCAGTTCCGCATCGTCGGGGTTCTGAGATTGCTGCTGTTTTCTTTTGATGGTTCGAGACTTGCGCTGCTTTATCTTGTCCAACTCCTGTTTAGAGGGTGGATGTGGAGGATCAAGCAAGCACTTGTTCGCTCTTTTGAATTTCAAGCAGGCCAGACACGGCACCTGTAGGTCGCATTTGATTTTGAGAGCCTTGCATTGGCCACAGCTGTAGGAACGGCGCTGGCGTTTGGGTGCCTTGGGGTGGCCGTTGGAAGACATGGCCCTTAGAGGAGGGGATTGTTTCGAGCTGTCACGGCTGCAGAAAATGCAGACACTGGCGCTTCGGTACTATTAGAAGTTTATTGGGGGGGTAGAAGGGCGCCCTTGGGTTCACAGAATTGGGTTGAAATATACTTATGGAAACACTTCTACTCCTATGCCCATGACAAGTCGTTAAAAATGGCCCAGGATCCTCAAGAGCGCTAATCAGACAGAGGCACACGGCCAGAAAGGTTCCGGGATCAGACAGGTGCCTCTCAGCCTTTGCTGGGGTGGAGTTGTGCAGGAGTTGTGTTGGTGGGCAGTTTTTCTGTCTCAAATGGTGTCGCGACAAACCCACCCACACAAAGTCAGTATTCCACATTTTAGGTATGGCCCGCCGGGCACTTATCCGAATCCGGCAATGATCTACGACTGCCGGGGCTTTGTTGGCGTTAAAGGCTTAGACGATTTTGTGCCGATAAGTCCACTATGGTGTCAAGGGGTGCATTCACAATGCTGTCTGTTCTTTCGCAGACGACTTTGGGCGGAAGGAGATCCTGAGAAAGGCTTTATCTGGCCTCTGTTGCTCTTGTGGAAACTGTGCTAATTACGTAAATTTAAGAAGGGGTGCCTCGAGACCGGCTTTTCGCGTATGTTGGCTTAAAATAAAATCCTTCGTCTGGTTTGTCAAAACGGGGCTGCGTCCTAACCTAGACCCTGGACGAGGGCAAGGAATGCACTTATGCAATGTTGTTCTTCCTTGAATGCGGCACGTGGATACTTTTAGAGGAAAGGTTTGCGCTTGTTGGTGTTGGTAAGAGTCTGCAGGAATGGCTGTTTTGGGAAGCACATTTCGAGCTGAAAGTCAATCGGCGTGTTTGAAAGAATAGAAGTCGGTCCCTTTAGTCATGACACAGCCGGTACTTGAATATCTTTCTTCCGGGAATCGATGCCGTCTGTAGTGTGCTTTGGGAAAGTACGCTTTCTCGAAAAGATCTTCTGCTAGTAATAGATATCAGATATTGGCACCCTAATAATACACAAATAACATTGAAATGCTCCATTCACCTGGTACAACTTGAATCTGTATACTTTCTCTTTCTTCATTACCGTCCCTCCTGTTACATTTCCTAAATCTTTTCTCGTAAGCCCCATCGCACGACATGCCCACCGTGCCCAAATTCCTGCTAAACGAACGCACTGACAATTGGGTGCCAAAGTTAACATTGCACATTCCCCTGTCACGCAATCTCTCTGGCTCTACCGTCCCATCGTGCCCCTTCTGTTCTCTTCTCTTCCATTTGCACCCATCCCTGCATATACATAGGTCGTGTCTAACTCATACCCTCAACGAATCGAATTCCTCCAATTACAACAACGAATTTTTCAACCGTCACCAGCACACCATCGCCTGGGCCCCTTCTCCACGCGCCCATAATGCTTTCCAGAAGATTCCTAGCGGCCTCGCACATACGGGTCTCCGGACGCGTTTTGGCGCCGTCCCTCAGGCTCTTTTCCACCTCCAGAATTGTTCAAAACAAGGAGGAGTTGGTCAACTTAAACGACCTCCCCAGAAAGTCTAAGGGCGAGATCCACGTCCCCTTGGTCAACCCAGCTGACAAATACAAGGAGCAGAGCGAGGAGTTGCACAAATTTGGGCGCTACATTATGGGCTGCTTGCCCAAATACATCCAGCAGTTCTCCGTGTGGAAGGATGAGTTGGTCATCTATGTGGCCCCCTCGGCTGTGAGACCCTTGATGGTATTCTTGAAAAACCACACGCCTGCGCAGTTCAAGTCGGCCATGGACGTGACGGCTGTGGACTACCCTTCCAGAACCAACCGTTTTGACGTGGTGTACAACATGTTATCTGTGCGCCACAACTCGCGTATCAGAGTGAAGACTTACGCCAACGAGACCAGCCCGGTGCCGTCCATCGTACCCATTTTTGAAGGCGCCAACTGGTTCGAGAGAGAGGTGTATGACTTGTTTGGCATCTTCTTCGAGGGTCACCCCGACTTGAGAAGAATCATGACCGACTACGGCTTCGAGGGCCACCCCTTGAGAAAGGACTTCCCCACCACGGGCTACACTGAGGTGAGATACGACGAGGAGAAGAAGCGTGTTGTGTACGAGCCTTTGGAGTTGACGCAGGCGTGGAGAAACTTCACCGTGGGCTCCTCCGTGTGGGAGCAGGTCGGAGAGGGCAAGGACTTCACTCCGGAGTCGTTCAAGTTGCCGGTTCCTGAACCAGAGCCTCCCAAGGAGGGCGAAGAAAAGAAGTAGGCGGCGTTTGCATCAGTATCTAGGCTAAGATACGTATTTATTGAAATGTACTGTATGCGTATGCATTGGAGGAGGGAAGAAGGAGCATGTTGAAAACAGCCCAGCCCATTGAACTGAGAAGTCCAATACTATGCTAGGAACTACTGAAAGCTTTCGTGAGAGGTTTACAAAGGTCTTTCCATGAGTCTCTCGAGGCTCGAGATCTAGGTATTTCTGGCTAAAAATTGAGTATGCCTTGTTAGAATCATGCTTCTTTGGCCATTATGGGAACCGGTTTGATAGTAACACATTGTAGGCAATTTGGGACCTTTGAAGATTAGCGTACGTGGTATTTTCGACATACACAATAGTCTCTATCATCCACTGGGTACTAACATACCCATTTTCGCTCTCATCCCTCTCCATGCGTTTAGTTCTTAAACCTCCCTACTCTCTCTCGTGCTTCGTTTCGTTGACTATACCAATAACACTACGCCTTCAAGCTCAGTATCTCGTTCTTGAGCTGCACCAACTCGGCCTCCTTGCCCTGCAAAAACTCCTGCAACGTGGCCACCTGCGACTCAATCAAGTCGATGTCGTTTTTGACGTCCGCCAAGTCCTTGTCGCCATTTCCGGTGGCACTCTGGGCGGCGGTAAGCTTATCTTGCTTATACTTCAACAACTGCTCATACTCATACTTTATTAGCTGAGAGTCGGACTGGGTTGAACCGTTCGATGAGCTTGCGTTCTTCTGGACCTTCTCCAAGAGACCTTCCAAGTTGGCCAACTCGCGCCATAAACGCACCTTTTCCCAGTCAGTGCCCTCAGTAGCGGAAAAGTCGGTTCCTCGGTCCGAGACCGCGTTGTTGGCCTGGCCCATCTTGCTCAAGTAGCTGTTGCCAAACGCCAGCTTGTTGTTGGCGGAGGGCTCCAGCACCGAATTCAGCACGCGGTTCAAGTCGTACGTGGGAACCTCCTTCAGAAACGTGGCCCGTAACGATGCCGGCACACCGCGCGGCATACGCTTGCCGTTCTCGCGCTGGTTCAACATGTGCAAAAACACCAACACCTGGTCCTTGTCAATGGTCTCGAACAGCTTCGGGTTGACAAGGTTCCATGCCGACGCGATGTCCTGCTGCGGGACCTTGCGGAGTGTCTGGTACAAGCCTGAGAGCGAGTCGTAGGTCACGCGGCCGTACGAATCGCTGTTGGCTGCGTATATGGTCTCGTAGGCAGCTTTGTCGGTGGGCGAGATGTACCAGTCGAAGTCGTCGCTCAATTGGTCGTCATCGTCGTCTTCCAGCAGTGCCGTAGACAGGCCCCGGTAGTTGTTGTTGCCGGTGGCCACCGCCTGGTTGGCGTGGATCAAGTGGGCCTTCGACGACGGAATAAGCCAGGCAGGTAACTCCGTAGGCACTCCGCCCTGCAGCCCGTTCACGAGATCAAAGATCAAACGCATGGTGATGCAGAACTCTTCGAAGTCCAATTTGCCGTCGTTGTCAATGTCTGAGAGGTCCCATATTTGCGAGAGCTGGTCGTCCTTCAACCGCGAGTTTTTTAACACCGGTGACACCCTGTCGCCCGTCAACTTGTTGTCGACGGGCGAAAGGCCTTGGAAGATCTCCCAGTACTTTTTGATTTCCCACTCCTCCAAACGTGGCATTGCGGTGGCTGGTGGTTATCGGAGATTGAATTTTGACTTTCGCACTGCCTGAAACTGGGGGTGAGCCAGAGAATGAGAGAAGGGATCGAGAAGAAGTGAGGAAAAGCAAGGTGAGAATCGCGTAAGGGATGGGATGGAAGCACTGTGGGTTGTTTATGGAGGGTTTACAAACTGGTCTGGGGTGGTTGAAAAGCTTGGAGATTTAGCTACTTTACTGCTTTATTTAGGGTCCTACTGCCCTGACGTGGTTTCCTCGTGTTTGAACTCGGAAAGGAGTCAATAGACATGCAGCTTTTTGTTCAGCTGCCCTCTCTTTTCCCTAGGAGGACTTGTCAACTACTTTACGGTGTTTGGTGTCCCCAAGTTATTGTGCAAGGCTTAGTGTATTTGCCACTGTCTTGAGAGAAATACAGCCCACACCTCCAGATTTCACTGCAAACAGTGCGAATTGGCCATCTTTGCCTCTCAAGCTACCCATAATGTATGGAGACGACCTCACCTTCCTTCTTTCACATTTGTTCTTTCCCTTCCTCACTTCTCTCCTCTACATTCTTCACAGTCCTCTTCACGCTCTTCATGTTCTATTATACACTATTCGTCATCCTCCATCTCCTCCTCGTCTTCGTCGTCCTCGTCACTCTCATCGTTCAAGCTGCCAGGCTCCACGGAAACGAGGTATTCTCCGGAGTCGCCCTGGTACTTTCTGGCAATGCGCGACGCCCGGCCCTGCTCCTTAGCGTCTCCACGGGCCTTTTTCTGCAAGTCACGTAACTCCTCTCTGAAGGTGTTGCGAATGGACTTGTTAGACAAAACGTCCCACATCTTCAACGCGCCGCTGACTCCACCGACAGTCAAGTTACCAGCCACCTCGATGTCACCCGCAAAGGCAGTGGTCAAGACGTTGCCCACACCAAAGTCGCGCGACAACACCATCGACGGTCCGCCCTTACCTCCCGAAGGCGCCTTCCACAACTTAACGGTCTTCTCACTCATGGCAGACGTCACCAACATGCCGGGAACATGGAAGTTGACGTCCAACGAGGAGATTCCCGCGTCGTGTGCATGCAAAGTCCACAAGGCCTTGTCCTGGTGGCGGATGTCGAAGCAGTAAATGTTACCGTTGTCTGTGCCCGCGTAGAACACCTCCGGTGTGGAGTAGTGGCCCCACTTGACGTTCTCCACCTCCTCGCTAGCACCAACCTTATAGTTTTTAGTCATCTGCAGCGTTTCGCTGATACGCACATCTGTCAAGCCACAAGTGCCATCGTAGCCTCCGGTCAACAAAACCAGAGCCTCCTGCTGGTGCCACTGCGACAGCGACACCGTCTTGGAGTGGTGCACGTGAGAGAGAGACCTCACAGCAGTGCCGCTGTTCAAGTCCCACAACTTGATTGTCTGGTCCGCAGAGGTGGACGCTAGCACCGTGCGGTGGGTCCTGTTGTGTGCCAACGACAACACGGCGTCGGTGTGGTGAGTGGCTATCTGCCCCTTGACCTTCTTCTTCTTCTTCTTGGCCTTCAACGCCAGGAACAGCTGCTGCTCGGGCTCGCCCAAAATCATGTCGGGAAACGCCTTGTCAAGACAGTCCAAGTTCCACACCTCTATCTGCGGGTCAAAGGTACCGATGGCTGCAAAATTGCCGATGTTGGCGTCGCCCTCTGCCACCTGTTGGCCGGGCTGGTAGTTAACCCACTCCACACACAACGGGAATGACGGCAACATCAAGTCATGGTGCACGTACAAGTTAGAGTCGCGAACAAGCCCGTTGGCCACGTCCTGGTCAAACTTATCTTCCTCCTCCTCGTTGGAGCCGGGAGGTGCACCTGCTCCATCGTCGTAGACATACACGTCCAAGTACGAAACGTCGTCCTCAGTTCTGGTGGCCAACACCAAGTTGTCAGTAGGGTAGATCTGCGACTCCTGTTTCTCTTCCTGCTGGTCAATCTCGGCCGGAAGCGTCAAGTAAGCCAGGTCCTCGTCATCACCATCCCGGTGGAACTGAGCCACCGAAGAAAGGCCCGGGAACATGGAAACAGCCTCGCCATCGCCGTTGTCACTGTCGTAGTTCTCCAAATTGTACTCCTTCAAGTCGTCGTCGACCTCAATCTGCTCTTTGAGGACGGGTTTGGAGGTCTCCTGGGCCTCTGCAAGGTCCTCTTTGGCATCTTCCAACTCGAGCTTGGCCAAGGCAGAGATGCGCTCCATCTCGGCATCATCCAACTCGTACTTCTCGGGAAACTCAGACGCGAACCCGCGCGGAACCCACGCACTGGACGAAATCATGGTGGTGTGCTGTTGGGAGAGAAAGAGAATTCGAGATGAGCTGAAAAAATTGAGGGCCTGTGCAGGCGAGATGCCCCAGGGCAAGATCCACCCAAAAATGAGGTTTCACTATTTTAAGGCCTTTGACTATGCGATAGTCTCTAAATGGTGACAGTTCACTCCTTAAGTTCAAAATGGCGGGATCTTTACGTGTTTTACGCTGGCATGTTGCGCTCTATTTGTGGAAATGGTGCCGGTGGCCCAACTTGCGAAATGGGCCGCGAACAGTTTTTCTACATAAGCTCGCGATTTAGCGGGACACGGTCGTTTTTCCGCCTATTTTTGCGACGAAATTGCTCGTTTTCAGCCTAGGTCCTTCTTTTTCTGCCCAGTTTTTGTTCCCTAAGTGCGTTTTTCCGCCTAGCTTCATACATGACAGTCCCACTTATTGAATCACTACTATGAACCCGTTTCCATCCTCCTTTTTCCAGTAGCCTTTTACTCATTTCCTACGCGCTATTTCACTCCGTCTATGCCATGTCTCACTAAGAAAACACTATACATGTTCTCCTCAGAACAATACCACGCCCACACCGCTGCCCTGGTCGTCGGTCACCTTCTTTGTCTCTGCATCAATACCGCCGTGAAGTGGGAACATCTTGTAGTTGAACAAATAGTAGTTCAAAAAGCCGTCGCCGCTGCCGAATTTCAATTTGTTGATGAACAACGGGTTGTCCTGCGACGTTAACGCGTTGAACACGTCCACATTGTACTGTTTGGAGGTGATTAATGCGTCGTTGATTAGCTCGCCGAGACGGGTCTTGTAGGCGGCGGCGTCGCCAAATGCCAGGTCAGAAGCGTAGTAGAAGAGGTACGCAATTCCCAACTCGTCGTGGCTGGCGTTCTCCAACACCGAAAAGGGCAACAAGTAGTAGGAAAAGAAGTCTGTAATGACACCTGCATCGTTTTCCACCACGTACGTCTTGATCACGTTAGACTGTGCATTCTCCACGGACTTGCCGCCGAGCAACCAGTGCGCAAGGTCATCTTTTTCAAACACCTGGATCAAGCCGAACTTCTCCTGAAACTTCTCCATCAACGCAAACACCTGGTCCAAGTCGGCGGCCTTGATAGGACGCAACCCGGGCGTAGCCGTCTTGTTGGGCAACGCGTAGTTTGCCACCATGGATGCCTTGGTCTGGCCGTCCGGCAAGTGCAGAAAACCCACGTCATAGAGCTTCAGCCAATTGAGGGGCCGGTGCGTGTAGCGACAGGTGGCAACCGGAGACGGTAACACCACGCCCACCGTATACAACGCCTGCCAAATGTCATGCTTGTTGACGCGTCTGGTAACCTCCTTGATCAAAACGGGCGCCAACCGCTTGGCCCGCAACTTCTTGTGCACACACAAAAAGTTGATCTCCACCGAAGGCACCACAGTTTGCGACTTGGTCACCTTCAACAGCACGGGGATGGCCAGGATGAAGGCCACAAGCTTGCCTGTGGCGCGCACGCGGACACCCACGTGCCAGTCCTTGCGCCAGCCGGGCGGTTTCAACGCCCACTTGAAGAACTCGTGCGAATACTTGAATCTGAAGGTGGCATCCTGGTCCTCCACGTAGTTTTCGTACAAGAGCTGGTACACCTCATCCAACTGTGGTTCATCCTCGATGTCGACGGTAATCCACTCGAACTCCTTCAACAACGGTAACGGCTCGTCCGGCACATCCGCAGGCGTCTTGATCTCAATGGGGCCCTCAGCACTGATGGTCTCGTCTAGGCTGGGCACAGGCTGGGTTTTCCAAAACTTGTAGTCCTTCATCTGCTTCTGCTGGGTCTCCGAGAGATCCTGGCCCAACGCCAAGCGCTGCAAGAGCTCCTGGATGGCCTTGGGGGGGACTTCGTCAGGCATTATCGATAAGGTGTGTTCGGGTTGGTCGCACTAATTTTTCTGAGGGCGCGACTGGCACCACTCGCCAGAGGCTAACCGAGGCACACAACTCACAATTAAGGGTTTCTTTTCCGCAATGGTGTTGCACAAGAACAAATGGGACAAGCGGGCCACCTACAACTATATGCGGAAACATGGGCTCACAAAGAGGCAGAACGGTGAGCCGGAGGTGCGGCCCAAATGGTCCTCGAAGAGTACCTCTCTGCAGCCCAACAGGCCCGTTTTGGACGACAGTGATAGCGACTGGGACCTGGATAACGACGACGCTCTTTTGGCGCACTTCTACCCGGAACTAGGCGAGTCGGACACGTTGACGAGGGACCAGAAGATACGGATCAAAAACCTGATTCTCGAAGAAATCACGAAAAAGACCCAGGGAGGGCCCACCGAGGAACAGGAAAACGGGTCCATAGAGGAGGAGGAACCGGAAGGAATCTACCTAGGGTCAGAGGAGTCGCGCTTGCGTGACGAGGAGCAAAAAGCGGCCTTCGAAAACAGACTCGATGATTATATCAGTCAGGAGCTCTCCAAGCCCAAGAAGACCCGCAAGTTGCTCAAGAACAAGTTCTCAGATAACTTGCTTGAGGAATATGGCTTGGAGACCTACAAGGAAACAGTCACCGCTGACCAGGACTACAATAAGGCGTTCCGCAACAAGCAGGGACTTCGACATCTCGACGACATATCTGCAGAGGAGTTGGCTGGTTTTAGGGTAGGCGAGGATCTGCTCGGAGGCGCCCAGTCACGGAACTCCAGCCCCCTCCGCGCCTTGACCGAAGAGGAGAAGGAGGCTGATGCTGCAAGAGCCGCCAAAATCGAGCAGGCCCGTCTCTACGGGCAGATCAGGGCCCGTTTCGAGGAAAAGGAGAAACAGAAACCGACCAAAGTCCTAGAAATCAATAACTTCAATGACCAGGATGCCCGCCAGATGGAAGCCTTGAACCGGAGAATCACTGCCGTGGGTCTCGGCGCCGACGACGGCCTCGATGACGACCTAGATTTGCTTGTTGGGGGACATGCTATTGAGAATTCATATGACCAGCACACCGACGATATAGACGCCTTCATCTCGAGCATGTGCAACCCTGATTTGATTACCAGTACCAAGCCTTCACCTACGGTGACAAAGGGGGCACCAGCTTCCTCCGAAGAGGCGTTTCTCGACGATCTATTGGGCTAAGCTGGAGAAGTACCATTACTATGTACTGCATATTGCCCATTTTTCCACTCCACACTAATTAGTTCCACCAACGTCCGTTCCACCAAAAAGCCCCCTCCCCATGAGCGACGGGTCCACTGTTGTTGGGTCTCCGGATTGCCACGTCCCGCTGCTGCTTCTGGACACCGATGCCGAGGCCATTCGGCTTTTTGAGATGGCCATGGAGAAGGAGTCGCATGGATCCATGTCTGATGCCTTGGACTTCTACCGCAGGGCTTTCAAGCTCAACGAACGAGTGGATTTCCTCTATCGCAAAGAGAAGGTGCCTGTTCACGTCAACCAGCTTACACAGCGTCGGGGCAAAAACTCTACCAAAAAAGTGAACGAGGATGCGGTACGCAATATGGATGTGGACCTGTTACTACAGTCCTATGAGCACTGTGAGGCACAGGCGCCCGATCCGGCCAATCCGGAGCACCATGAGGCCCTAGCTGTCCGTTTGGCGGGTTTGGATCTCTCAGAGCCAAAGCCGGTATCGCCGTTAGTGCATCTACCTAACGACATCTGGCACTCCATTCTCGAGGTGTTGGTTGCTACCAGCCCCGAGGCATGGTTCAACTTCTCGATCACGTGCAAGAAGTATGCGTTCCTCGGTTTCGGCTCCAAGACCTTGTGGCGCCAGATGTGTGAGTTGGTGTACCCTGCCCAGAACTACATGGAGAACAGGATGTTTTTAGACGCCCAGACCCCTGGGTTCTCTGATTTTGACTCCCTCCCGGTGCCACGCAATCAGCTTCTCGTGATACCGCAGTACAAGGATCTGTGGAAATACATGTTTCAGCTGCGGCCCTTCATCAAGTTCTGCGGCTGCTACATCAGTGTGGTCAACTATTATTCAGAGGGTGGCAAGGCAGAGTTCTCACTCAGCTGGAGCAATCCGGTGCGGCTGATCACCTACTATCGATATCTCCGGTTCTACCCAGACGGCACGTGCATCAAGCTTCTAACAGACCTCGAGCCTGTGCGTGTTGTACCGCACTTTCTGAAGTACAATACGCAGCGCAGTGTTGCACCAGTAGCCGACCCAAAGGGTCCAGTGGCTCCAAAGGAAGGTCACCGCATCTTCCACGGGAGCTGGACCATCTCAACTGCCAACGAGGTGCACGTGGCCATCCATGATGGCGCAGTTCCCTACTACACATTTCATTACCACTATCGGGTGGCACTGGGCGGCGGCGTTTTCAAGCACAACAAGCTCAACTGGATCAAGTACTATGCCATACGTAAGAAGATGAGCGATGACGACGACCGAGAGGGCGAGGAGGCGCTTTTTCTGCTAAGAAACGAGACACCGTTCCGTTTCTCCCGGGTGCGGAGCTATAGTCCACATAATTAGGGAAAGGAAAGGGGTACAAAGAGCATAGAATGGAATGGGACCGAGTTCTTATATCGGGGGTGATTGCTGGTGGTGGCATGTCTGGTGTTGGTCTACGTATGTCGATACATGTGGTAGATTTTACTAGAAGAAGAATTCAGGTACAGCAAGGTCCGGTCTGAGGACCATATAGGGTAAAAGTTACACAAGGTATTTATGAATGCATGGCTGCAGCCGAAGAAAGTAGAGTTAGAGTGGGTACATTGAATATGAGCACGTTATTGAAGGGCGACAGAAAGGAGAAAGAAGTGGGCCGTTATAACGGAAAAGGCCGGTTCTTGGTATTTCGGTCCGTCACTCCAGTTCAATGTTTGGTCTATTGGGCAAGATACCTTCGTGTGACCCGCAGGTGTGATCTATGAAAAGACCGGGCTATCTCTGAGGAGCTCAGATGCCCAAAAAGACCTTTGAGGAGTGCTTGAACACTAAAAAGCGGGAAAAGGTCAATAATCCCATTTCCGTTTTCTAGAAACCCCATCTATTACCTTCTCCGCAAGCCCTTAACGTCAGTTCCGTCGCACTATTCATCTTTCTCTCTGGCAGGGAGCGCACGGACCACCCGAAGACACATCCCTAACTTATGCACCACATAGTTTGCTCAGGCCTCTCAGATTTTGCAGGTCACTTCCTTGTATATACTGGTGCTCTCATCCTTACTTTCAGGATACAATGGTCCGTAATGGGGACTCACAGACGGCCTCCGTTTCGGAATTTCCTACACGCGCACTTGTGGTCCCGCGCGTAGATACCAGCACGCCCGAGAATTTTTTCTAGCTTTTCATCGACAAGTGGAAAATTTGATTTACCAGCAGCCGGGACCACATACACGACAAACCGCCGCAAATGTCCCGCTTCTTTGTCACCGGCTACAGCTCGGACTCGTCTTCTGAGGAGGAAGACTTGTTGAGTGTCTCTGAGGAAGAGCTCCAGTCGTCGTCCGAAGAAAACGCGTTTTCTGACGACTCTGAGTTCGATGATGATTCTGAGTTTGACAACGACGACGATTCCGACTCTGATGACGATGGTTCCGACAGACCCAAGGGTCCCGCTTACTTTTTGAAAAAAGACTTCAGAAAGGGTGCTGCTGACGACTCGGATTCCGACTCGGACGATGAGGGAAGACGTGTGGTCAAGTCCGCTAAAGACAAGTTGTTGGACGACATGAGGGAGTCTGTGGAGACTATCAACACGGCCAAGCGCATCGCCAACTGGACCAACATCTTGGCGGAGTTTGACAAGCTCAACCGCTTTTTAGTGAGAGCCTCGCAGCAGAAGATTGGTACCCCCAACTTCTACTTCAAAGTATTGGGCGAGTTGGACGGCTTCATCAACGAGACCATTGCCAGTGAGAAGGAGTCCAAGAAGAAGATGAACGCCGCATACTCGCGTGCCTTCAACACCATAAAACAGCGTGTCAAGAAGCAGACCAAGGAGTACCGGCCTTACCTCGATCTCTTTCACGAGAAGCCCGAGTTGTTCGACTCCGAGGAGCCGTTGCAGGGCCTTGCGTCGTCGTCAGCTACCGACCGCGACCTTGAGCTGACGCCAACTGCCTACGCGGCCTCTGGCAACCGCCTTTTGAGCCCCGTGTTCACGGCGTTGCGGCTGATTGCTGAGACCAGAGGTAAGAAGAACATCGACAAGTACGAGCAGATCGCGGTGCTCGAGAAGTTGTTGGAGGACAACCGTCAGGGTGCTGCCTTTGAGGTGATCTCCATCTTCCAGATGTTGATCTCCATCCGTTTCGACGCCTCGTCGCCCCAGGCGTTCATGCCTGTGGAACAGTGGAAGAAAAACGAGCGCGACTTCATCGCCTTGTTGGACTTATTGGAGGCACACACCGCCACCTACCATGTGTCCGAGTTGGGCCAGACCACTGACGACATCGACATCGAGCCTGCCGCCAATGCCAACGGCGTCAAGGTATTGTTCGGCTCCATTCTGTCAACCGTGGAGCGCTTGGACGACGAGTTCACCCGCTTCTTGCAGAACACCGACCCACACTCCACCGAGTACATCGAACGCTTGAAGGACGAGAACGACCTCTACCGCTTGATTGTGCGCGCGCAGGTGTATGTGGAGTTGACCACGCCCGAAGCTGTTCGCAGCGGGCCCGAAGGCGAGCAGTTGGCCCGTCTCGTGGCCAGAAGATTGGACCACATCTACTATAAGCCTAACCAGCTCATCGCGCTCCACGAGAATGCGGTGTGGAACGGCCCCGGCTCCACCTTGCAGTCGTCCATCGTGCCCAAGGCCGTCGACGCGGAGCAGGTGATAGAGCAGTTGGCGGCGTTCTTAACGCTGCAGAAGAACAAGGTGCACGCCAAGAAGGCGTTGCTCTACAGCATATACTACTACGCCGTCAACAACAAGTACCAGCACGCACGCGACTTGTTCTTGAACTCGCACGCGTTCTCGTCCATCAACTCGCTCGACTCGTCGTTGCAGGTGCAGTACAACCGTGCGTTGGTGCAGATGGGCTTGAGTGCTTTCAGACTGGGCGCTATCGAGGAGTCTCACCAGGCGTTGAACGAGATCGCCAACTCGCAGAGATTGAAGGAGTTGTTAGGCCAGGGATTCAACTCCAAGTACCCGTCACAGGCCACCACGGCTGAGAAGCAGAAGTTGCTCCCGTTCCACATGCACATCAACTTGGAGTTGTTGGAGTGTGCGTTCATGACGTCGTCGTTGTTGATAGAGATCCCGGCGTTGGCGGCCGCCTCCAGTTTGCCCAAGGACTCCAAGCGCAAGTCGTCCATCAAGTCCTTCAAGAGTAAGTTGGAGTTCCACGACAGACAGTACTTCACGGGCCCTCCCGAGAGCATCAAGGACCACCTCGTGCATGCCTCGCGCTGCTTGCAGAAGGGTGACTGGGCCAAGGCCTACGCGTTGTTGCTGTCGATCAAGATCTGGAAATTGTTCTCCGAGACTGACAACTTGTTGGCCATGTTGCGCAATCAGTTGCAAGTGGAGGGCTTGAGAACGTATATCTTCACGTACAAGTCCATATACTCGAAGTTGTCAGTGGCCAAGTTGGCGGACATGTTCGAGCTCGACGCTGCCACGGTGGCCTCCATCGTGGAGAAGATGATTGAAGTGGGCGACATCCAGGGCGCGCTCGATGACACCAAGGCCTTCATCAACTTTGTGACCGACGAACCCCAGAGAACCAAGTTGCAGGAGTTGGCCATCATCATGAACGAGAAGGTTGGCTTGTTGAACGAGAAGAACGAGAAGACCTCATCCAACGGCCACGGCAGAAAGCAGCCCCCTCACCAGCAGCAGCAGCAGAAGGAGCAGAAGGAGCAGCAGAAGGAGCAGAAGGAGTTGTTGCAGGAGGAGAACAACCGGTTCAGATACGCCAATGTGAACTCCAACAACGACGAGTTCCAGGTTATAGCATGAGCCGGGAGGGAGGATGATGTAAATTAATGTTCTTATTATTGCATGGCCCCGTCATAGGCGGTGTCGAATAATCAGGTGCTGAGGAGGCCACTGAAGAGGCGTCGCCGAGGACGTTAATTGCCCCTAGATAGTCAATATACTTCGTTTATGGAGACTCGCGCATTATCTGCGAAAAATTTAAAATTTGTAGATGGAGAAGACTTCTTTTGCAACGCACATAATGCCTGACAAAACGGCCACCGCCAAGCCTATCAAGGTTTCAGCACTTTGTGAGCTATGCCATGGCCGCAAGGCGGTGATGAAGCGGCCTAAAAACCTCATGAAGCTCTGCAGAGAGTGTTTTTACCACGTCTTCGAGACCGAGATCCACAACACGATAGTCAACGCCAGTCTCTTCGAAAAAGGCGATAAGGTAGCCATAGGCGCCTCTGGTGGAAAGGACTCCACAGTTCTCGCGTCTGTATTGAAGACACTCAACGAGCGCTACGCATACGGCCTCACCCTCGTGCTTTTGTCCATCGATGAGGGCATCAAGGGCTACAGAGACGACTCGTTGGCCACTGTCAAACGCAACCAGGTGCAGTACGATATGGACCTCGAAATCGTCTCCTACAAGGACTTGTACAACTGGTCCATGGACGAGATTGTGTCGTGTGCGGGAATCCGCTCTTCGTGCACTTACTGTGGGGTGTTGCGCAGACAGGCGTTAGACCGAGGCGCCGCCAAGTTGGGCATTAACCATGTTGTCACGGGCCACAATGCCGATGATATGGCCGAGACGGTGCTAATGAATCTCTTGCGGGGCGATACTGCTAGATTAGAGAAGTCCACAGCCATACTAACACAGTCGCCTGGGTCGCCCATAAAGCGGTCCAAGCCGTTCAAGTACTCGTACCAGAAGGAGATCGTGCTTTACGCTCACTACAAGAAACTTGACTACTTCTCTACCGAGTGCACATACGCGCCGGAAGCTTTCAGGGGAACAGCCAGGGAATTGCTCAAGTCCTTAGAGGCCGTGCGGTCTTCGTGCATTATGGATATCATATACAGCGGAGAGCACTTAATATTGGCACCAAAGAAGAAAAAGGCCACCAAGCAGTACAAGAACAAAAAGAAGATCGCGGAACAGTACAAGGAGCAGGAAATCAACGCCGATGGGTCCGTGACCATCGCCAAAAAGGAGTTCAAAGACGGTAATACCTGCGAGAAGTGCGGCTACTTGTCACTGAACAAGATATGCAAGGCTTGTGTTTTGCTAGCGGGCTTGGAGATGAACAGGGCCAAGATCACCATCGACAGCGATGTTTCCGTTGACGGGGCCGCGAAGCTCTCCAAAACGCTCGAACAATTGAGTTTTTGACCCTATGAGGTTAATTTATAGACGTCTAAGTTAATGAACCCGCCTGCTATTCCTTTAGGCGACGATAGATATGTGTAGAGGACGCCTGATGATTCGGGAAGACGGTCATCTCGGCTACAACCGTGTTTTCCTTTCGCGTCATGCCAAAAACAATCAACTCTGCTATGTCGGTGGCATCCAAAGGTGTAGTACCGTTGTACACATTGTCAGCCTTCGCTTGGTCTCCGTGGAACCTCACAAGTGAGAATTCCGTGTTCACAGCACCGGGGTCAATTTCTAAGACCCGGATCCTGGTGTCGATCAACTCTTTTCTCAACGCGTTCGAGAAGTACTTGACGCCTGCTTTACTAGCGCAATAGACGCTTCCATATGGGTAGGCGTCTTTACCTGCAATGGAGCCTATGTTGATGATATCGCCAGCGTTCTTCTTCTTCAAGATGGGAAGGACTTCCTGCGTGACGTTGATCAAACCTAGCACGTTGGTTTGAAACATGCCCTGAATATCGTCCTGCTTGAGGTTGCCCACCAAGTCGAGGCCCAAGGCTTTGCCAGCATTATTGATCAAGACATCAATGTCCGCGAATTCCTTCGGCAAGCTGCTGAAAAAAGGCTTCACGGCATCCGTAACTGAAACGTCCAATTTGGCGTTATGGATCTTGACGGATGGAAATTCCTTGATCAACTGCTTGGATAAGCTGGCTAATCTGTCCTCACGTCTTGCTGCTAAAATAAGCTTAATATTGCCTTTAGCTGCCGAAGCGAGTTCTCTCGCAGTGGCAGCGCCTATTCCAGAAGAGGCCCCGGTGATGAGGACGATTTTATTGGCAAGTCTTTCTGCTGCTCTGGCTCCGTAGGACATTATTGGGGGCACGAATAATTTGGGGATTTTCGCAAAAAAACTGGGGTAAATCAACAAAATCCACATCTTTCAGAAAACTTGGACGAATGCCACTTGATTTCGCGAAACCTGTCTGCGGTAATTGACTTTCTCTACATATCACCCATTCTTATTCTAAGCGTAAATTCAGTGTGTAGCTACTTTCCACGATAGAGGTGGCTGGCAGACGCCTGGTGGCTGGGGAAAATGAGCTGCTCAGCAATCACCACGTTCTGCTTTCTGGTGAGGGCAAAAACAATCAGTTCGGCAATGTCCTCAGCAAACAAAGGCGTGGTGCCCTCGTATACCTTTTTGGCAGCCTCCTTGTCGCCCTTGAATCTGACAATGCTGAACTCGGTCTCCACATTGCCAGGGTCCACTTCAATGACTCTGATCTTGGTGTTGATCAACTCCTTTCTCAATGCGTGCGAGAAAGACTTGACACTGGCCTTGGAGGGGCAGTAGATAGCACCACCCGGGTAAGGATCTCTGCCAGCAATGGAGCCGAGGTTGACAATGTCTCCTGAGTCCTTGGCTTGGAAAATGGGGAGAACCGCCTGCGTCAAGGTAATGAGGCCCAAAACGTTAGTGACGAACATGCCCTCGATGTCTTCGGTTAAAATGCTGCCGACGGGGTCTCTTCCCAAAGCCTTACCGGCATTATTGATCAACACGTCGATGTCAGCAAACTCCTTAGGCAAGCCCTGCACAAACGGCTTAATGGTGTCCAACTTAGACACGTCGAACTCTGCAGCGTGGATCTTGATGGCAGGGTACTGTTCAGTCAAGTCTTTGGCCAAAGCGGTTAACTTGTCCACTCTTCTGGCAGTCAAAATCAACTTGATCTTGCCATCAGCAGTAGCTGCTAACTCCCTGGCAGTGGCTTCTCCGATTCCAGCAGAGGCGCCCGTGATCAACACGATCTTGTCAGCAATTCTCTCGGCTGCTTTGGCTCCGTAGGACATGTCTCTGTAACCAGTGAGGTTAATATGGTTTGATTGTAAGAACTGGAAGGCTTATATACTGCAGAATGGCGAACTGTGGTTCGGATGTACGGGTTTTTTCGGGTATCGGGGTCGGCCATAGTGCGGTCTACTGACACTAGAAATCAGTATATATTTTTATTATATATAGCGGACAAAATTGCAGCCCAATTCAACACTACTACAACCCAGCAAAAACATTAGTACCGACGAGTTTAGTAGAAGGTGGTGGGGGTGTGAGCCTCGAAGATCTTGTTGGACTTCTGGATTCTGTGGGGCAAGGGGAACTTCAAGTCCTTGGTCAAGAACTGTCTGACGTACTGTCTCTTGACGTCCTCGGTCTTCTCCAACTCGACAACCTTCAAGATGTGAATGTTTCTGAATCTGGATCTGTGTCTGGCAGCCAAGTCCTGGTACATGGTCTCGACGGCACCGACTCTGGTCACGTCTCTGTATTCCTTGTACATGTTGTGGATACCAGATCTAGACTCGTATCTGATCCAGATACCGAAGTTCTTGACCTTGGTAGGGCGGGCCTCGGAGATGACGTTGACGGAAACAACCTCACCGGAAGCCTTCTTGACCTTGTGCAACTTCTGCAAGAAGTACCAGTAACGAGACTTGGCCACAACGGTGTTGGGAGCAAAGATTCTCATGCGGTACAACTTGGGCTCAGGAGCCGACTCGGTAGGGAGACGACGGCCGATAACCTGGTATTCGTTCAATCTAGACATTCTGCGGGTTAGTATAGGAAAGAGGAAGGTCCGAGAGAAAATCGTGTGATGAGCAGCGAAAAATTTTCTGCCACTGAATTTGCAGCGGGATAGAATAAGGGGCTGCGCAAGGAAATGCTGAGTGGCGAAACGTCTAGAAGAAGGTGTTCTTCGTAGGAGAAGCCGGTCTGTGTGCATTAAACCAGTGCCAACCATGAGCTCAAACAGGCCCAATAAGATACAGACACGTTTCCCTGTCCAAGACAGATCCCTCATTCTGAATATCGCTCCACTGTGCAAGGCTTATTGATGTGTGGTTGGTTCTAGCGAACCAGAGCTGGAGTGGTCTTTCCACAACTGCACTGGTTTTGTTTGTGCTCATTCGCATGCGCTCATTCACAGGTCGTCACTCGTCTCTGGTAGTCTTAGTCTAACATACGTTGATGTTGATATCCAAATAATATGAAGAGTATCACGAACAGTTTTTAGGAGTCGGGACAATTTTTTCAGAATCCGCACAACGCACAGAGCGCATACGCTGGCGCTGCATCGGAGAGAATTTTTCTGAAGTTTTCGAGCCGCGCACGTCACTTATCACGTGCCATATAAACCTTCTAGGGCTGTAGCCCTAAGTTTGTGCCGCGACTTTTCGCAGCCTTGTCGTGAAAGCGACCTCAAGCTAGTGCGAAGGCGAAGTAAGGCATTAGCATTGCAAAAATGCTATATCTGCTGGGCTACTGCTATGTTCTATGAGTTGATCGGTACTCTATGCCGTGGTTCATCCTATACAATCAAATGTGCTTCTTCGCGCGGGCCTCCGCAAGCTGCTGGGTCCTCTTTTCCCTGTTGGCCTTTGCAAGGGTGCCACTTTCAGTATCGAGGAAGTAATCAAGCCAGCGGAAAGAGCTGGCGTAGTTGCCAATAAAATAGTGGTGGTGGTCGTCGTGGTGGTCGGCTCCCGCCCAGAAAGGCAAGAAATGGTGCAAGGACCATGGGAACTCATAGCCCGAGTGCGAGTCTATGGCCTGCATCAAACGCAACACCACCCACAAGCTGACAGTGAACAAATGCAATACGGGAAGCCCAAACCCCGGTCTTGCCTTAGCAGTGTAGGCGTAGATGACCGGGAAGCCCACGGTACCAAAGCCCAAGGCCATTACCTCCACTGGGTGGGCGTACTCGGCTGCAAGGCCAAAAGGAGCCGCGTAACGGTGGTGCTGCTTGTGGATGTTTCTGTAGAACCAACCAATGTGGAAGATTCTGTGGAAAAAGTAATGCCACATATCCTCGCACACGAAGAATAGGGCCACCTGGAGGGCTATGACCAGAAGAGACGGAAAGGGAACACTGATGGAAATTCCCAAGTTTGCACAAAGAGGATGGAACAACCAGATGGGAACCGCTTCCACGAGAAAGTGCTGCTTCAAAACCGCAACAAAGCATTCCCACTGCTCGGTGTTGGTGGGGATCTTGGTGGGCTGAATCTTCCACCGCCTAAAGTAGGGAATGCGGTCGATTATCAACCAAGGCACACAGCGCCCGAAGTACATCACCTCGTGCGTGATGAAGAAGAAGATCCCGGTGGCCAAAACATCGTTGTTCATATAGATGTACCACGATGCCCACAAGCGCTCCAAGGCAGATAACAGAGCCACCTCCGGGTCAAAGTCCGCACGCGACTGCAAGGTGTTCAAGACTCCGGCATATGACAAGCCCAACAGCAGGTTACCTGCAAGAGGCAAAAGTGAAGACGGCTGGGTGAATGCTTCCATTAGGCAGTCGAACAGTCTTAATTATATGCATTGGAAATGCTCGCAGGGCTGTTGTCTTTATATGCGCTCGTACAGAATGGTGCGATTGCAAATTCGCAGCGGCACAGTGGGCTGATTTGGGGATTCCTTCGCCAATTGTAGGGCCATTTACATTTAAACGAGCGATCAGGCAGTGCCACACAGAGGTACGACGACACAGGACGTACTATGCCTGTTCCTTTGAGATGCTGCGGTAGACTTTTACGGTGCTATAGGGGCCAATAGAGCCTTTTGAGACCAGTCGTGGAATTGCCCCGCATCTCCTGTAATCGAGGGATTGTTTATGAGTTTCATCCGAAGGTATTTCAGAGGCCTTAAAAAGCCCCGAGTGTGCTGATTTGGTCCTTAACCCGCCCCTGGTAGCTTTTTATGGGAAAAGTATCGAGCCCTATTTCCACCAAAACAGACTCATTTTTGTACATATTGGGCAAATGATTTCCTTTAGAACCTCTGAGTGCAAGCATGCCCATTTCTAATTGATCTTTTCCTTGCTAGAAGTGGTGGCCCTTTGGGCTTTTAAATAAGCCAATAAGCAGTACGAAATATGGACAACGGAGTACCAATGGCTCATAAAGGCAGTTGTTCACGCGTTATACTAGTTCGGCCCAAAGGCAATCCAGAGCGGTCTTTAAGTACCACCATGCACTGCGTAAACTCACTTAATCTTCTGCCGAAGTAGAACACCAGGATCGAGCCCCCTACATAGAAATATGCTCTCTAACGTATTACTATAAATGCTCTAGATGACCCGCTCCTTGGGCAAAATGTCGACCAACAACGAGTTGTCGATGTTGCCTAAGTTCAAGCCTGAGCTCTTTCTGTACTCAGCAATGTTGCCAAAGAACTTGTCGAACAAGAACGCAGTGTCTAAGGGACCTCCCTTGGCCTCAGGGTGGAACTGCACCGAGAAAATGGGCTTGGTCTTATGAATCATACCCTCGTTGGACAAGTCGTTCAAGTTGGTGAAGTAAGGCTCCCACTCGTCGTTCAAAGTGGCCACATCAACGGCGTAGCCGTGGTTCTGCGATGTGATGTGGCACTTTCCAGTGAGCATGTCTAAGGCAGGGATGTTGTGGGCTCTGTTACCGTACTTCAACTTGATGGTCTTCGCTCCGCTGGCCAAAGCCAACAACTGGTGGCCCAAACAGATGCCGAAAATGGGTAACTCGGGGTGCTTATTCATGGTCTTGCGCAAGTTATCGGTGGTGGCCGCGCAGTGGGTGGGGTCTCCGGGCCCGTTGGAGATGAAGATACCGTCGAACTTGTTGGCAATCTTGTCGATGGGGTAGTTGTAGGGAAACACCGTCAAGGAGGCACCCCTCTCCACCAAATTTCTCAAGATGTTCTCTTTGGCTCCGCAGTCCAACACAGCAAGGTGAACACCCTTGTTGTACTTCTCGGGACACGGCACGTGGAAGGGGGCCTTGGTGGTCACCTTGTGCACCAAGTTGACAGAGCCAGGGTCCTCGAAAGCAGCATCCTCGTCAGCATCATACTCCTCTCCCACAGTGATTTTGGCCAAGGAAGATCCCTTGTCTCTCAAGTAACTAACCAACTGGCGGGTGTCCACCCCCGAAATGGCGGCCACCCCCGATCTCTGGCACCACTGCTGCAACGACTCGACTGCGGTCCAATGGGAGTACTCCAAAGCCACATCGGCAACAACAATACCAATGCACTGCACCAGGGGGCTTTCCACGTACTTCAACAAGTTGAACTGGTCCTTCTGCGACGACGAGGGAACTCCGTAGTTGCCGATCAATGGCTGTGTGAAACACAAGATCTGGCCCTTGTAAGAAGGGTCAGTCATGGACTCAGGGTATCCCACCAACGAGGTGGTGAAAACCGCCTCTCCACTAATGTTCTTGTTGGCACCAAAGGAGTAGCCGCTGAAAACGGGGCCATCTTTGATGGTCAAGGTGGCCCGATCTAGCTGCGAAGTCTTGTTGGAAAAAGCCGCAGACGCCAACAGACGCTTTCCTGCTTTGAGAGCGTGCACAGACGCTTGTTTGGCTGTGAATAAACGCAACATGGTGGTCCGAATGATGGAAGAAGATTTTTTTTGCGGGCTGGAAAATCTTTATAAGGAGCCACTCTCTGAGTCATGATAACACACCGCGCTTACCCAATTAGGAATGGCTCTGCGCGACGTGCGCCAACCGCCGTTTTATATATATGCAGGATATGAATAGAGCATCCTGGTTAAAAGTTGCAGTATAGGTGACTTAGTGCTGATGCTCATGCTATTCTATATACGTCGCTCCATCTCTATCTCTATCCCACGAGAACAGGCACATCCACTTTCACTACATTGTCCGCGAACTCGTTCTGCTCTCCGCCGCTGCCCTTAAAACGTACAAGCACCTGTAGACAATAGATGCGACCCACTAGGCACGTTTGAAAGCTGGGAAGCAAGGTCACGTTGTTCTTGTTGACCACAGAGAGTGGCAAGGAGAACTTTTTGACCCACCGAAACTTCTTGCTGGGGAGCTGTTCGACCTCCCAACCAGCGTCATCGTGTCCTAAAATGCGTTCAATGTTCTGGGTGTAAGATGCAAAATAGTCCTTGATGGTGTCTTTCTTGATGCCGATAGACTTCATGGCTTTCAAGTAGAGGTAAGAGTGCTTGGAGATGAATGTCTTGTTTGCAGTAAGAAACCGGGTGTATTCTCTGACCTGGTCCTTGAGAAACTGCAAGTTGTTTCTCGTGATTTCTACATCATCATCGTGGGGGTGCTCGAGTCCCAGGCTGTAATAAAAGAAGTCGTAGTCAAGCTGAACAGGTAACGGGTACTCGGAGTTGTAGGACCAGGCCACAACGTTTGTCTCGATGTTGCTGATTTTGGGTGGTTTGGTAGTGCTGTCCAGTGACTCAAACTCCAACTCCACCTCAACTGCACTGAGATATTCAGATTGGGCCCTGTTGTACAACAAACTCATGTTTCCTGTCGACATCGCTGGACGTAGGTCTTCCTCTCCGGGCAGAGAGACACGGGGCGGAAACACACCGGGAGAAGGAATGTCTTCGATGCTTCCGTTGTTATACTTCATCAAGAGCTTAGGGGAGGTGTACAGTATGCGCTTAGCGGGAATCTTCACGAAAATACGCAGTTGACCCACCTCAACCAAGGAAGAGAGAATCTTTTTCTTCTTCTTCCCAAATATGGTCACTGGGATGATATTACTTATCATCCGGCGTTCCTGATAGTAGAGCTGTTGGTCTTGAGAAGCATCACCCCGGCTAACATACAACTGGCGATTGAGTCTATTCTTCAGCTCCAAGTGGTCCAAGGTGGCCTTTGTCGTTTCCTTTCTACCGATGAAGAGGTTCTTGTCCTTCAACTCGGTAGGCTTATCCCTACTCAAGCGGGAGTCGATCTCTTGCTCCAATTGGAAGTTGAGCTCGTGGATGGCTCGCCAAGTCGAAGATTGTACGTAATTCTGATAGAAATTGCCATCGATCCCAAGGGAACCAAAGGTGTCTGCTGCAGAAGACTGGTTGTAATATGACATCTGCTGCTGAATATCAGGAACAAACCTCAAGTAGAACTGGGTGCTCTTGGCGATGACATAGTCGGATTCGTTATCTGGGTTGTTGATCTCATGCTGAGAAAGAGGCTCCTTCTGGTTCTTTGTGTTAAGCTTGTCGATGAACTTCGCCTCTATAGTATAGCTTATACTGATGTCGTCGAAATGGTAGTCGCGGGTCAAGATAGGGGTGCCTCTTATATTTAGGTAGCCATACCCCAATATCTTATTGAGCTGTATAGTCTCGCCCCGGTTGTAGAAACAGGTTCTATCCAAGCCTAAAGATGGAGGTGGAAGGATGTGGGGAAGAATGTCGTGAATGCAGTTGTTGTCAAGAAGCTTTTCAGGAAATCTGAACGTAAAGAACTTCTTGTACTTCATGTTGGGCTGGAGGATACGCTCGTTGGGCAATCCGAGCAAGCAGCCGTCCTCCAAATCAGGAGTGTGCGCCTCGTACTCGATGCCGACACTGTTAGGTATGTGGGTATACCCATAACTGGCGTTGAGGTCGTACATCTTCAAGAATTTCTTCATCAAGATCTTCTTGTAGTTGTTGACATGCAAATTGGAGCTCAAATCACGCTCCGCGGCCTTGACTGTACCCTCGAGCGTCACTGTGAACAAGCCAAAATCCACTGGCTTATCGGAAGTGTTGGTGATGATGATATAACCGTTGACGAGGTCGCCGCTGGTGTACTCCTTGAGTCTCGTTTCGAGTTCGTTGGAAACGTGGGGCTGGGGCACTCTCTTGGTGACGTAGATCTGGATATCGATTGGCGACGTGGGCATGCGAGGCAATAAGTCGATGTTATCGAGGATGGTGTGGCCGTAGCTCTCATGGACAACGGACACTGCCTCCGCGGGCGTAGAGCGTTCCGGGGTCTCTTCTTCCATCATGAAGTCGTCACGCTCCTCATCACGAAGTCGCAATTCCTCGAGCTGCTGGTCAAGCAGCGGCGTGTCTAGGCCCCAGGATCGCGGATTAACTGGCGAGAGCCCGCCAGGGGGCGTGGGAGACGAGTTGGCGGTGTCTCCGTATGTGGGTGGGTGGGCCACCAAGTCCTCCACAAACTGCGAATCGTCGCGCTTCAAAATGGACTGAAACATCTGAAAAGACGGCAACACGTCGAAGTAGTCTGTCTGCGAGCCGGTGGCCGTGGCCGTGAGCGCAACCACATTTTTGGACTTCTTAAGGAGGTCGATGTGCCTTTGCTGCTCCTTGGCTGGGGTATAAGGAACGTTCTTTTTAGCGGTCTTTGAGTCCAGGCCCGCCCGAATCATGCTGCTGCTGCTCTGCGTCGTGATGGGCGGTGGGGAACTCTGTGTTAAAGGGTTGGAAGGGACCGGGGTCAATTCTGGTGAGACAGAGGCGTTGTACGAGGGTGGCTCATCGGGAGGGCTGCTTTTGGCCTGTGATTTGCTGGGTTTGGGGCTAAGGAGAGCCATATTGATGACATCTATCGAAAAGAAGGGGTATTTCCAGGGTTTACTTCAATGGGTTGAATTCTGCAAAAAGACACAGTACTTTTATTTTGAAGCCGCACATTGCGCGACACCCCCGCCAACAGTTCTAATGATTCTACAATACCGGTTTTTGAGACGTTCATTCTATGGCTGTGGTTAGTAGGGTCTACGGATCCAAGCACACTCTGCGATCAGACTGACATGCAAATCGAATTTTTGTTTGAGTTTCATCAACATTCAACTAAACTGAAGTCATCAGGAAAGTGCGTGCATTGGACGGTCGATACATACGCTTGGGAAAAGGCACGCCGTGCGTGAAAAACCCATCATCAAGCATCTTCTTGCTGCGTGTGTTCAGGAACCACGGGCGGTCAAGCCCTGAGTGATCATCATGGTAAAGGAATTACAAGTTCCAATACACAGTAGACCGTCGTGAAAAAGTGGTGAAATCATCATATACGCGCAGCAAGAAGACGCCTCTGTCAGTAGAGGGCCGGCTGTCGCCTGAACGCAGGCCCTATTGTTAGACCTGGGCATTAGCCGCTACTAAGAGCGTGTTTCTTGGCGTTGCTATCAGACTCGAAAAAATTTCTCTTCTTGAAGAATCAGACATATGCTTGTCATTTTTTTTCAACCTCATCTTTTAGCTGCTGAAGCCACACCTCCAAGTAGCGGATAATGTCAAGACCACGCATTGTGAAACTAGAAACGTCTTCCAGATGTTAGTAATGCCAAGTGACAATAGTCAAACAGATCTCAGAAAGGCATGAATGGTATTGAAAAAAGGTTGTCATCAACGGGAAGCCCGAAATTCTGACTCGTCATCTAGGAGATCATCATAAAATCTTGTTTGACCAGCGGGGCCATACATACGTCTTACAAGGAGCTGGGGGCTCTTGCATTTGGGAGGATGGTTGTCTATTCAGTTAGCATATGCGTACGGTGGCAGCATCCAGTGCTGGCGTAGCGATTGAATCAGTTTAAGTGGGTTTCTGAGGCCCACAATTATGCGTTGTCACTCATATATTATTCAGTGCCCAGTGCAATAATTCCTCATTCAGGGCGCCATATGTGGAGAGATCAGAACATACCTGGTTTGTTAGTACATCTCGCCATAGTGCAAGGACAAATTACCCGAAATGGCTCAGTAAAATGCAAAACTTTTCAATCATAGAATTTCAGCCAGTAATTCCAGCTTTGTTTGTGTTGATCATCACAGTATTTCGGGTCCTCTCTTTGAAAAACACATACATGTTGAGCTATAGTACTTCAACGGCCACACGCTGTAGTGTTAGTATTCTGCCGGCAGAATAGCGTAGTTCGAGGAAACTGAGAGTTGTCAGGTATTAATAACGTTGTGATCATTCTGATTAGTCACAAACTCTAGTTTGATTTGATTATTTGGATCATCCTATGGCGTTTCTGTCGAACTGCGATTCCTGTCTAACATACTGTTTCCACGTGAGGCCTTTGGAGTAGCAGAGAAAAACCACTAAGATGCTGATGTGCGAAATTTAAAGAGCAAAATTTTCGGGCACTTTCCCCAGTTTTCTCGCCGGGTAACATTTCCTGTTAGGGTTGTAAAAGGCCATACAGTCAGGGTGTCTGGATGACGAATATTACTCTATTAGATACATTATTGTATACATTTCCTATGTGTCCTTTCTGAGACGTCGTACTATACATTACTTACGGTTGCGCGTACTGGAGGGCCCCAGAGGAGGCTGTTTTGGAAAAAACGGCATCTGCATCTGCATCTGGGCTGGCATGGGCATAGGCATAGGCATAGGCATGGACGGCATTCCATACGGAAGCCCCATAATGTCAGGCATGGGCATAGCCACCTTTTGCCTCTTGACGTCGTTGGACTCTTCTTCAGCAGATCTTTTGAGTGACTCCTCCTCTGTAGAGGGTTCTTTTATGCCTAACTGGTCAGTGTACTCCTGTAGCTGTTTCTCCAATTCGGTGTTTCGCACAAGAGAGTCGATGAAGACGTCTTCCTTGTTGCAGTTGGGGCAGTGAAAGTCGTTATCGATCAAGCGCTGCTCTAGCGATGGTTGGTGGTAGTTGAAATTGGACATCTGCACGAGCTTGGACCGGTCCTGACAGCATGGGGTCATGACAATAGGGCTTCTCAACAACCGTTGGGTGTCCGCGAGCGGGTCTAAGAAGTCTGTGCGCTGGTCGGTGATCACGTGGCCCAATACTTGGTTCTCGAACTCCTGCTGTGCCTTCATGGCCGCGTTTTGCTGCTTCTCCTGGTACGTCTGCCAAGTTTTGTTGTCTGCCAACGTGACTACGTAGTCGCCCTCCTCGGTGATCATGTAGGTATTTCCCTTGCTGTCGAGCAATTCACCGGCGTCAGTCTGAGTAATGCGGGACTCCGGGTCCGTGCTGTTCATGCCGCGCTCCACCGCCTCCTTGGAGATTGTCTTCAAGTACGACTTGGGGATACCTGTGGTGCGCTTGATTTTCTTGCCCTCGAAATTGGGGTCTGTGTTTGTGGGGCAGTTTTTGATCCAGTGGTCCTTGCCACCGCAACGGTAGCACATGTAGCCTGGAGGCGGAACATCCTCGGGTGCCGTCTGGCCGTTGAGCGGCTTAAACTGCACCACCTTGTGGGTGGAGAGCTCGTCTTGGGCCTGAGCCCACAGCGAGGACTGGTTTTCAAACATGAGCTTGATGCGGTCTTCTTCGGAGACATTTTCGTCGATCGTCCTGCCCTCAACCGGGGCCGCCACGGACGCCATGTTGGCGGTATTAATGGTCTTTCTGTTAATGCGAGGTTTTCCGCTAACGTAGCGGGAGGCATTACCAAAACGGCCCTGTCGCGATGTGGGTGGCAGTCTTTTGGCAAGCACGAACGAAGACCGCGGTATCACATCCTGGTCATTTTCGTACTCCAAGTCGGGCTGTTCTGAGTGGTAAAGGAAGAGGTTGAAATCGAGGCCCTGGCCAAGCTGGTTCTGGGAGATTATCTCGTGCTTCAAGTCAAACACGTTGATGCCTGTGCCGTCAAAGTGGATGGTTGACTGCGTCTTCTGGTGTAGAAACCGGTAAAAGATGGTGGAAGACATGGTGAATGTATGTAGAAATACGCCCTCACTGAAATGTGTTTTATTCATTCCGCGAAAACACACTGAAAAAACAGCCGCTAACAACATCCTCTTTACACCATCCCAGGCCAATGGACCAGTCTTACTCACTGTCGTTTGTGGCGGCATATGGCCAGCATTTGCCGGTGCGCACGGTGCGGTTGCCGTTGAAGTACCCGTCCTCAGACGATGCCTGTGCCCCAAATGAGCTCTTCCATAAACAGCTTCTCGTTACAGGAAACATCTTCAACTTGGCTGATGTGTGCTCATCGCTCATCGAGAACGTTGCCTACGGCTTGCAGAGTGACTACCGCACCTTCACACTCGTGCCGCTCTTGCTGCAGTCCAATAGCCTCGATTTGCACTTTCTGGCGGTGCACATTGAGTTGCCACACCCTGTGAGTGCAGGAACTCGCGTTAACGTGGGCGTGTTGCGCCCTGTATCCGGATCCCACGAGGACCCGGCGTTGGTGGTCGATTTGGTTGACGAAAACTTCTTGTTTATCACTTTGCGCATCGAATTGACGGACTTTTTGGTGCACGAGGGATCTTCTCAACGGTTTGCGATGGACGACTTTCTGCGCTGGGGCCATATCTCGGTGCCGTACTCGTTTGAGTTGCGCTCGAAGCCGTTCTTTGTGCGCTCGCTTGACGCCCATAATGTCGTGGTGGGCTTGAAAGACGGCGGCTTGTTGCACTTCCAGAGACCCTCGCTTTTAGCCCCCTTCGACGTGTACAACTTCTCCGAGGCCGTGGGCGCGTTGCCGCTCAACTTCATCTCCGGCCTCTTCGGCCGCTCGCTGCAGAAGGAAATCGTCTTGGAGGGCATCTCCTGCAACGCCATCGTGGACTTAGTCAAGCTTGACGACTTCTCCTTCGCCACGTTGTCAGTAAAAAAAGTATTGAAGGTGTGGAATTTACGCTCACACCAGCAATTATCCTACCCCATCGACTTGAACGAAAAGGACGACGAGTTCAACGCCTGGTTGCCGTCCGTGCCGTCCAAATACCTCCAGGTGGTCGACGACGCATGTTCAGGAAAGCATTACTTGGTGCTTCACGTCTCCTCCTCCGCAAGAAATAGAAACAGAAGTGCTGTTATCTTCAAGGTTTGGGAGTTGGCGTTATCAACGTCAGGTCTGGAACTAGTGTCAGTCGATAAGGCCAGCTTCTACCCAGACTTACCCAGCTTCTTCATAAACCCCACCTCGGATGATGCTGCAGAGACAGAAAACCCTTCTAACGGTATCTGGCACATCCAGGACTTTCAGGCCCAGGTCGTCGACGGCCTCTTCAAAGTGCACATTTTGTGGAAATCCAACACCGCCTCCTTTGTTGTCACACACTCCATAGATTTGGAGTCGGGCGCGGTCTCTTCTATCAAGTGGTCCAGAAACAGTGAGAGCAATACATTGCGCGAGTATGCCCCATACCATGACGCGGAATACTACTCCGCCAAGATCTTAAATTCAGGAGTTTACGGCGAGTTAGTGGTAGTGACAGCCCTCAACATATTCCGCGAGCATTCCAAGCTTGATGCCATAAAGAGCTTTGACCATATTCCTCTCCGTCAGGTGATCCTCAACACTATTAATGCTTCCCAACTCGATGCGAGATCTTCTTGGTATAAGCTTGACTTGCTATGCGAGGAATTCAGCAAAATGAGTCAGGAAGTGGTATCCATTCTGTTGAACAAGGATTCTTCTATTATTGCATTGCAAGCCAATGGGCTTCTGCTTTTCAGAGACTCCCACTACTGCGAAAAATTCAGCCAGCTGAACCTTCTGACCAGTGAAGGCAAGTTGGCGGCCATCTTGAACAACTTATCTCACAAAATTTCAAACAAAACCTACACCAAGCTTCATCAGCGCGTAATAGAATCGCCCAAAATTTCCACTGCGCAAGCTACCGAGCTCTATGAGGGCATTCTCATGAGCAAGATTGCCAACGAAGATGCTAACCTTTTAATGCAAGAATTAAGTAACATCCCTGATGTTATTCAGGTCATCGAAAAATTGATTGACCCAGCATTAGGTGCACTGTCTGAGCGGGCATCTGCACTGGCAAAGTCTGCTTCTCTCGGTCTCTTAACGAAATTGGCAGCTATCGTCACTTTCAAAAGCATCAAGTTGCTGCATGAAACGTTGTTACTTAACTTGTTGGTTGTTTTTCTCGCCTGTGAGGTAAGTAATGAGATACTCTTGCTCATCAACAAGATAACTGAGCGACTTTCAACATATGCTATTGCTGAGTTGGTTTTCAATACAGCCTTCGGATCTGAAAAATCGACGAGCAAGATCGAGCATAGCAAATTAAACAACTTGGAGTTCTCATTATTTTGGCCAGGTGTTGCCGATAAAAACCATTATTTGGTAACGTTAATAAAAGATGGGCACCTTCACGAGGCATACGATCATTTTTTTGAAAAGATCGTGTCCAAAAATTACAGCACATTTTTATCAGACGTTGTTCTTGAATTACTAAACCATGGTGAAGGAGAGCTCATCAGAACGAAGTTTTCCCACAGTTTGGATATGTCCAATCCAGTGAATAAGTTCTTGATTGGCTTGGTCTACTTGATAAACGATGAGCCCCAGGAATATTTCTCGGTTTATGAGAACTACGACGTTTTCAAATCGGTTAATACATCTGAAATCAAGGCCGTGCTTTTGGACTCATTGACAATCAATAAGAACATAAAGAAATTTATGGAAAGTATTTTCATTCTGGAGTCGAATGACTTGTTGTTGAAAGCCAACTACTATCATTCGTTGTCGGAATTGTCCATTTCTCAAAGCGATTATTCTCGCAAACACTACTCCCATCATCAAAAGTTCATAACGGCAGACTTAACTACAACAACCAAAACAATCAACTCCACGACTGAGGTAGAATTCCTTCGTAATTCATTGAAGTTTGAGAAAGTTGCCATTGATACTTTGAAACAGGTTCCTGTTCAGGAACAAGGCACTGATGTGGCAAAATCTGTTGAGAAGTACTACTTGAACGTCTTTGAGTTATCACTCGGTTTGTCTGATAACGAGAAGACACAAGAGGCTTTGCGTAACCTCAAGAAGACTCTTTCAAGTGGTTCGTACCGTTTGTTGTTTGCCAAGTTCATTAAAGGATTGGTAGCCAACCACACTATCTCAATCATTTTTCCTCCCAACAACAACGAGTTGTACCGCGACAGCTATCTTTTGATCGATTCGATCTTGTTTGAATTAGCCAATGAGGAGCTAGAGTTGTCCAATTCTCTCAAGTCATATGAGTATTTGTACTCGTGGAGATTGTTTGGTCCCTCCCACGACTTGGAGTCCACTCAGTTGGCAGATAAGAGAGGGGCAATTGAATCCTTATATGCCTTCATCACCAGATTTAAGTTGGAGAAAGCGAATTTGCTTTCATTGGGCAATAACGATGACGTCAAGCAATACAAGCTCAAAATCTTGGAACTCTTCCTAATTATCCTCAACTCGTTAAAAAGTTTTGAGAGTGGTGATGATAAATGGTTGACCAAAGTCGATAAAGCGGGTTATCAGTCTATAATAAGACTTGATGAGATTAATTTGGAGTATCTCGAGTGGATTAAAGAGATAGAAACGGACTTCCTAGGATAGCGGAATTGAGCGCTGAGAATGTGAATTCCGATATATAGTGTACAATACATGCTGATGCATTTTTGTTTTGCTTTAAATATTGACACCTACTTCCTTTCAACTTCAACCCAAATTTCCCATTTTGTTACCACTTCCTTTGGGGTTATCGTCTTTCCAATCATCCCATGCACGCTTCTCATATTCTTCATCGCTGTTGTAAACATCCTCATTCTCTTCTTGGTTTGTGTCCTTTGCCTCTTCCTTTACCATTTTTCCGTTAGCTAGTTCGTAGTCCAAGTACTCCTCTACTGACATACTCGGCAAGACTTGGCCAGTCCCAAACACCTTTTTCTGCAAGTCTTGCTTTGACGAGGTGATGGTAAATGGCTGCAAAACTTTGCCGTGTTTGGAAATTAAATCCTGGAATTTTTTCTCTTTGAAAGGCAAAGTTTCTAGTCTCGATGTGTATCCATGCTGCTCTTCTTTCTCTCTCTCATCAGTTTTAGCTTCCGGGTGTTCAAGAGGGGCAGATGGTCTTTTGGAAAGAACGTCCGCCTCCATGACGACCAACTCCAAGTTATTGAACGCGTGTAAGGAGAACAACTTGAGCTGGTCCACGTAAATGGCCCGCACCACTTCCTCGTCGAACCTCTTGAACAAGAGGGCCTCTTCGTCCTCTTCCAGAGTTGCTCTGTAGTAGCCATCGAGGATGGCCAACTTGCTGTTGAGCTCTTTTTCTAGCTTATAGTTCGCGATCTTCTCGGCTCTTTTCAATGCCGGGTTGGAGTTGTAGCCGACCAATTCGTTGAATGTCGGACTATATAGCTCACTGAACGAGTTCAATCTTAAGGTCTGTGATTCCGAAAGCACGTTACCAAGTGTGTCCAAGTCCACCAAGTAATGTAGGAATAAGCTTTTGGAGCGGTCTAAGTTATTGGACTTAAATTTCAACTTATCGCCTTCGCTGTCAATAGCATAGGTGGCCTTCTGATCCAACAAGTAATTCATGAATAATGAGGCGAGATAGTACTTGACATTAATGAAAGGAATATAGTTGGAGCTCACTTCCTCGAGAGTCTCATTATCGCTAAAAAGATCAAGTCTGTCGATTATGCCCTGGATTGTGGTGAAGTCCTTGATTAACTCTGCTAACTTTGCCTGGTAGGCGCGGGAGTCCTTCCTGCCTGACTCCAGCTCAAATAGAAGCCGAAAAGCCCTGACAGCTCGGCGATACTTCTCTCCCACGGTAACATTGGCCTGCTCGGCTACCAATTCTTCCCCTGCCATCTTTGATTAATAGCAAAAATGCTGGAGGTTGGTTGGAAATCAATATATCTTTGGTCGTGCGCCTACCGTTTTGGCAGCGAAACCCTCTGGGAAAGTTGAGGTGCTTCATGGAGACATGATGTGTCGTAACTAAGAACCTCCAATGCTCCTAGGTAGCGTCTTGGTCTAGAATACTATCTGAGGTAGTGACCTCATTCCGCAACAATTATACCGATATTTCAAACCGTGAGCCTTACAAGATCTAACCTATTCTCTTGCCGCTCCCTTTCGAAGCACGAAGGCCGTCCGACAAGTCATTAAGAAACTGGTGAGACAGACACTGCTTGATGGCTTCGAGGAATGCAGGAACGCCAGCTAAAAAGGTGGACGCGCCCCCACTTTTTCCCCAGTGGCCCCCACCGGTAACCGAAGTCCGCAAAAAACCCGTAGAACTGCTCCCACAAACGCCTCTCTCTGGTAAGCCAAGAACCATCGCAGCTGCTGCTGATGCTGTAACTGACTCTGTGGTGAGTGCCAAACCTCGCTCGCAATACGCTTTTCCCTCGGCTGCACCGAATATTCTGGCCCGTGTTGGGGTAATTACCCCCATCGGCCCTGGAGGCAGAAATGTGACCTGTATATAGTGCTTCCGAAGCCCCCCAGTGGGGGACATTTCCCCACTGATTTGCAACCATTGTCTATAGTATAAGAAGGAAGACAGGCCCGCCCATATCGTTCCTGGTCTTCATCCTGATACAGAAAACTGGCTTTTCTTTACTCCCACATCCCGCTGCATTCGAAATGACCATCGCACAGTCCGCCATCATACCCCGTGGTATCTACACACCCATCACCACCTTCTTCAAAGATGACGAGAACCAGACCTTGGATCTTGAGAGCCAGGTGGCTCATGCCAAGTTCTTGTATGACAACGGCATCACTGGTCTCGTTGTTTCCGGCTCCATGGGTGAAGCTTCCCATCTCAGCATCCAAGACAGACATGACTTGGTGGCTGCGTTGAGAAAAGGTGTTCCCGATAAGAACTTCAAGCTTATTGCCGGTGCACCGCCCATGGGCAGCATCGAAGACTCGATCGCAGAGTCCCAGTCCGCGCTCAAGGCCGGTGCTGATTTCCTCATCTTGTTGATCCCTGCCTACTTCGGGCCGTCTTTGATCTCGCAGGAGGGCATCATCGACTACTTCACCAGGGTGGCCGACAAGTCGGCGCTTCCCATCATGATCTACAACTACCCGGGCACTAGCAACAACGTCACTATCTCCTTGGAGTCCTACAAGAAGCTTTCGACCCACCCCAACATCGTGGGTGTCAAGTTGACGCACTTCAACTTGGACTTATACACTTTGCTTGGTAAGGACTACCACATGTGTGAGACCGAGAACTTCCGTCCCTTCACTGGATTGGGCCAGATCTTGGTGCCCGCGTTGTCCGTGGGCATGTACGGCGCCATTGACGGGCTCTCGGCGTTGTTCCCCAAGATCATGGTCAAGTTGTACACCTTGGTGCAGGAGAATAAATGGAAGGAGGCCAGCGAGTTGCAGTACTTGGTGACCAAGGCCGACAGAATGATCATGGAATTGAACGTGGTTGGTGTCAAGCACGCTCTCAAGGAGCTCCACGGCTTGGGCCAGTCTGTCATCGGCAGACCTCCTTTGAGCAAGCCGGTGGACCTCCAGGCTTACCTGAAGTACGCCAAGGACATCCAGACATTGGCAGAGGTGGAGAGGTCGCTTTAAAAGCTGGATTCTGATACATAGCCACGAGTACGTTTATAGGAATGCAGTTCTGGGTCGTATTCGGTCATAATCGCTAGTACCCAGTTCGCGTGACCCGACCGTATTTATATGCAAGTATAAGAAGAAGCCTTCATGTCGTGATGTTCGCGCAAAAGATGGCTGATCAGCAGTACTACAAAAAGGGGCACGATTCCGCGGTGTCGAAGAGCCACGCCTGGAGAACCCCAGAGACCTGTTCTGCTTATGCAATTCCCCATATAAAGCCCACTTTCAAGATTCTAGATGTGGGTTGTGGCCCTGGCTCCATTTCTTGCGGATTGGCTAAGTACGTACCCCACGGCTCCGTTTTGGGCATTGAGCCTACCCCAGAATTGGTAGACATGGCCAAAAAACACAGGGACGAACTTGGAGTGCACAACGCTGATTTTGAGCTTGCCTCCGCCTACAAATTGCCGTATGCTGATGATACCTTCGACCTCGTTCACTGCCACCAGGTGCTCATCCATCTTGCGGATCCTGAGCTTGCGCTTAAGGAAATGAGAAGGGTGGTCAAACACACGGGCTACGTGTGCTGCAGAGACGCCGACTTGGCCTCCACCATCGTGTATCCCGAGAAACACGAACTTTTAAGGGAATACTTTCTAAGTATAACCCAAGACGGGAGTTCTCCAGTAAGGGGCAGGTCGCTTCGTGAGCTCGCTCTTCGTGCTGGCTTTCACCCCAAGCATGTCCAATCGAGTGCCTCCACATGGTGCATGGGCAATGAAGACGATAGGGCGTGGTTCGGCGACATGTACCTCCACAGAGTGATGAACTCCAAGGAGGTTTTAGACAAAAATGACCCGTCTGAAGATGCCGCAAAGAGAAAGAAGTTCGCAGACGCTTGGTCTGCCTACATCAAAGATCCGAGCGCCTGCCTTATCATGATACATGGCGAAATCGTTTGCCAGAAAGAACTCTAGCCTAACTTAACGTGTATGACAAAATAGTGAATTCATGACCCTTTCTCTTACTCAAAACATGATTCCAGCATCTAGGCCATCAAAAACTCCGCTGGAGGTACTATCGTTCATAATGTCCAGGAAGGAGTCACCCATTTGAAAAAACGACTCCATTACGTGGTTGAAGTCAAGGGAGTGAGGGGTTGCCATTGCCTGATTGACGGTATCAAAACTAGGAGTTTGGTCGGAGGCTTCGGTTGTTGACCCTGGGATTTCCCGGGGTGTCAAACTGATTCCAGTAGACGACATCGGGGTGAGTTGTGTTCGTGGTGTTGGGCCATGGTCTTGCATGATGCAGTCACCTACCATGCTGGATTTGTTGATATCTGTGGTTTCTTTGGCTAAAGACCACTGTTGAACCAACTTGTGCAAATTATGCTTCGTCATGATCAACTCAATAAAGTGGCAGACTTCGTCGAGTTGTTCATCTGAGAACCCGAGCACAGGAATCTCTTTTTTCTGGTCTTTGGCGTCCCTGAATTTGTAGTAATCCCCGTTGACCAATTTCAACACAAAAGAGGACATGTTCATCTTTTTCCACGCAAAGCTTTGACGGTGTTCCATCTTCGACAATCCAATCAAAATTATCTTCGAGCATGATGCCAACAAATTGGACAAGACGCGAAGTCTTCCTATTTTGTTCTTGTTCTTGTGCGAAGACTCTGTTTCCAAAACCTTGGCAGTGTAGTTCACCCTGATTATGAACGAGAACAAAATTCCCAGCGCCTTGTTCAATGCCACACTTATTTGCAGGTTGAGTAGCAACTGGTACGCGTGCTCAAGGTAAAAGTGTTTCCCGCACAACAAGTCCAAATAGTAAGGAATGAACTCTTCGGCCAAGAAATAAGCAATCTTCTTGAAGTAGTAGAACGCTAGTTTCCATTCCCCCGAGTTTTCAAAGATTGAGTACAACGAGAAGTAAAATACCGCTAGATGGAACTTGGTTGATACGAAGAACGGAAGCTGCAACATTTTGGAGAAGTCGCTGTTCAAAGTATTTTGGTGGAATGCTTTGTGGAAGTCCTTAAATGTTCCGAATTTGTGGTAAAGGGCAATCTCAAGCTGACTGATCTTCGTTGTCAAGACAGCCATAGACACCAGGTTTATGTCAAGAACCAGGTCCATCAAATCTTTCATTAAAGGAAGAGTCTGCTCAAGTGGTCTCATAGCCTCGTGAGTATAGTAATCGAGACTCTGATGCAAAGAGTTTCCGTTGTGTTCGTTAAGAAACGGGTATTTGGTATCCGAGAACTTATCATTGATGTTTACCGGTGTGGAAAGAGTGAAGGCCAGTACAGCGTCAATGTATCTCAAAAAAAGCCAAATCTTGCGCCGAAGGTTGTTGGGTCTTGGGTTTGGGTATACCTCAGCAAAAATGTCGGGTTCTCGGTGAAGCCCCAATGCGTAACCCATTTGAACTAATATTCCAACGTATATGTTCTGGTTTCTTTCTGGTCCCTCTGCATCTTCTGGGGCTGCTTGTGTGTAAATAGTCATAAATATGACCAATTGGAGAAGCTCCAAAGTTGACTTTTGTAGAAGCTGGAATCTATTTACGCATGAACGGGCAAATACGATGGCTTCCATCCCGATAGGATTTGCGAGAAGCTCTGCCTTTATCATTCTGTCTGCATTATCCGTTTCTCGCGCCATATTTTCTCTGTTCAGGTCGGTGTTGTTGGAAATCAACGATAGGTAGCTTAAGCGAAGGACAACACAAAGAGTGCCAACAGTGATATATCCTTGGTCATTTACTGAAATATGTGCGTAGGTGATATCTCGGCTGTTTCTGGTGCCAAATATCTGGGTAACACTATCTCTGAATGTCTCTTCGTCGAGGTAAGGGAAGTAAGGGTATAAATTCCGAAAGAATAAGTCGACGAGGGCCCACAATATCTTTCTCGGTGGCAAAATGGACCTCAATCCATCCACTGTACCGCTATCGCTTGCTTTAGAGGTTCTGTATGTCAATCCCAAAGGCATCGCTTGCGTGGGCACTGGCGCTTTATATCTGAAGGGGTCAAACTTGTCAAGCAGGAACTTTCGTATTCTGGTGAGAATCTGGAAGGGGCTATTTGGATGTTCAGGTGGTAGCTTATTCTGTTCTCCGGGAATGTTTGATCCAGCAGTGGCCTTATCTTGAGAGAGAAACTTTCTGCTCCTAACATGAATGAAATGAAGTAAGTCAGCAACCGCGGGGTCTCGTCTCACCACAGCAAGCCATGACAAGGGGCCACTCTTGGCCACATTATCCATCTTGAGATCGTCGTAGCTCACAAGAGTCTCCTGTTGGTAAAAGTTCACCTTCTCGAGGGGATCACTGTAGGGGTTCAACCCTATGGCCGATTCGAAGGTATTGAAGTCGAGCGGCAACACCAGGGGCGGTGTGGGGCCTAGGCCCCGTTCGGAGGATTCTATTATAAACCCTAATTCTTTGCGAACTTTGCTGACGATATCTGCAGCTAGAGAGTCCGCAAACATGCTATCGGTAGGTGGTTCTTTTCTGGATTCTGTTACGCTGACCTGATGCTCCCTTAATGGAGGCACAAGGGACGGCGGAAACCTGTTGTGAAGTCTAGATGCTTCTGTTCCCCGAGATGTGTTTTCGATATCAGGTAGAAAGCGCATACTGCGTTGTTGTTGGTCCTCGTCTGTCCAGAGGGCCTTGTTGAAAGAGCATATTTGCAGAGTATGGTACTTCACACACGAAGTACAGGGCAGCTTTAAGTCACATTTCACTTTTCGTTGTTTACAAATGTTGCAAACAAGTGTACTGCGATGCCTCTTTCGTGCTGATTCGGCTGTTGAAATATCGGCCTTGGACATTGTTGTGTAGAAGTTATTGACTGCGCAAGCACCAAAACAGGATTCCTGCGGTCCTTATGGTGCTCTAAGTCCTATCCGGTTTGTTTATTCGGGATTTTCTGATCAAACTACCGTGTGTGTGTGGTCAAAAGGCGATTAGTGTGTAGGGTTTGTAAGTAGCAGCTGGAACTCGGTGATTCGGAGATATCGGGCTGACTAAGCATGTTGGCTGCAAATCACACGAAGTCGCCACCAAAGGAGTTTGCGACCGTTGCGATGCTTGGATAGGGTCTCTCTACGTATGCTAGATTGTTCCTTGAGCTGGCAGGTGCACAGGTCTATATGTTGAATAAAGGTTGGAGATTTTATGTTATATCTGAATTTCGATGATTTTCAACGAAATCAGTAATATTGTCATGGAATTTACTTCAAGTAAATGCAAACTGCGAAATACTTTTATTAGTCTAATTACCAAAACTTGGCAGGAACCCACACATCAACAACCTTATCACCGCCATCGGTGATATAATACCAGGGATGGTTAGCAGCTGTGATACACGAGTGCTGGGGAATGACCTGCACCTTAGTTCCGTAGGGAATGAATTTCGTGGTCTTGTCATCCTCCAAAGGCACCAAAATGCCGTGTTCCTGACTCAATCTGCCTACGATCCAGTTCTCGTAGCCCTTGGGCTCAGCGATGCGGCCGTGTCCTGGCAAAGGTCCGAACTCTCTGGCCATGGCGATGGCACCGGCGTTGATCAATTGCTCACCAGGGCCCTTGTCTCCTCTGCCAGGGTATGTGGATACGATTTCTGCGAGAAGTCTGATAGACACGTTGTCGGAGGTCACACAGCCAGTCGAAATCTGCTGCAAGTCACAGCAGGGGTAGTTTCCAGCGTGCAACTCCAAGGTGCCCGCCAACTTCCCAACGGAGGACTCCAACTCGGTAGCAGTGAGGTTTTCGAACGCGTGGGCCGTGGGAGTAGCTCCAACGGAGATGTGCAACTCGGGCAAGCTGGGATCGAGGTCCCTCGCAACCTGGGCCGCCTTGTTGGCATTGACTATTTCCTGGAGAAGGAATTCCTTGGCGGCGCTAGGGTTTTTGGAGCTGTAGGAGTGACCCGCATGGCAGTAGAAGCCGTAGATGTCAACGTTAGCCTTCACGTCCTCATCGAACAAAGCCTTCTTCAAGGTGTCGTTCAAAAACTCCGTGTCGTTGAGCAAGCCGGCTCTGTTGGTGCCCATGTTGATCTTGACATACACGGACCACTTCTTGGTGCCCGGGTACTTCTTGTTGAAGTCAGCAAGAACGTCCAACTGCTCGGCGTTGTCCAACATCAAGCGCAAGTGTGGAACCTTGGTGCCCAAGTCAGCCAACTCGGGAAGAAGAGACTTCACCACAGGCAAACTGAACAAGATATCGGTGATCAAGCCCTCCTGGACCAAGGGCTGCAAATCCCACGCTTCCGGTAAGGTGGACACCACGATCTTGTCGGTGGTGAATTCCTTCAGGTTCCCTACACCCAACTGCAACTTGGTGCCCTCGAGCGTCTTATGGGTCTTGACGTGTGCCCTGAAGCCGGCCTGCAAGTGGTGGGCGCTGTGGAGCATTTTGGTGGCATTGATCTGGAACTTCTTCCTGTCAATGAGGTAGGACGGGGTGGGGAGATTTTCCACCGAAAGTCCGACGTACTTCTCGACCAAACCGGCCTTGTCGGGTCTGACGCTAGAGTGGGTGGTGTAAGACATGTCAGTACGGGCAATCGACAGCAGCAATCTTGGGTAATAGATTACTAGCGCTAGCAGAACTTATTTATTCGGGGCAGATAACGGGTGTGAATCTTGGGCGTTTCCCCATAATTCGGCACCTCCACTGGGGGACCATCGGAAAAAAGTTCAGCTCGGAAATTCGCATGTCACCAGGCGCGGAAAAACTGTCGGATTGGGAAAGCGCCCCCCACTTGATCCGGTCGCCCCCTTCACCCAACACTCTTGCGCCAATAATAGCCCATGCTCGGTCCTATTGTGGTGGTCACTCAGGGCGCTACTCCGCAGCGGGCCCGATGAGCGGCATCCGCAGTGTGGGGCAGCTTTGGCCACGCATCCCGGCTATTGTGCCGTAAAGAAAAGGGGGTAGCGGGGCCTGCCCCACAAACGTCCCGATGCTCACAACAGCGTCTGCACCCCTGCACACAGACCAGGCCCGCATAAATGCCCCCCAGTGGGGGCTAGCCGACGGGTCCCCCACAAGAACTCCGAGCGCCCTGTGGGGGCACCGTTATATAAGCGTACACCAGGATGGCCCCAATCCTCTTTTGCCATCACTCTTGTGTCCCCCCACAGCCCCGAATCCATAATGCCCCAGTACACCCTTCAAGCCGACAAGTCCTTCACTGGAGGCATCCCCCCACCCCCGTACAAGCTCGACGAGTCAATGGTAGATCGCATTGACCCGGAGTATGCGCAATTCTTCAAGGAGCACATGACCGAGCGCTCAGACCTTCTCTACACCCACAGAACGCCATTGGCCACCACGAGGAGCGGCGGCAACGTGATGCCGGGCCAGTCGCCGTTGAGCGAGTGTGCGAAGATCTTTGATATCGCCATCCCCAGAACCCACACCGAGGCCCCCAAGCCCGTGCCTGCGCGTGTGTTTGTCCCCAAGGGTGAGGCACCTACAGAGGGCTGGCCCTTGTTCATCTGGTTTCACGGTGGTGGCTGGGTGTTGGGCAACATCACCACCGAGAACTCGTACTGTACCAAGATGTGCAACCTCGCCAAGTGTGTGGTGGTGAGTGTGGACTACAGATTGGCGCCTGAGGACCCTTTCCCTGCTGCTGTGCACGATTCCTTCGAGGCGTTGTTGTACGCGTACGAGAAGGCGCCCACGGATTTGGGCACCAACCCCAAGAAGGTCGCCATTGGCGGTTCGTCTGCTGGCGGAAACTTGACCGCTGTCACCACCCACAAGTTCGTCAACTCGCCTTTGTCGCAGGGCCTCGCACCCTTGCTGCACCAGGTCTTGGTGGTTCCCGTCACCGACAACTCGGCCACGCCCGAGACCATGCCCTCGTGGGGAGAGAACGCGTTGACACCGCAGTTGTCGGCTGAAAAGATGATCTGGTACAGATACTTGTACTTGACCAAGGAGGAGGACATCAAGAACCCGGAGTCTTCGCCTTTGTTCTACTCCGACGAGAGCTTTGCGAAGGTGCCCCCCTGCATTGTCGCTGCTGCGGACTGCGATGTGTTGAGGTCGGAGGCGGAGGCCTACCACCAGAAGTTGGTCAAGAATGGCGTCCAGTCCAAGCTCGTCATCTACGAGGGCTGCCCCCACCCTGTCATGGCCATGGACGGTGTTTTGTCCAAGGGCGTGCAGTTGATCAACGACACCACTGATGCTGTCAGAAACAGCTTCTACAATTAGATACGATAGACCTACCGAATGCATGCTTCCTCCAAATCATTGACTCATATAATACAGCGTTCATTGGCTCTATGTAAGGTAGTTGAGGTACATGCCGTCACACGTAACCTTCTTCCTGCCCAAACTCCGCTCGATGCAGTTTTTGAACAAATTGGCGTACTCGACGCCAACTTCCCATTTGCAGTCCTTGAAGTCTTTGTAGAAGAGCTTCAAAAGACCCACTATGTGGTGCGTATTGTCCACCAGCAAGAGCATGTCGGCAAACCCCTTGATGAAGTTGTGGTACCACCCGCTATCGTCGCCGTAGTCGCTCCTGTGAAAGCGCTCATGCTTCGATAACTCCCTTCTGATTCTTCTTAAGTACGCATATCCGTCTTCTCTATCCGGATAGTAATCGCTGGAGACCTGTCCAGTCTCGAAAATGTCCGACTCTTGACCGTACAACGAGAAGTTGTAGGCAAATATTACCAACACGGCACTGGCCACAATGTTCTTTCGGTGAAGGAACGGGTCGGTGTTGGGGTCGTACAAATAGGTGATGTCCTCGTTCTCCGGCGCTAGCATCATTTCGCACAAGAACAAGTACGCGTGAATCACACTAATTCTCCCATGCAAGCTGTTGGACCACACCTTCACCCTCTTTTCGACAATTTTGTACTCGTTGTCGCCTGCAATAACGTTCATGCGACTGGGAGCACCAGCGTAGATAATGTAGTCGTAGTGGGTTATTCTCATGAAGATCTGGGCAATATGGTAGAGGCCAAACTTGCATCTCTTATCATCGAGACGGAGCATGGGCGGAAGAACTTTCAAGTCTTCTTTTGGGAAACACAAGGAAGTTTCGGTCGCACAGCAGCCGCCCTTGGAGCAGATATCGATTCTCCAGACATCAATGGCCAATGAAATGGTTCGTTGCCACGACTCTTTCACGGCATCCCACTCGAGGAAAGAAAGCTGGAGGTCCTTCTGTTGCATCTGGAACATGATCGTTAGGAGACCCGCAAGTAGGATCTTTTTGCCAAAGGCACTGGTGTGCACTTTCTCCCGGTGCAAGAGTTTCTTCAATGCTTCGAGGAATTTGGGCGTCCTGGCCACAGACAAGGATTCGCTCTTTTGGTTTGTATTGTCAAAATCCCAGAGTTCATCCTCACACGGTAGAGAAAGCTTGATCTGATGGGCGTACAATATTATCATGTGGCCATAAACGGTGGCATGGACAGTGTCCAAGTAGAAGGCCATCAAAGTGGCTCTTTTCATGGATTCGACCTCTATCCATTTTTTCCACAAGTGGTTGGGGGGCAAGTACGCACCGTCTTCGCTTTCGTCCTTGAGTGGATCGCCGCCGAGAATGGGCGACCTTCTCAAAAGCTGGATCTTGGAGCCGTGATGCAAGTATGCTCTTTCGTGGAGCAACCTGCTGGTGCTTGTAATTTCGTATGTTTCGAGCATAAGCAAGCTTTGGACGACCCAGACTTTCGCAGGCGGCTTACAGTCCCTATTGGCGAAAATGAGCCATCTAAGAGGGTCCGCAATCTGGTCTGCGAGGCCCTTAGGATTTGCAAAGAGCGTCTCTGGTACTCCAGTACACGAGGACAAGCTGGCACCCAACATGATCATCGCAAGCAAAAGAAGCGGTTGGGCTTCCGCATTGGAAAACGACGGCCGGTGCAAAATGGGATACTGCGGGTGGTATATGAGCCAGTAGATTTCGAGACAGCGTTCGATCTGAACGATTTCGAAGTCGGAGGACGTTGCCAAAGACGGAATACACACAAGAAGCTTTTGTCTGATGCTCTCATCGATGTTCCTGCGGTCATAGGCTGCGGGGAAATTGGGCAGCACAGCAAACATGCTCTCCAAAAGGGAGATAGGAGAGAATCCGTTGGCGAGATCCATAGACTGCCTGTTAGAGCGCAAATTGCGGGTCTGTTCGCGGGTCTCATGGGAAATGTTTCGGTCCTCGTGGAAAAGCCACTCTATCAAGTCGGACGGCGACAAGGGTTTCTCGGAGCCCTCGATGAAGGTCTCGGTGTTGGCGGACCGCTGATGCAAAGATTTGGTAGGGGTGGGTGGTTTCGCGCCCATTTGAATGGAATTGTCGCTGAAAGGGGGATATACCTGGGCCAGGGGCTTCAGAGCTAAGTCCGGGGTCTCTGGTTTTGCCGCAAAGGTGTTCTGTGGAGGCACGTCGAGAAGAGCTTCCGGTGCAAGGTTGTTGTCAGCCGCTCCGTTCAGCAGGCGCTCTAAACTGAGGCCCAGCCTCTTCTGCAAGACCGTGTGGTCAGGTATGGGGCCGAATCCGAGGCCTCCATCGGTGTTTCGGGAGCCCATCACGAGCGTGTCCTTCCTGCGGGCCTGCAAGTCCGTGAGTGCGAAAGTGCAGGTGTGGCCGAGTTGCTGGCACCTTCTGCACGATACGTCGCCGTCCGTGATAGTGCACTTGAGCTTGCTAGCCCTACAGGCGGTGCAAGCCACATTGGCCCTCACGGCCTTAGTATGGCCCAAAGACGTGATATACTGTTTGTCATCGAGCAGGTACACGGGATCGGAATGCAGTTTCTCGCAGTGTGGCGACTCGTCGTCCAAGGACCCGTTGGTGGAGCCCTGGGAGGACTCAGGTTTGACGAGATGGCGTTTGTAGTGGTTGTCCCGCACATCGCTTCGGGTGAAGGTCTGGGTGCAGGAGAGCCACAGACAGTCGAAGCGCTTGCTGGGATCGTGGTTGCGTTTGTGGCGCGAGAGGTGGTCCGGTCGCGTGAAGTGCTTGTCGCAGCCGGGGTGGTCGCACACGTACTCTCCGTGGACCCGCATGCGTTTACGAAGTTGAGGTTTCTCCATGAAAAAACGCTTTATACTGAGCAAGGACCGATGGGGGATTATGTCAGCGGGTGCCGAATCGAGGGGCATACATACGCCTGCGGCGGGGCTGTCTGGGTTGGGTGCTTCCTATTGGCGAAGGAGTGGGTGACTAGTTCGCGGTGGACTTTTCGCAGTGGCATTTTCGCAGTGACTGGCGAGTCCTACTATTAATGCAGTCACACCGTTGGATCGCTTAGCGAGGCCCAAAGGCACTGTGACAGCTTAGGAGAACACGGGTGGCTGCTCGAGACTGAGTGCGGGGCCTGAGCTTATACGAGGAAGCGAGCCAGGGCCCGCGTAGCCTACAAGCCTCGTGTGGCTTTGGGTACGGGGGTGATGGTTCGGTAATGCGGGGTTGGGCTGCCTGCTACGGTGTCCTGGGGGACTCAATGGGTATAGTTGGACGGAACCGAACTGGGCAGTTTCTGCTTTCTGAGCTTCCTGTGGGTGGTTTGACCCGACTTCCACACCCTCCTGTCCAATTTGCGGCAATGCGCTTCCTACAGTCTCGTTTCATGCAAGCGTCTGTTCTATTAACCGACTAGTCCTTGGTAGCAATCACCTCCAACTCAACCTTGATGGCAGCGTCCATGAAGGCCGCAATCACACAACTGCGTGCGGGCTTCTGGGGGAAGTACTTTCCGTAGATGCGGTTCATCTCGCCAGCATACTGGGCGTGCGAAATGAACATCATGACCTTGAACACCTTGTCAATAGACGTGCCCGAGGCAGCCAAAACCTTCTTGACGTTAGCAATGGCCAACTCGGTCTGCTCCTCGAGAGAGTCAGGAATCTCCCCAGTGGTGTAGTTCTGGCCCACAATGCCCGAGGTGAAGACGTGGCCGTTGGAGGTCCAGGCAGGACCCAAGACTGGGTGCTCAACACCGTCAATGGCAGACCATTCAAGCTTTTCGGCGGGCATGTTGTTCGATATGCGTGTTAGGAAGGTCGAAAAGCATAGATAGGGCCGATCGCTGCAATTTATAGGGTATCAGGGCAGTCCGCCCCGCCCCCAGTGGGGGCGCGCGGGTCTTTGTCCTATTTTCCGATGGCGCCCCCAGTGGGGGGAGGGGGCCACCCGAGATCCGCGGCGCCCCCACTACGGGTGGCCCTTACTTTGTTCGGAAGCGCGCGCTCGGAAGCCGTATCACAATTTCCCCAACTTTCGACCTACATGCGTCTGTGCTTATCTGGGGGGAATGACTTCGCTTACAGACGTCCCCACAGAATGATATAAAAGCAGTGCCTCCTGCCGTTGCTGTTATCTTTGTTCACTCATCTGCTGTCCTTTTTGCATTAGCATCGTCTGACTGGTTCAGAGTATTTACCAGGCGTATATTTGCAGCTCTAACTCACACTCACTGCCTGCTGTTGCGAAATGAAGGACGGAATCAAGACTCCCTCTCTTGCGATCACGCCCAAGCAGTCGTCCTCGAGCCTAGACTCGGGTGAAGACCCCCTTGGTCTCGAGCAGATCACTTCTGCCAACGGCGATGTCATCAACATCAACACCCACTTCCTGGACCACAAGCTCGAAAGAAGCATCTGCCGCAAGTTGGACATGCGCATTCTTCCTTTGACTGCTTTGATGTACTTGTTCAACGCTTTGGACAAGGGAAACATCTCCAACGCCAAGACCGACAAGATCGACGTCGACTTGGGTATCGACGGCGACAAGTGGAACTTGATGCTTTCCATCTTCTACATTCCCTTCGTGTTGTTCGCGTTCCCCATTTCTTTGGTCATCAAGAAATACAATGCCGCCAACGTCATCCCCTGCTTGATGTTCACCTTTGGTCTGATCACCTTGTTGGCGGTTTCCGCCTTTAACTACGGCTCCTTGATGACAGCCAGATTTTTCCTTGGTATCTGCGAGTCGGCTTTCTTCCCCGGTATCATTTTCTACTTGACCACATTCTACAGAAGAAATGAGCTTGCCAGAAGATTGTCTGTGTTCTACGCTGCTGCTAACATCGCCAACGCCTTCTCGGGTTTATTGTCCTTCGGAGTTTTCCAGATCAACCACCCTCTGCTCAAGGGATGGCAGATCTTGTTCTTGATTGAGGGATGCCTCACGCTTCTCTTCTCTGTCATCGCCTTCTTGTTCTTGCCCAGAACCGTTGACAAGGCCAAATTCTTCACCGAGGAGGAGAAGAAGTACGCTAAATTTAGAATTACCACCGACTCTTCCGCCAACTCTGGTGGCAAGATTTCCTTTAGGGACGCTGTCAAGGTGTTCAAACACCCCGTTTTCGTTGCTTGGATGTTTGTTGAAATCTGTATTGGTGTCCCCTTGAACTCCATTAACAACTGGTTCCCGCAGATTGTTGGTGTCTTGGGAAAGTCCACTGTGCAGACCAACTTGTACACCGTGGCCCCCAACATCTGGGGAGCCGTGTCGTTGCTTATCTTGTCGTTCTCGTCTGATTTCTTGAGAATCAGATCGTTGTTCATCTGCATCGCCGTTCTCGCCTCGTTGATCGGATTTGCTGTGTTCGGTGCTATTGACACCAAGAAGAACTTGGGCGCTGCCTACTTCAGTTGCTTCTTGATGACTACAGGTGCTTCCGCTTCGTCGGTTTTGACTTCCACTTGGTACAACAACAATACTCCCAACGAGAATCGTCGTGTGGTCATCTCTTCCGTCGGTGTGCCCTTGGCCAACGCCGCTGGTTTGATCTCCACCAACATTTTCAGACCCAGGGATGCTCCCAAGTACATTCCCGCTTTAGGTATCACTGCAGGTTTCGGTGGTTTGGCGATTGTGATTGTCTTGTCGATTGTCACCTTCATGGTCTTCGACAACAGAAGAAGAAACAAGGCACAGGGTGTGGAGTTGACCTACAAGGACGTCCCCACCTCCGACTTGGCCGAGGGTCCTAGCAACCCCAGTTTTAGGTGGATGTACTAGTCATTTTACTTGTATTGTGAATAATTATAATTGATACGAACGAAACGATCGAAATGTAGTGCTTGTTATTTACACGCTAACCTTGACTTTATGGTGGGCGTGTCTTGGGTGTCCAGAATGGCTTTCGATGTCGCCCTCCGGCTCTTCTTCGAATTGCATCCACTCCTCAAACCCGTCGGTGAACACCTCTTGCAACTTCTTCTCTATGCGCAAGGCCTTCTTTTCATAAAGAACAATGTCGCCGTATTGGGAAAACTCCTCATCGTTCAACAAACAGGCGTCCAACACCTTTGTCAATTTAGCCTGGTCGATCCTTAAGCCAATGAACACAAGCTCATTGCGTCTGTCGCCGTGTTCACCCTCGAAGTCCCTCTCAATTAGCTTAGCACTTTCCTTGGGAACAAAGTCTGTGCCGGTGATATCGAACCATGGAATTCCTGGCTTCAAAGTCAACATTGTACCGGCAGACGACCACTCACCTCTCAAGATGTATCTGGAGGCCAACCAAAAGAAGCCCTTGGATCTCAACATGTTGCCAAAGATGGATTTCTTTTTGTTCTGGATGATCTCCTCGTCGGTCGGCTGAACGTAGTCATCTCCTCCATCGGTTTCCTCGCCATCCTCTTCCTGTTCATTTTCGTCCTCCCCTTCGCTCTCCATTTTCTCATCACTGCCAACACCTTTGTCGTCCTCATCGATGTTGTTGCCCTCAGGCTCATCGTCGTCAAAACCAGCCTGCTCGATGACAATGAACTTATCCCTGATCAACTTGTATAGTCTCTCAGGATGAAAAGGGCGCCTGGCAGTGTAGACGAAGTTGTTAATCCCGTACTCCTCCGTTTCGGGCTTGGGGGCCAACCTTGCCTTCGGTGTTTCGCCAAAACCTTCCCGCAAGGACAATTCATGGATGCTTTTGAGCCAGCCCGCGGAGGCTGAGCATTTCTCAAAATCAAAAAGCTTTGTTCCGAGGATCTCGCTAATGTCGATTTTGCAATAATTGGTCGTGAGAATTTTCGCAACCAGATTCAACGATCTGACAATCAGCATGATTTTCTTTTGCTTCTTGGTGTTGATGCTGGCGTACTTGTTGATGATGACCACGTCCGAGAACTCGATCTGGTCCACCAACAAGTCGGTGATGGTTCTGTCAGCCTCGTTCTGGCCGTGGTCGCCGTAGCGGTCCACCAAGAAATCAGCAGTCTCAAAGTTGTCAAGCAAGTTGACCGCATCCACCACAGTGACGCAGGTGTCGAGCTGGGTGAGCTTGTGCAAACCCCCAAGGTTGACGATATCGGTCAAGATTTTCTCCTCCTCCTTGGAGATCGACCCAGAGCTCTGCAAAAGCATTTCTGAGAACTCAGTGGTGAACGTTTCCGCCACCTGCATGGGCTCCGAAATGCCTGTAGATTCGATAACGATGTAGTTGAACTTACCAGAGGTGGCTAAGGACGCCAACTCCTCCAATAGGTCGCCCCGCAAAGTGCAGCAAATGCACCCGTTTTGCAACTGGATGAGCTTCTCTTCCTTCTGGGTGACCTTGTGGTCCTGCACCAAGGCCGCGTCTATGTTAAGCTTGGACACATCGTTTATGATGACGGCGATCTTAAATCCGTGGTCGCCAGTCAAGATGTGCTCGAGAAGCGTGGTTTTGCCGGCACCCAAGAAGCCCGAAAGCAAGGTGATGGGGATGGGCGAAGTAGCCTCTTTTTTGACAGACGGCGCCATGGTCATTTTCAGCCTACAGCGTACAAGATATTGGGCACATTTATAGAGAGTGCCTCACAAGGGCCACCCTGCAAGTTATCAGTCAAAATGGGCATCTTTTTGCAACTAAACGTCGATGAAGGCCAAAAATTACAAAACCCCACCCTGTGATTGGCCAGAGCCGGTACCACTACAGTGGAAGTCAGGATGACGCCAGGGGTTATTTTAGCAGCTCTTTTTTCTCGTCACCACAATTTCGCCACCCACCATCACGTGCCTCCACCAATAGGAACCGGCCTGCATCGCCGGTTGAAGTCCCTGGCCCCAGCCGCAAAGGGGCCCCTTACGACTACCGAAACGGTTCTGAGCGCGAGACGTTGGGGGCATTGGCTGCGCCTCACCCGTCGCCTTCGGGTGGACCTTCTTTCGAGTGGCCTCGGAATAGGCTGCTCCGCGCGGAATTGAACCATTATATAATTCAGAGAGGGGTAACATATCTTGCGCATCAACCATGAGCTTCCTTTTCCAGTACAATTTATCCCGGTTGGAGGAGTTGGAGAACATCACCTTGCCGAGCTTCTCCACGGAGTTGGCGTGGGAGATGGGCAGCTATGCCAGAAAGCTCGCGCTCGAGAATTACCCGGACCGCGCTGTTGCAGTGGACATCTCGTTGGCCACAGGCCAGGTGTTGTTCCACAGCTACACACAAGCGGGCGGGTCGTACGACAACGAAGAGTGGATCAACAAAAAGAAGCGCGTCGTGTTCAGAATGAACAGGTCGTCCTTTTGGTTGGGCAAGAAGTTGAGATTGAAGGAAGCTTCCCTCGAGGAGTCGTACCTCATTTCCTCCCAGGAATTCGCCTCCCACGGCGGCAGCGTGCCCATCAGAATCGCCAATTTTGACAGCGTGGTGGGTGCCTTGACCATCAGCGGCTTGCTGCAGGAGCAGGACCACTTGTTGGCCATTGAAGTCTTGGACCACTTCAAGGCCTAGAACTACGGCCCGCTTTGATCAGATCATGGCTTGCTACTTCCGATAGCGTAAAATGAATATATAGGTCATACTACCGTCGGCCCGAATGACTCCGTCGCGATATCAGCATTGCTAACGCCTCTTTTGCCCAACTCTGCACGGACAAATTGCATGTACTTCGGTGGGCCCAACATGTAGATGTCGTGTTCTTGAGAGTAGTCGAGGTCGTCAAAGTCCTGGGCCTCTAAGGAGCGGTTGAATGTTTTCTGGATTCCCCGGGCCAAAGGGTCCATGGAGAAGAACTCGGCCATGACAAACTTGGAGCCGTACTTGTCCTTCAATGCAGCCAAGTAGGGACCGAACGGCCTGGAGGCCTCCGTCTTGTTCGAGTTGAGCAAAGTCACTTTTCTGCCCTGTTTCAAGGCCTCCTCCATAATGGACACCAACGGAGTGATGCCAATGCCTCCCACAAACAAGACCACGTCTTTTTCGCTTGGTCTGTAGAGCAACCTCCCGCAAGGCGGTGCAACACGAAGTAAATCGCCTACCTGCAAGCCGTGATGGACGTAGCTCGAAACCACGCCTCCCTCAAGGTGTCTCACGGAAATGCGGTACTCATTGTTCTCGGGAAACATCGAAAGAGAATATTCCCGGCTCCTCTCGAACTCGGCCCCTGGTAAGTTCCATCTGATGCACACGTACTGGCCTCTTTGAGGAACAGCTATTTTTCCTTCGACAGGTGCAAAATAGACCGATTTCACGTCGCTGCTCTCTCCAACCAAACGCGTCACTTTGAAATCGCGGAAACCGGTCCACTCGAGGGTTTGAAAAGCCGCGTGCTCCGCGTTGATCAAGAGCTGTGCCAAGTTGCCGTAGGCAACCTCCCACGCCTTCAAAAACTCAGCGTTCGCGGTCTCGGGACCAAGCAACTCCCCCATGGTCCCAAGCAAACAGCTGCCCACAATGGGATAATGCTCTGCCTTCACCTGCAATCCCACATGCTTCACCACGATGCCGTTGACAAAGTCAGTCAAAGGAGCCAAGTCGTCGATGTTCTGCGCGTAGGCAAGCAACGCGTAGGCCAAGATCTTGGGCTGGCGGAGGAGTTTTTGGTCAGTTTCATTGAAAAAGGGTCTCACTGCCGGGTTCTCTGAAAGCATCTTCTGGTAGAACTTCGCAGTCAAGACCTCGCCAGACTTCTTGAGGATGGGAACAGACGCCTTGATAAGGTCTTTCTGCCTTGGGGTCAACTCTTGGATGGTGTATATGTGGTGTGTTTCTGTGGATATGTTTAGTATGAGGATGTATGTTCTCGGAGCGAACACCTCCCTAATTATACTTGGGGAGATCCTGGTAACTTCTGGACAGGCACTGGGGCCACAATCATGAACGTGTGTTTAATTTGATGATGGTCGTGAAATTTGCAACCGAAGCCACTACCCAAACCCCGCAAACGGCTTTTTTCCAATATTCCTGCACATTGTTACAAATGTTACTTCCGAGATCAGGCGATTTGCCAAAAGTGCTCCAAATCCGCCTCAAAAGACTATACGGCGCGCCACTTCGGACTTTGCTAGTGTTATTCATGATCTTATCGGAACTGTACTTTGCCGTTTATTCCGCAGAGGGCTTTGGTGGGCCCATGTTGGCGAATTTCAACTGTCGGTCGTTAGCCTGCAGTTGTCGTATGAGGCTGAGAGGCGGTTGAAAAATTAAGAAACAATGTAGAAGGCACAATTTTTTTCACGAGGGCTTACAAGCGGACCCTTTGGGGCTTGGGTAAGCGTCGCTGAGAAATTCGACGATCGGTTTGGGTGCGTCTGGGGAAGTTCAAAGAGTGAGATTTCCTCATCGGCCTTCTCAACTAATCCCGAAATTTGGCACCCTCTCCTCGTTCATGTCAGAACGCAGCGCCATCACAGAAGCACCTCAGGGTGAAAACTACATGGTCGCTAAAAAAACTCTTTAGAATTCGTTAACCTAAGCGAAGAGGTACAACTTGTCCTTCAAGTATCTCACAGGGTTGTTGAAACGCAAGTTAATGTTCAAGGCAGTGATCTCAGCAATCTCCTCCTTGGTCAAGTCGAAGTCGATGGTGAAGTTCTCCTCCACACGCTCAGGACTGGAAGCCTTGGGGATGATGAGAATATTCTGCTGCGACGCCCATCTCAACAACACCTGGGCAATGGTCTTGCTGTGCTTGTCGGCGATCTTAGCAAGAACAGGGTTCTTGAAAAAGGTTGGCACGCCCTTGGGCAACGCCGTCTCGTTGAACTGGCCGAACGAGCTGTAGGCAATGACGGCGATGTTCTGCTCCTCAGCGAACTCTCTCAAGTCGTTCTGGGTCAAGTAGGGGTTGAGCTCGATCTCCAAAGCGGCAATGGGGTGCTTGTTGTAAGTCAAGATGTCGTAGATCAGCTGGCCATTGAAGTTACTGAGGCCAATGGACTTGGTGATTCCCGCGTCCACGAGCTCCTCGAGCGCCTCCCAGGTCTCTCTGATGGGCACCCTGGCGCGCCTGGTGGTGGTCTTGGCCTCGTCAGCATGCCAGTTCGAGAACTTTCTGCCAGTATACTCCAAGGCGATGGGGAAGTGGATCAAGTACAAGTCGATATAGTCAAGACCAATAGCCTCGTTCTGCTCCTTGGCAGATCTCAATGCCTCTTCCTTGCCGTGGTGGGAGTTCCACAACTTAGTGGTGATGAACACATCCTTTCTGGTGATGATGCCCTCGGCAATGGCCTTCTTGACACCCTCACCAGCCTCTTTCTCGTTCTCGTAGTCGTAAGCCAAGTCGAGGTTGATCTTCTTGCCGAGTTTGGTGGCGACCTTGATGGCGTCGTACACGGCCCTGGCGGTGTCCTTTGGAGGGATTCTGAAGGTGCCGAAGCCAATTCTGGGAACGTCGTAGCCAGACGAGAGGCGGAGGTAATCTTTAGACGACATTTGCAGTAGGTGACTAATTGAGAAATGGATTACAATTTTTGGTCGTACCCTTGTTTTTATATACGTCGGAGAATAGGCCAGCTCATTTACGGCGCGGGAGCACCTGCCAAAAATAGTGTGGAGTCCCCCACCTGATTGTGGGAATGGTTTGTCGGAGTGCATACAGGATACCTCTACAGGCCCCGCTAATAATGCCTGACGCCGGAGCTTTTCGGCACACTATGCTAGCAATGAGTGGAAATTGCAACATCAGTGGTGTGTGGATTTATTGGCTAGGAGGAAGGCGGTGGCGTGTAGGATGACTTGAGTGAGTGAGAAGTGGGTGAGAATGCTTAGTAATGCGGCATTTGCGGAGTTTTGGGTTTTCACGTCTGGCGCGTAATATCTGCTAGTGTATATGTTGAATTTGTTAGTGTGGAGGATGTTAATATGCAGGACGCGTTTACCCTCGATATAGTTTGGGACTATATTACCATAAACCAGGGCTCTACGTTAGTCGGCCTGTTAAGCTCGAGATTGGTTATGTCATACATGGGGAAATTGCCATGGGAGCTTCCGCAAGAGTAACGCATAATACAACAATTAAGGCCCTGTATGCGTAGCTTATCCAACTCTTCAACTGAAGTGTAGTATGCCATACAAGACCTACGAGGTCCCATCCAGGATTCCACAGTTCGGCGCTTTGAATGTGGCAAACTTGCATCGCCCGCTTTTAATAGCCACATGTTTGGATGCCAAAAGGGCCGTTTGCCCTCCACCAAATGCTACCGCACATTTTTCTCCCCTGACCCAGAAGTATAGCCGCTCGCGATAAGCTCCTTTTCTAGCGTCTGCACCACCTGCTCCGTAGTCAGGCCGGTTTTCACAAGATGGTAGTTCTGGCCCGCGAGATAAAAGCCGAGGTTTTCATCCTTGAGCAAGCCAACGAGCTTCTTGAAGCCGCTGTAGGAGTAGCCGTAGGAGGGAAGGTCCATCCCCCGTCCCTTTTGCACCAATTGCTCTATAAAAGGCGTGCGCAAAGTGCGCGCCGGTTTTCCGGAGACCAAGTCCGTCATGATGGTGGGGATGTTGAGCTTCTTCTCAATGGCTTTTGCAATGAAGTCGTTCGCAGAAGATTCGGGTGTGGGAATAAAGGCAGTTCCTAACTGAACTGCAGCTGCCCCAAGTCTCAAGTAGTATGCAGCAGTTTTGCCGTCCACGATACCTCCAGCAGGAACAAGAAGCGGTTGATGCGCAGAAGAATTCACTAAACGCTTGATCTGGGTGAAAAGTGCAAATGTCGATAGGTTCTCATCAAACAATTCCAGCGTGAGGAAGTTGCCTCTATGACCCCCCGCCTCGTAGCCCTGGAGAATAAGGCCGTCAACCTTGAGGCCGATAACCTCCTGAGCTTCTGCAACGGAGGTAACACATACAAAAACCGCGATTCCGCCATCCTGGAGCGCGTGGATGGTGTTCTGGGAGGGGTGTCCAAAATGGAAGCTGACCACGGCAGGACGGAATTCGATCAATGCCGCTAGCACGCTTTTGAAAGCCTCATCGTTCTTTTCCTCGTGGTAGCGAAACGAGACGTTCAGCTTCACCAATGACGGCACTTTAGACCGGATATCCTCAGTACGAGTGGATTTCCCTAGAAGCTCAAACCAGTTCTCTGTTTGCTCGCGCGAGGGCTCGTATTGGCATGCGGGATCGTGGCTGAAAAAGTTCAAGTTGACCCGCAGTCCGCCTGAGGACGAGCGGAACTCTGCCAATTGCTTCGATAGTGCCTCGCTGCCCTTAGAGAGGTCCACGGCAGCTAAAGGAAGGGATCCGAGGCCTCCACTCGCAGTCACCTTGGCAGCCATGCCAATGGTGGAAACACCAGCCATAGGCGCCTGGATCACGGGAATCCGCGCCCCTGTGAGCAGAAGAAACTGCCTACTGAGCTCGTAAGCCATCTTTGGTCTTTAGCGGGCTATTGGAGGCGAGACAGCTTCTTTATGGGGTTATCGACTGCCTGTACATAACCCGGTTGCACTCTGGTTTCTGTGCAGGCACGAATTGTTATCGGACACACCGACCTTTCCTGCATAAGATTTGATCCACAGAGTGCATACAGCATGCACGCCTGAGCACTATAAGGCGACATTTTGGCGGCTGAACGGGCGAGACCATTGGCCGGCCGCTTTAGACGCTGTGCCGGGGGTAACTCTGGGCGCATATATTACGAAAAAATTTCTGCAGAATTTGCGTTAGGTTGTGTGTATAAGTTCCCTAGGCGGCATATTGGGCCCGAAACGGAGTATTTTTTTCTCCAGTTCACGGAATGACGGTCTGGTCGTATAAGCGATTATGAGGGGTTTAAACCCGGGACATCGGCGCCCAGGGCTTGGCCTTGTGGCACCTTAAACGAAAAAATTTTCGAAAAAGAAACTTGGGTCCTGTCCCCGCAAAAGGGACTTATCCATATTGCTTCCTCCACGTGAATAGTACCCTGTCGTCATTACCGATTCAGGTATTTTCCCGTGCCTATTGTCTACCACACAAAGGCGTAATGCAGACGAAAAAATTGTCACACGCATACCCCACACGCGAAAGTGCCAAACAAACCGGCATCACTCACCACAAAAGGCTTAGGCCAGCCTAATACGGTGCGGCATATGCACCTCGAATATTTTCTGGTGCTTTTCGTACGCTTGGAAACGGCACTCGTGATGGCCCAGTTACCCCGTCTGCCATATATAGTAAGGGGACCCCGCCCACTTTGACTAGTCTCTAGCTCAGGTCTCTTATTCTATCATGTCTGACAGCTCCATAGATGCCGCTCTCGGCCTCGTAGACATGATCCTCTCCATGAACGACAACCCGGCCGAGGGAACCGGCATCTACCACTTGATTGTCCTGACTCACAACTTGATGGGACCTAACATCCCGCCCATTCTCGTGGATGCTAGTATGAGTGTGCAAAACCAGATTTTTGGAGACTACCCGATCCATTCCGACATCGCGCCCTCGGCGGTGTTCGCAGCAGTGTTTGGGCTCCTCTCGTTTGCTCATCTTGGCATCTTCTTCGTCAACTTCCACCGCGGCCACTACTTCTACTTGTCGCTTATCTGGTGGTTCTACTGCATTTTGCGTTTCATAGGCTGGGTTCTCCGCATCATCTGGGCACAAGACGTCACAAGGGTCCAGCTTGGGCTTGCGGATGAGTTCTTCCTTGTTATTCCCTCCGTGGTCTTGGTCTCCGTCAACTTGATCCTTGCTCAGCGCTTGTTCACGTGGCGCCACCCCGTGGGCGGTTCCAGACGCTTGTTCTGGGGCGTCATGATTACCATGTACGCCTTGGTGTTGGTCATCGTGATCATCACGCTTTTGGCGTCGTACGTGCCGTACTTGAACTTTTTGAGCCGCCGGGCCTACGAACTGTGGAAGAAAGTGGTGATGGCGTCGGCTATTCTTATTATCGCTTACTCCTTGACGGCAATAAGTTTGATCGGCTTGTCGTACTTTTTCAAGCCCACCGCGAAGGATGAGAACTTGTACACGTACCAGCCGTGGTGGATCGAATCCTTCTCCCCGACCTACTTTGTCAAGCACAATGCCGCCCAGCAGGCAGAGGAGACTTTCATGAAGAGAAACCACAACCACAGACACGCCGTGCGTGTGATCGCCGCCACCCACCACCACTACAAGTCTGTGGAGGGCCTCACCACCGAGAGAGGAACTTTGTCGCACAACACCTCGCTTGCTATAGTCACCCTCACCACAGTCTTGATCTTCCCTGGTGTCATTCTTAGAGCCATCTGCTGTTTCGGCAACCAGTACAAGAAAGCCAACTGGGCCGTTACCAAGCCTGTTGCCATGTACATCTGCTGGGGCGCATTTGAGGTGATAATCAACCTCGCCTATCTCGTCGGAAGAGTTGATTTGCGCTTCTACAGACCCGACAGGTTGCCTGCTAAGGTTAGGGCCATTGTCACCGCACAGCAGTCGCACTACGCATCCGATGTAGAAGACGAGGGTGTTTTAGAGCCGAGCGAGCTCTCCCCCTCGGAGAAGAGCAACCTTCACGACGGCTTCCCGGAGGACATTCCCTTGCTGGCGAAACCTTCGGCTCCAGAGCACACAGCCCCGTACCCCAAGGAGAAGCTTAAGCTGGACAACAACGACTCAGAATTCTTTTTCTGAGCTTAGGATACCCCAGAAGAGTCGTCAGGTGCATAAAGGCACGGAGATGTACATTAGTTAGCTGGCGAGCATGATTAATTTGCAAATGTTCTTGCAATCAGAAACGACATGTAGATTAGTGGCTCCTGTTGGGATGTTCAGCGGGGTAGACGTGGAGACTGTTTTTTCCCGTTTCGGCAATAGTATCGAGGAACATCCATGCAGACAACTTCGTTCATATCTCTGGGATTTCCCGTCTGGGAGCTTTACCCCGACTTTGTTTCACATTCGGAGTCGGGCAAGAGGAACCCCAAGAACAATAAGAACAAAAAAAAAGTACTTCTAACCCACGGCGGGAGTCGAACCCGCAATCTTTTGATTAGAAGTCAAACGCGTTAACCATTACGCTACGCAGGCGAGTCCAAGAACAAAAGGTGGCGCCTTTGTTCAGCAAATCGGATGAGCACTACTTTTCTCCCAGGCTTCGGTCACGTGGTCAACTAGTTACGCACTCATAACCCTGTTACATCCTGAGCTATGTGGTTCGCCACGTCCATCCCCAATACAACTTCGGCACCGCACTTTCTGCGGCACAGAGGCGGGCCGTCCCCCGTGGTGTTTTTGGCGACCATGTACACCACAGTGCCCTTCAGACGAAGCAGGTGTTGTCGTCTATGACGTATGGACAACTTCGCAACAATTAGCCATACGCACACAAAACGCGCTTCTAACCGATACGTGCGTCGAGCTCAGGGGTAATGTTGCTGCCGACGTCAGTGAAGAGAATATATGCGCTCGTCAGCACGCACAATTGCCGGTGGGGTGCAAAATAACTAGGCGACGGGAACACCAGATACGAAGCGCAACGTAACCTGACTAAAATGTGGGCTTACGGACGGAGAATCCCGTCAACTCCTGACGAGAAGACCGGCGCAGACTCCGGCACTTATTTATAGACTTGAGAACGCCAGTGACGTGTACCAGTGACGAAGTGCGAATTGACATGGAAAATTATCCCGAGCCATGGGGCATATTTCCCAATCCGGCCCCCGTTATTCCATGTAGCTGCAACGGAACATCCAGTCACACGGTTACCACCGGAACAACTGGCCCCTTTGGGAAGATGCCCAGGCACCGGGTCACGTTGCTGCCCCTCTCCCTGCAGGCCGGAACGTGCCAACAATACAGAGCCCCGTGCCATCGAATAGCTCTACTGTGGTGGGCTAACACTGCTCAAAACAGCACCCTCCGGGCCACCCCTCGGCTAGCTTCCCTACTACGTCTTGCAGGCGTCCAACACCGTCACACAAAGCGCGCCTGCCACACGCCTCGGGTGTGTCGCTACCCGCGAGATTCCGCGGTTTCGTAGTTCTGAAAGTGAAATACAGGGGTCTGTAGCAATGATGCGCGCATAATAGCCCTGCAGCTGGTGTATTGCTCTTGACTAGATGTGACAATAACCTTGCCGAAAACGGACTATTGCCCACGTCCTGCACGGCGCGCTTAGCCTCGTTCTGCACACAGGGCCAATATCTCTGCACATAGCCCGGTTACCTGCACACGGCCTCAGCCACCGCACGTTTCCGCGATTGTCAGGCGTGCGTGCAAAGTTTTTTTCGGCCCGTGTGCAGGCCCCACCGCTTTTTCTTTTTTGCCTGTTATCCGACTCATTATCGCGAATTTCCTAACCCGATAAACTTTAAATAGGGCCACATCTGCCGGCTTTCTTTCTCTTTCTTCTCTACTCACCACACATAATCTTACAATGCAGTTCCTGTCCGTCCTCGTCGCTTTGACCGCCGTCGCTGCTGTCTCTGCTGCCAACTCCTCTGCCGCTGCTGCTGGTAACGGCTCTGCCGCTGCCGGCGGTAAGAACGGCTCTGCTGGTGGTGGCAACGGCTCCAGCTCCTCCACCCAAGCCGGCTCTGCCAACCAGATTGTCGGTGCCGGTGTTATCGGCGCTGCCGCCGCCGCTGGTGTCGCTTTGTTGTTCTAAGCTCGAGAGAATGCTGCTTAGCTTTCTCCGTGTATTCTAGTTCAACCCCATTGCCGGCAGTGGCTCCAGCTCCGGCATCCGTTTCTTTCGTTTGGGCTTTTGCTTGACGCTTATCGCTGCCGGCTCTGTGCTCCCTGATATAGCAAGTCTCCCCCTCCTTAATTTTTCTCTGTGGGCGGCCGCCGGCCGTCACTTGTCTACTAAAATAGATGGGACGACCCAGAGCTGTGTCTTGGCTATGTTTATATAATTTTTATAATCTTCAGAATGAACAATCTGAGTACTTGGGCTGAGGCCTTGTTGTAGCGCTCATTGAGGACCACTCCTGTCGCGCCACTGGCTTTTCATAACTAGGTGACCTTATCCACCTTGGCAATTTTTCACTTAAGAGCCTCTGCGTCTTTTTCATGCCCTTAATAAATGTTGCATACACTCTTCTTACACCCATCTGCAGACCACTTTTGCCCACGCGCTCATGACAAGTTTGCGGTATGCTGCTGGTCATTCGCCCATGCTGTCACACGACATCGTGGCTTCCCCGGAAAGCAACTGTATCGCAGGACAGCAGCTTGCGGCCAACTTCCAATCAAATGCAGCGCCAATGGTTGCGCAATCGCCCCCAAAATATTTCCTCTTATCGCAGAATCCGTACAGGAGTAACACACTTCCATAAAGTGGAGCAGGCATGTTGTCGCACTGTAGAGGGCCACCACACTACCGCCCAAACCCGCTAGGGCAGCCTGCAACTGCACCATCGCCTCCGCCTCTCAAAACTGTTGCATCTAGTAACGCGTGCTCTGTTGCAAACGCGAGTAGTATCGCACCCAGAGACGGAGCCACGAGCCGGTATTCAGATCGCCTGAGGCCTCTATTCGTTGCAACGCCCATACCTTTAACAACAGTACTCCAACAATTCTAGTGCCGCCCAAACCCACTTTAGTCGCCCCACGTTCGTCTAATGGCCCTGGGCTTCCTGTGGTCGTGCCATTACCGTAATGTTGGGTCCCTGCCCTGAAGCCAATTTGCCTAAAACAGAAATGATGGGGTAAGCCCCAATCTGCGCAGGACTCAGACTCCGTGCAAATCAAATACACCTGTCAAGCCCTGTAAGCCGCATCATCTATAAAACCCTGTCTCCATGTCGGACTACCCTCCGTCTCCTACCAAGGTCAAGTCTCTGAAGTCCACGGGCTTGACCGAAGATCAGAAAAAAGTATGTGTCAAATAGAACATTACTCGAACTCTCTAACTCCAGGCTCATCACATCGCTTCTGAGCAGAAGAGAAGGGAAAACATTCGCTCAGAGTTCGACAAGATCGTCTCTCTTACTCCCACCCTCAACGCACTGGAAAACCGATCCGAATTAAGCATCCTCACCAAATCCGCAGACTACATCGACTCCTTGAAGGCGGAAAACGAGCGGCTCGTCAGACTCATGGAAGAGAACGGTTTGCGAGTGCCTGACGATTTGGTCTACAAAGGCCCTGGTTTCGATGTGAAGGATATCGAGGGCGATAATAGCGACCAGGACTAGTGCCGGGCATTAGTCACTTATGTACCCTTTGTTCTGAAAATGTATTATAACACCAAAATGCTGTACTCGGCTTATTAGAGAATCTCCGTTGGTCTATTAGGCCATAATCGCGCTTGAAGTATTCTCCCAGCTTCGATTGTTTGCTTAGCCACTCTGTTCGATTTTCCAGAAAATAGCATAAGAAAATTGCCCCCCGTCGAAGTCAAATGCCGTGTTTACCAGAACAGCCTCTATGTGGCTTTTCGACGGCAAATTGGCATGGTATTCCAACGAGGTAAATACCTGTATATGTCCCCCAATATCTTTGTTCTGTTCCAACAACTGGGCAACGAGAGAGGCCTTGTTCGTCATAAGCTTGTGTATAAAGAGACTTCCTTTGCCAATATTGACCACACTGGAACGCTCGAAAAGGCTTATAATGGCATCCTCTTTCTTTTCCACGATCGCCTGTCTGTTCTCGTCGTCATCTTCGTACATGTCCACGATATCAACGAAGCTGAGGCCACCCCACTCGACGTTGGCGCCCTTTGGCAAGTCGTTCACTCTCACGATGATCAAACGGTCTTGATAAATCGAAGACGCAACATCGCGCACATACGACGCCCACGTATTCTGAACCGTTTGCAAGAGTCTGTCATTAGTAATAAAGCAGATAACGTAGCCAATATTGGTGATATTTACAACCTCCTTGACCCTATGCAAATGCTGTAAGGATAAAACAGAGTTGAAAGACTCGTTTTCAGATGACAATTGCATCATGGAGGGCACGAGAGGGATCTGCCCCGATAAGGTGGCAGTCTTATAGGCGCTTTGTGTTTCAACAATAGACTGCGAGTATGGTCCGATGTTCTGAGGCGCCCAGTATGATCTGGACCTGATGTGAATGCCTTGCTTTCTTTGAGAGGTCTTCATAATAACACAGGATAGTTGGAGCTTTTGGCCAAAGTTCAAATTGGTTTGGATGCAAATTCTGGATGGCGGGAGAAAGTAACCTTCAAAATGACTAGCATAGATGTTATTTATGCTCGAAAATTCTGCCATGTTTGATAACAACAAGTTTATGTGCTGGATATCACCAAAGGATCTGTTGTGTGTCGTCATTACCTGTTCGAGTTGTGTAAATACATCTCCAGCCTGCGACTCAATATCGTCATCAGCCAGCGCAGAGGCCACCAAACCAGAGACATATATCCTGGTCCTTGATTCTGTCACGGTAGACAGAAGAAAATTTGCTTTGCATTCAGATGTGAGTGGCTGCTTCGCAAGATGTGTCTGTGGATCCAATTCTTCGTATATGGAGGCAAAGTTTTCCTCCAACAACGGCGGGCCCTCGATTAAAGGAATATCATCCAATGGGTCTTCCTTATTGACAACTTGTACCTGCAAGCGGAGATACCACACGTCATCATTAGAAAGCTTGACAACCTCCTGATTTGTGATTTCCAACTTCTTCTTCTTGAAGATCGGGGTGTCTAGTACGATTGTCTCAAACTCCCCGCCTTCGCCGCATATGTGGACATCGTACAACTGATTCAATTGTATCAACTGAGGATAAAGCTGGGTGATGGATTTACCGAGATGCTTATCAGACAAGCCAACTGCCGCGACCTTGATAAGCCTAGCATCGAGCCCGTTCTTACACATTTCCCCCATGAGTTCCAACTGGTTTCTTTGCCAGAGATAAGCCAATGACGTGAATCCCAATCTGTCACAAACATTCTCGACTCTGGTGCGCTGGTAGTGCGATAATATAGCACCACAGCTGACGCCCTCGATCTCGGGGTGACTGGCTAGCACTCTTGACAAGAGAAGATACATGTCCTCGATCTCGTCTTTTTCGGTGACACTGTATTCCAAATCCACATTTTCAGAGGTTCCTGTAATTGCCTGGCGATATAAGGGAACTTCGAGGCACTCCGAGTAGTTCTCTATCAAATCATGGCCCACAGTCTGGAACATGAACGAGTCAATCTCATCTTTATTCAACGAGGCCTCAGGGTACAAATTGGCCAATGCCACTAGCTCATGGCCTTGAGATATGCAATGGTGGATATTAAAGAAGGAGTCCTTTCCGCCAGAGATTAACGCAACAAACTTCATCTTTCGCTGTAAATTTGGCACCCAATAATGAGAAGACATCAAGATCCGAATCACCAGTGGACTGCATACAGAATACTATTTTAGCAGTCATACTGCGGACCGTAAATTACGCTTTTCAGGAGTAAACTTCAGGATCCGTAGTAAATTTTTCTGAAGAATTTTCTCCTCTGCGCGAGGAATATAAATACAATCGATTTTTCACTTGTTCCCTTTTCCTCCACCAAATCTTGAACAGTCAATATGCCTCGTATGTATTAATGGTACAGCAGCACAACATCAGCTTAGCACACAGTGCCGGTTGATGAGGTTCGGGTCCTCATTTGTTGCAGTATATCGATCTTCATGAAAGAACCTTACGGTATGTTCTCTATCGTGACTGAATTCCCGACACTTCAGTTACAATATTGAACGCTAATGATGCTTTCTCGTTATAGAGAGGCAAATGCCGTCCAGCGTATCTGCTGTCTTTCTTTCTAACTTGAGTTCCCCAAGGATGAATTTCGAATACTGGTTACAAATGATGCACACCCGCTCCTGTAGTTTATTGAGCTTAATCTAACATTTCAGGCGCTCCCAGAACTTACTCCAAGACTTACTCCGTCCCCAAGCAGCCTTATGAGTCTGCTAGATTGGACTCTGAGTTGAAGTTGGCCGGTGAATACGGTTTGAAGAACAAGAGAGAGATCTACAGAATTGGATTCCAGTTGTCCAAGATCAGAAGAGCTGCTCGTGACTTGTTGACCAGAGATGAGAAGGATCCCAAGAGATTGTTCGAGGGTAACGCCTTGATTAGAAGATTGGTGAGAGTTGGCGTCTTGTCTGAGGACAAGTTGAAGTTGGATTACGTGTTGGCCTTGAGAGTCGAGGACTTCTTGGAGAGAAGATTGCAGACTCAGGTCTTCAAGTTGGGCTTGGCCAGATCCATCCACCACGCCAGAGTCTTGATCACCCAGAGACACATCACTGTCGGCAAGCAGATTGTCAACATTCCTTCTTTCATGGTTAGATTGGACTCCCAGAAGCACATTGACTTCGCCCAGAACTCCCCCTACGGTGGTGGCAGAGCTGGTAGAGTCAAGAGAAAGAACGCCCAGAAGGGTTCTGAGGGTGCCGAGGAGGAGGAGGAGTAAACTAACTAGTTACACTATTTACTAACTCTCGTCCGCTCCCCCTGCCAAGGGGAAATAAATTGGTTTAATACTTTCCAATTATTTATACTGTGTAGTACTAATGTCATTTATGGGTTTCTATCGACTGTAGGCTATTGCCAACCTCCTGCCGCTACCAAGTGATCTTGGTAAGAGGTGAGTAGGTTTAATCAGATCACGTGATTAGGGCTGTAGCCCTAAAGATGTGACCAGTGCGAAAATTCTTCTAGTGGGCACTCTCGCACCGGGATTTTTCAATAGTTGAAAGCCAACCACCCTTATACGGTTTTCTGGTTCTGTATTTGACTACCGAAGTATACATCAAAAATGGGTAAATCGTATGTGTGGACTAATAGTGGAGATACTGTGGAACTGAGATGATCGTGGAAAGCAGTGGAAAACGCCGCAAGACATGATAGGCACGCATGTCCCGTTGAACGACGTGGCCGAAGCACCAACCATGCAAGCTTCGTCAACGCTTGAAAGAATATGACAAAATCCGGTACATGAGGAACAACAACGAGAACCGCCACCCAAATCAAAAGCATTCCAATGCTTCGACCTAAGACGCCATTTTTGACGAACATCTCAGAGCCTCGTTGCAAATCACTCTCTGTGCGAGTACTAACATTACAGTCGTGGTTACAGATCTGGTACTCGTTACGCTTTCCAGCGTGACTTCAAGAAGCATGGCACCATTGCCTTGTCCACCTACATGAAGATCTACAAGGTCGGAGACATTGTGGACATCAAGGCTAATGGTTCCATCCAGAAGGGTATGCCCCACAAATACTACCACGGTAAGACTGGTATTGTCTATAACGTCACCAAGTCCTCCGTCGGTGTCATCATCAACAAGGTTGTGGGCCACAGATACATCGAGAAGAGAGTCAACTTGAGAGTGGAGCACGTCAAGCACTCTGCTTGTCGTCAGGAGTTCTTGAACAGAGTCAAGACCAACGCCGCCTTGAAGAGAGAGGCCAAGGCCAAGGGTGAGCAGGTCAACGTCAAGAGACAGCCTGCCCAGCCCAGAGCCCACCGTGTGGTTGCCACCGAGGGCAACATTCCCCAGACGTTGGCTCCTGTGCCTTACGAGACCTTCATCTAGTTAATTTCTCTTTATCCCCTAATAAAACGAAATTCATGTGCGTGTTGTATTGCGGTAGAGTTTTTGTATTAGCAGGATTGTGGCGTCTGGACATTGGCGGTTTTGGTATTCATATGTACTTCTCAAGACACAGGACAAAAATTGGCGATCGCGGCCATTTAAGTTACGTAGCCTATTAAGTGCCTCCCCAAACGCCACGCTTTTAGAGTCTAGGTTCACTGATATGTCTGCAGACTCTACGGTGCAGCCACCAGAGGTGGCAGTCGAAAGGGTGGAAACTGCGAAGGACCTGTCGGCCAAGTCACTGAATGTATTTGGAAATGCGCTTCAAGCGTGGACAGAAATCGACTTATCCAATCTACAGAAACGTCTCGATGAGCAAGGAATCGATCTCAAGAACCAGCAGAAAGAGTCGCTTCTCAGTCGAAAGGATCTCGCTTTGAAGACGAAGGACTTCAGAAAGTTGCCTGATTCGGATAAGCTTGACCAGATAAAACCGTTGTTGAAGTTGTATCAGAATGAGATTGACTCTTTGACAAACAAACAGAAGAAGGTGGAGACGTACTTCTTCGGATTCTACCGCTCGATTGCTGAGGCCCCGGATCCAAGACCGCTCTTGGAGTTGTCGTTGGACTCTGTTATAGATTCGCAAGAGGTGGCTTCCTTGAAAAAGGAGATCAACAAGTTAAACGAGGAGCTATCGAAAAAGGCAGACTACGACCATTTGAAACAGAGAATGTTGCGGACAGAGCAGAAGTCCGCCGAGCTCTTGAGCTCGAAGTTGCATGCCAAGGAGGAGGAGTTCAAAGCGGTGATCGAAGAGAAAGAGTCCAATTGGGCCGAAAAGGAGAGGAGTTTCGAGATCCAGACGAAAGACTTGAAACACACGATCGACGAGTTGAGAACCTCAAAGGAAGTCACGGAATTGCAGTTGAATTCCCAGAACAAGCAGATTTTCAACAACCCTTCCGACACCTCGACTCTCTTATCGGAGCTTGACATTGTTGCGAGGGACGCTGAGAACGCGAAAAAGCGTGCCTTCGAGTTGGAGAAGAGAAATGAGAGTTTGAGAAGAGAGTTGTCCATCTCGCAGAACGACGTCAAGCTTAAAGAGCTACAGGAAGAATGCAACAAGAAAGTGTCGGAGCTCGAAGGTGAAAATGCTCTCTTGAACGCCAACTTGAGGCAGGCCAGAAACAACGCTGAATCTGCGTCAAACACCAGTGCCTCTAAGGCGGAGGTGCTCAATAGAGAGATTATGCAGCTCAGCAGCGAGGTCAAAAATTTGAAAACAAAGATTGAGGCCACTAGCGACTATGATGAGATCAAGCGTGAGCTTCTTTTGATGCGCCAGATAGAATTCGGACATGGTGAAGAGGATGATGCTGGAGATGGCTCTGAGAAGGGCAATAAGCAGATCGAGTCGCTTTTTATCGAAAGAAACAAAGTTTTGACCAAAGAATTGGCTGAGTTCAGATCGCAGCATGATGACTTAATCAGCAAGATCAACACCTTGGAACTGCTGTTGAGTACGGCCACTGCCGACTTGCAAAAGTTCCAGCAATTGAACCAGAAATTGGAAATCGATATGGCTGACTTGCAGGATGCCTCTTCCAACAAGTTCAACGACAACGCCAGTTTGATTTCTGGCATAAGCAGAATGAATCGTGGATCCATCAAAAATGGCAGCCTCGTCTCTCTCAACTCAACCGGCGAAGACAACAGCTCTATCTTGCCCATCATCACCAAGCAAAGAGACAGGTTCAGAGAGAAGAACAACGAGTTGGAGGAGGAGCTTAGAAAGCAGTACAACATCGTCAACGACTTAAAGCGCCAGACCAACGCCTTAAAGACAGACAACGAGGAGTTGTACGAAAGAACTCGATACTTGGCGTCCTTCAAGCACGGCAACGACCCCAGTCTCTTCCAGCCTGTGGAAACGCAGTCGTTCAGTGCTCGCACGTCAAATCGCAAGCTTTTACAGCCTAAGCCCAACATGAAGCATGACACTGTCGATCTCGAGAACGACCCATACCAGAGGACTTACGAGTCGAAATTGCATCCCATTGAGCAGTTCAGGATAAGAGAACAGGAGCGTATAAGCTCACGCTTGTCGCCTGTTGAGAGACTCTTCATTTTCGTCACCAGGGCCATTTTGGCAACCAGAACCACCAGAACCATCTTCATGGTGTACTGCGTGGCGTTACACTGCATTGTCATGTTCATCACCGTCTACTCCATGAACTTACAAGCGCACATGCTCCCGGAGGTCGGCGTCAACACCAGCACCGGTGGACTCGCTACTGGATTATCTGGGTCACCAGATAAGGTCGAAAAGATTGTGGAGGCCATCCACCGGTAATACGTTGCTAATCAATATATCTCCGGGGCATAGTTTTCATAAGTGTACCTTTTTTCATGAATCCAGTAGTTGGAGATGTAGGTGCAAATGCAGTTGTGTTCCTGTACATAGTCATCCCTGATACAGCAAACTGATAGGAATTTGCCATCATTCGTATAAAAAACTGCGGATATCCATGAACCCAATTTTGTTCAGTGCATTATTGCTTGTAATAATTTCTCTTTATTACTCGTATCTAAACTACCAGAACAACAGAATGTCGGACCCCAAGACCCAAGAACAGAGAGACAAGGAGTTATTTGACCCCGATAACCTTATTATTAACATGGGTGGCAAACAGGTGCCGTTCAACACTATCAACAAGCCCCATGCTGCCGTGATCGACCCCAAAAACAGACCCCAGCATGATCCGAAGAGCTTTCCTGACATTGAGCCTGCTGCAAAGGAGAGAGAGGCCAACTTGGCTGCGGAGCGGGCCAAGAAGAGCGCCTAGGTGCATGTCAGGGGATTTACCAGCTTTGAAAGGTACATGTTCAAATGCTTGAAAACTTACATGTTCTAATACTCTATATTACGCTAATTATGATATACGACAGGTTTGGCTTGCAGTTGTAGTGATAGAGGACACCTTTATCTGTGTGAGCATTAAACGTGTATACCCTGTTACAGTGCCATATTCCCTTGCAATGGTATTGTGAAATACTATCTGATACAATCATTGTTCTCTCTTCCTCTCGTACCCTATTTACGTATCTCGTTTCTGAGAACAACCTGCTTCCATCTCCCAAACATGTGCAAAGCCCAAGTCCCGCGAACGCACCAAAATCAATTTGTTCATCGAGGTAGCATTCCCCAAACGCAACACTTTACATACACTATGCGAATGATAGGGCTCCCACGCATGTGGGTGCGCCAGCTCTCATACTTTGCCGGTGTTCTAGGGCTTATGGTGGTTCTTTTGCTCATAGCAAACCGTCAGAATCACATATACTTGGACAACTACTTGCCCTCCATCTTCACCCCAGCCTTTTTCCAGCCGCCTTCGGACTCGTTTATTATAGATGTTGCTGTGGAATCCTGCTCCAAAGTCCACTCCAAAAACCCCCGTTGTGGTCTCCCCAGCGAAAACTCAGGCCCATTGGGAAACTTATACCAGTCTGGAGGATGGACCAAAATAGATAAGGACTTGCGGCTCGGAGACTCGTGGATCTCGAGAAGCTACTTCTCGTATAAAAAGGTCAAGAACGAGGCGTTACGTGGGAAGATCGTCAAACCCGAATCAGAGGGCTCCAAAACAGAGAAGAGGGCCCCTGTTGACCCCAAAGAGAACCACGTTATAATAGATATTGCCGTTTGCAATCCCAAAGTCGACAACAAGATCAAGGGTAACTCGCGTCATCTCCCTGTCTACATCCTCAACGAATTCCATAATTCCCGCGTATTTGGGCCAGAGGACCACGAGATCTTGTCTTCCCAGGGGAAAGCGGAGCTCGGGGGAAAGGTCGAAGCAGTGACCCTCCACAAAGACAAGACCGCTAGCAGCAAGTCTCACAAACTCAAGGTTGAGCTCGCGAAAGGGAACAAACAGAAGGAGCTGGCGGAGAAAAGCACCGATTTTGAGGAGAACATCTTTCCCGAAAGCCCTTCTCCCAGTCTGGTCGCTCAGTTTAGTGAGGGCGGCAGTCACAAGGTCAAAAGAGTCACAGAGACTAGCAGGCACGCGTTGGACATTGTCTACATAATCCCCACAGCTGCTCAGGTGGCCGAAAGTGGTTGGCGCTATAAGTCCAATGGAATGTGGTTGAAATACGGCCCCAGTTCTAACAAAAACGCCATTACTGGTATTGACGTTTTGTTTGGATCGGACTCAGTGGAGCCGAGGCCCAACTGGCGCAGGTTGCCCAACCCATTGCGCGACACAGGCAGTCCTAGTGATAAGCTTGCGTACTTGACCATCAGAAGAGGCCCCAAGGTCGACTACAAGGCCAAGGAGTACCACCCCACCCTCAAGGTCAACAACGCTGGTAAGTTCAAGATCTTGCAGGTTGCAGACTTGCACTTTTCGACAGGAATGGGGAAGTGTCTTGATCCCTTCCCTGCCAGCACCAAAAGTGGGTGCCGGGCGGACCCCAGAACGCTAAAGTTCCTTGAAAAGGTGTTGGATATTGAGGAACCAGACTTGGTGGTGTTGACTGGTGACCAGATTTTTGGCCAGGCGTCTCCGGATGCCGAAACGTCGATCTTCAAGGCGTTGGACCCGTTTATTCGCAGAAAGATTCCGTTTGCTGTTGTCCTTGGAAACCACGACGATGAGGGTTCTCTTTCCAGAAGTGAGGTGATGAGCGTATCTGCCAATTTACCCTTTTCTATGGGTGTGGTAGGACCCGAAGAGGTTGCAGGTTTTGGCAATTATGTGGTTAACATCGAGGGCCAATCTTCTCATGCTATGGCGGCGTCGCTATTCTTTTTGGATTCCCACAGCTACTCAAAGAACCCCAAGGTCACTCCCGGATACGACTGGATCAAGGAGTCACAGCTCAAGTGGCTTGAACAGGAGGCCGCCATCACCAAGAAAGCTGACCCCAAATTGCACTTGTCGATGGGCTTCTTTCACATTCCATTGCCTGAGTACCGCAACCTTGAGCAGCCACTCATTGGGTCTCAGAAGGAGGGTGTGATGGCGCCACAGTACAACACCGGAGCAAGAACTGTTCTAGGAAGAATAGGTGTTCAGGTGGTGAGCGTGGGCCACGACCACTGTAACGACTACTGCTTGCAGGATGTGGCGCAGAAAGACACCAACGAAGAGAACAAGGTGTGGTTGTGCTACGGAGGAGGATCTGGAGAAGGCGGTTATGGTGGTTACGGTGGCTACGTTCGGCGGTTGCGTGTGTTTGAGCTTGATACTTCCAACGGAGATATCAAGAGCTGGAAGCGCACGGAGCAGGAGCCTGAGAAGGACTTTGACCACCAGATGCTTGTGAGTGGCGGTGCCGTGGTGAATTTCTAGGTATGACGTATAGCAAGTGAGAGTGAAGGCAATATAAAACAGAATGTAGAGTCACAAGGGGCGGGGAGGAGGAATTTATATGCGGAATCGGAAACGAGTTGTGAAGTGAAGGTGACTTTGCTAATATGTGAAATTATGCAAAATCGTGAGAAAAATTGAAGCAAGTCCCAAGACTGGAACGCAAAGAAAGAGTAACATAACAAGATGCTATTACATAAATTTAGGTTCCTTGAATCTTGACTGTAGAAGATACCGACCTGAAACTGAACAGGTTCCAGAACTCACTGAAGCCTCCACCGCACTCAGGATCTAATCCGAACGTTTTCCTCCACGTATTTACTGCGATGTGCAGACACCGACGGCCATTTGAAGATGGAAATGAGAAAGCCATAAACAGCAAGCCGGTCCTTTTAGCAATAGGAAGGTTACAACACATGGCACGTTTCCAATGAACATCAATTCCTCTGCTTTTCGCATTATTTCTCTTAGCCTGGGTCCGCCATTCTTGGATGCAAGGGACTTACCCATGCTTCCCAGAGCACACTAGCTGCCCGCAACGTGCCTCAAAAGACCAACAGCACCGCGGGGCGTTTCCGAAGCACATGTACTGTCCTGTGTTCCAGCACACGTTTCTCTTTTTGCACCCCACCCAACACGCGTGTCAGGCCGCTATGCCATTTTCGCAATAGATAGCGCGTATGCGAACAGTGATTTCCTCCGCATTAAACCACCCACAACGCCAGCCCGCCACAAACCAAAACCACACAAATGGCCGAGGTGGTGGAACAGCGACAAAGCCTAGCGTCTTTAGAATCGCAGGGCGCCAGCGATGCCCGCGAGCTTAAACTGTGGCTAACCAAGTCCAACTGCCAGCACCACTATTCGCGATTCGTGGACCACGGAGTGACTTACGAGCTCCTTCCCGAACTAGACACGGATGCGCTTCGCGAGATGGGCGTCTCGCGTCTTGGCGACCGGCTCCGCCTCGAGTTAGCGATTCAGAGCTTGAAAAACGAGCGTCTACAGAATCACATCTCCGTGGACGAGCTACAGAAGCTATTCACCGCCCATTTCGGCACAGGCACCCCCGGGGGCGCTGAAAGTGACGGCTCCCGATTAGACGCCTTGGGTGTCAGCGACCTGGCTACTTTGCTTCCACTTCTGGCTCAGGAACCGGGCTTTTCCTCCCTGGGGGCTACCACCTCCAGCGGGAAAGATCAGAACAAGAACATCACGTTCATTCTCCAGGACGGCTCTCTCAAGCGCGTCAACGTCACGGGTTGCTTCAACGCCCAGCTGATAAAACGCAAGGTGTTGCGCAAGTTGGGCCTTAAACTGCAGGAGCTTCGGTACGACACTTATATCCACTCCGAGACGGGCTCCGTGGGCCTGACCGCTGACATCGACAAGGGTCTGGTCAGCCTCTTGTTTGACGTGGAATTGGTTACCATCTGCTATTCGCCAGAGCGGCTCGAGAAGCACCGCATTATTCTCTGTCCCAAAAATGAGTATCCCACTGATGCTGCCATAGAGATGTCGCGAAAGATTATGCACAAATACCGCAGTTTCTCCGACGCAGCGCTTCTTCGGACCTCTGACCTCTCAGAGTACCATATGCCCGAGACAAGACGGTATCAACCGCCAACAATGCGCAATTTCTTTGGCCAGCGGCCGCCCAGTGAGTTGATCTCGCTGAATCTCGCCGAATACTTTCCAGAGGCCCACCAGCGCGATTTGGAGGCCACCGTCCGCAATTCCGTACGCTACAGTGTACGTTTACTGCGTCGCTTCCAGCTCCCTGCTTCCATAGGTGGCAGTAACAGCTCAGTCAACGGTAATAGTTCGATCTCTAAGCGCATGTCGGTGTTGAGCAACGCCACTGTGACAACTCAGAACAGGGCCATGTCGCTCTACTCTACAGAGACGGCCTTGGTGCCGCCCAAGAGACTTAAGGGACGTACCATTGGTGACATGATGGTCAATAATCTGCACGCTATCGAGGAGGTACTCAATACTGGCACTGACAGCCTGTCGATCGGATCAAAACCACACAGCGGCACAGATGTTCGGTCCATAGAGCTGGCCGGGTCGTCAAACCGGCTCCCGCGCCACCGGTTGTCGATTTCTGCGTCCTTTGCCGACCCCTCAGGCACAGTGAAGGAGACAAACCGCTACTCTCGCATAGAATTGCTCAATATCGATTCTGACGAGGACGAGGACGATTTTATTTCTGAATATGGTACCTATCTGAGCGGGGAGCTCGGAGAGTACGATGGAGAGGCCCCGGTGTCCGATACGGGTCAGAGAAAGTGGCTTCAGGGTGCGCGGATTGGTGCAGGCAGTTTCGGGACCGTCTATCTTGGAATGGATCCCTTTACAGGCGAATTAATGGCCGTGAAGCAGGTGTCGCTCCCAGATAAAACCAGCATAAACAACAACCTGCAAAAGCTCATGATCGAGGCTTTGGAGCACGAGATGACGCTTTTGAAGGAGTTGAACCACGAGAACATTGTGCGGTACTTTGGGTCTTCTACCGATGACAACTTCTTGAACATTTTCCTCGAATATGTACCAGGCGGATCTGTTCTGTCGATGCTTCTGTCGTACGGACCGTTTGAGGAGCCGCTTATCCGCAACTTCATTCGCCAGGTACTAATTGGGTTGATTTACCTCCATGGCGAAAACATCATCCACCGAGACATTAAGGGCGCCAACATCTTGATTGATATCAAGGGCACGGTGAAAATCAGTGACTTTGGTATTTCCAAGAAGGTGGGCCACAACGTGAACCTCGACGAGGATGCCGCTGGCCAGGGAAGTCAGAAAAGAGGAGGTAGAAGGGCCTCCCTTCAGGGCCTGGTGTACTGGATGGCACCGGAAGTTGTCAAGCAGACAGCATACACGAAAAAAGCTGATATCTGGCTGGTGGGATGTCTTATTGTGGAGATGTTCACAGGAAAGCACCCGTTCCCAGACTTCAGTCAGATGCAGGCCATCTTTAAGATTGGCACGCACATCACTCCGCAGATTCCTGAGTGGTGCACGGCTGAAGCGAAAGACTTTTTGGTGAAGACGTTTGAGTTGGACTACGAAAACAGACCAGATGCGGTGGACATGCTCGGCGAGGCATTCCTCAACCCTTTGATCTTGTCGAAACAGTGAGCAAGTAGAATGTAAGCAGACATCAGTTTATGTAAGGGGTTGCAGAAAGTGGCGAGCGGTATGAGGTCCATACAGACCGAGGGTTTCACACTGAAGCCTGTGCAGATGTGAGGAAGAGATGGATTCGATAACCTGACTTTGGAAAAAAACCTTAGGGGCCCGTTTTTCACCCAGAAGGTTATGCAGAGCGTCTTTTCTCACCCAGAAGTTGGTCAGACGGATCTCAGTTTTTGTGGGGTTGTCCCAGGGCTGTCTCCGCATTTATGGAGCACCAACACCAAAACAAAAAAACGCCGTGACAGGTGCTAGCCACCCCAGCCTTGCTGTACAATTAGCGGTGCTTTTGCAACAAGAGGGTTTTCGCATGATACGCAGCAACTCAAAACACAGCTTCTGCAATAGACGCCTCACCTCACACAGAGCACAAACAATCCCACAACACAGAAAATCAGCACACTTCACAGGCCAATCTCTATACTCTGCTAGGCCCCGTTCGCGCCGACCTCTTTTTCTATACCTGTTGACTTCTCTGAAGCCTCCTGGTAAGCCACCACGCCTCGCTCACCGAGTCAGCCTCAGCACAGCCAATTGCAGTCACTCACTAGAGGAGCCAATCTGTCTATGTCTGTATCTCTCTATGTCTGTATCTCTCTATGTCTGTATCTCTGTATCTGCCTATTTATCCTCCCCCTGTAGCCCAAACCTGTGAGCATCCCCTTCACAACCCCCACAAAAGCTCCACGCACTCGCTTTTGGTGGCCAAGACCCTTTTCTCCGGTCATCCACGACCAAGGTCGCACTGTCCTCTATGTAGGAAAAGAATGAGGAGTCATTAGCGCCAGATGAGCTGAGACAAGCCCCACTAATACCACACCACAGTTCCATATAGCATCATTTCCCGCCGACTCCGACGTATATTATCTGAACTGCCCCCACAATCCGTCTTCGCCCTTTCCAGTCTGCATTCAATGGAGATTCCGTTGAAGTCACGGCCTGAGGTCTCTACCACACACCTCCTCCAGGAACTGCCGTTCGTGCCCAAATTGCACGAGAATGACAGCAACAACACCATCATAGGCGACAGAGATACGGTTGACGACCACGAGCCCCGCAGGGCCCGCTTCGACCGTTCCAACGGCCTGTCGGATACCCTCCCCCACAAGAACTACAAATTGACCCGCACCTACTCGGAAACGGAGGCCAACAACTTCGATCTGGAAACGGGGCACCGCTTATTCGATGACGGCAAGATCCGGCCCAAGTTGCTGCGTACGAATTCTCCTGCAAAACGACCCCACAATTCGCCTACCCCACCTCCTTCCCGCATCTATTCCCGCTCCCACAACGAGTATGTGGACGACGACACCACCGGGCTCGTGGGACTTGAAGACGAGTACATTCCGGGTCTCAACTTTGGCGATATGGTCTACAAGTGGAACCTGGCGACCAACTCCGACCAGAACCTCGCGGGTGGTTTTTACAAGGAATCCCTGACAGCAGACAGTACGCTGACGAGCCACTCCAGCACTCCGCATAGCCGCAATCAGTCCTATCTCGATTTGAACAAATTGCATGCGCAGGTGGCTCCCCAACCCATCAAGTTTCGCAATCTGGGTGCTGCGAACCCTAAGTTCCTGTTCACCCGCCTCAACGACTACATGAAACAGCGCCAAAGCCCCAGTGTCGGCCCCAAAAACGACACTTCCACTGAAAATTATATGGCAGGTACGAACACCCTCACTCGCAAGAGTGAAAACGACGGGTTTGAGCGCAACAAGAAGTTGAAGTCAGGTCAACTCATCAACCCAGACACGGGTGACATCAACTACGAACTCATTCTCAACAGCTTGCCGTCTAACTTTAACGACTTGCCCTACTCGCAGCGAAAGAAAATGGTAAAGTCTTTCTCTGAGTCCATCGACTACTCGCAGTTCTCGCTCTTTGCAAAAAGTTACTTGTCCGATAAAGGAAGTTCTGGCTCCAACAAGACCCCACGCAGTGGTTCTGTTGGAAACAGTGGCTACTTGAGAAGGTCCAGGAGAAACAGCTCCACCAATACCGTGGCGGGCCGCTTACTTGCCCTTTCGTCCTCCACAGACTTAAGAAAGTTTCACGACTCGAAACCCAAGGAGAATGTCGACGAAAAGGGAGCTCTCGTTATGGGCTACGTTTTGGGTAAAGTCATTGGTTTTGGTGCCTGGGGTACCATTAGAGAATGTTATGGTGACGATGGCGTCGTCAGAGCTGTCAAAATCGTCAAATCGCAGCAGGAACGCGACCACAGCTCACCAAGGAAGTCTAGCTCATTCATATCGAAGGAGGAGATCCATTCAAATGTGCCCAAGGTTTTAGAAGTCTTCAAAAAGGAGATCAGTATCTGGCAACAGCTTCACCACGAAAACATCTTGCCCTTGATTAAGCATTTGGAGACAGAGAACGCCACATTCTGTATCACAAACAGAATCCTGGGGGGTACACTTTTCGAGATGGTGTCCAACTGGGGTGTGTATGATATCGGCTTACAGACCACACAGCCCCTGCTCGAGTTTCTGCTTGAGAACGTTGGTCTCCGGGTTTCTCAAACTTCAAACTTCATCAAGCAAATCGTCAACGCTCTAATCTACATGCATCAGGAATTGGGAATTGTTCACGGGGACCTCAAATTAGAAAATGTCTTGGTTGACGACCAGGATAAGAATGACATCAAAATGATCCTCTGCGACTTTGGCATGTCCAGAGTGTACACCACACGATTGAGCAGGCAGTCCTCGCGTGTTATGACTAAACACCTTGATTCCAACGACTCGGCATCCATGATGAGAAGCAAGTCGTCCAATACTGACTTACGCAGACCGTATACTGGCGGCCACACACCCAGCACACGGTATCTATTCACCGACGACTCGAAAATCGGCATTTCCAACATCTTGAAGGCCCATGGCCCGTCGATGCAGTCGTTGGATTTGACGCCTACACAATCTAGAAACTCCTTATTCAACTTCCATGAGAACAAGATCAAAGACCACCAGCTTTCCAGCGGTATAGAGTCCGACTTGCCCCACTCCCACATTGGATCCTTGCCTTACGCTTCTCCAGAGTTGTTGCTGCCATCCCCGCCGCCGTTGGGTCCATCTGCGGATATCTGGGCCTTGGGGGTGTTAATGTACACTATGATTGTGGGAAAATTGCCCTTCCAGCACCCCTACGAGCCGCGCTTGAGGGCTATGATCAGTGCCGGAAAGTATGCCAAGGACGATTTGCAAAAAGCGCTTTTGATGCAGTGGGTTCTCGCCAATAAGGATGCGGGTATTAGCGAGGAAGAGGGTAAGGAAGAATGCCGTCTCTCGGGATCGCTGCTCTCGCACTCATTTGTTGACATGAAGCGTTTGCGGCACATTGACCAAATCCACAAGACGTGGCAGGATAGTGACCACAGCCAATACAAGTGGCTCTACGACTTAATCACCGGGTGTTTGGAGGTGAACATCACCAAGCGGTACGACTTGGACATGATTTACGACTCTTTGAAGGAGAACTAGAGCGGGGATAATTGCTGGTGGCTTGATGAAAAAAAAAAACCTCGCAGAATGTGTGTTTACATGCAAGGCAAATTTCGGAGTAACGAAAGAAACCAAGAGTCTCATCCACCAAACAGAGTCAACTTTTGGAAAAAAGAGTTGAGTCCAAGGGTGGCCAAGGGTCATATGCGGAATGTGGCATACCAGTCACATCGGAAATCCCACGCATGCCAGCGAAATTACCCTAACTGCTAACTTGAAGCACCAGCTGACTCTTACCAGAATTGTCTTTATCCAGCGTATTCCAATATGCTTACGCTTTATGAGCCAACGCCTAACGAGCCACGACCAGTAGCCATAGTACATAGAAATGGACGCCAGAGTTCGCTGCCCTGCTGTATTTGCCTTCCAATGGAAGGGCCCGAGACCCATCAACAAAAAACACCGCACGGGGTTGCTCCGACACGGCAATAAGCACCCAGTTTCCGGCGTTCAGTGGCTATGAACCAGCACCCGGTCATGGCACCGGAAAAACTCAATCTTCACAGGGCCCCTGTGACTCGCAGACACCTGGACCAGCACACTTTCATTTCCCCACGCCAGCATTTCTGTGAGGTATTTGTATCGTAGCATCCGGCGGTGCCTGTGACCATGGTCTCACTTTATGGCCAAATAGGGCCACGGGCTGCATATTCGATGCTGCAGATGCCGGATATGTCAGTGTGCGACCTGCATGTATCAGCCGAAGCCGGAGAGTTGCTACAGGGTGCAGAAGCACGAATGTGCTATTTGGCTCCCTCGAGAGCGGGTTTAAAGACAAGCTGTTTCACTACGATTCCCTCGGTAGCCATTCCAAGTTTGAACCTGTTTAGGCCCAAAGCAGGGCAAATAGGGCATCCTTTCTGGCCCACGTACTCCGGAAAAATACCAAATATACCAACCGGCGATCATCGCACCGTTTTATGTCAGATGGGGCTCGCAACCAGTGGCTGCAACTTGCTGCTTAACTAAGCTGGTGTCTTTGTCAGGTTCAGTTAGGTGCGCTGCGGCAAGCAGCGGTGCTCCCATCCTCCGGGGCTGACGTCTTGTTACATCATGCAAAAGTCGGCACCTTGGCCTGGTGGTTATATAAACTGAATTCCGCGCCACCACGGTTGCGCTATTGCAGTCGAAGTAAATATGGCGTGGAGTCTCAAGGCTAGAACAAACACTTTCGGGTTGCGGGGCCGCCCCCTCCGGGCCTTTGTAACATTCACGGCCGTCATGGGTTTCTCACTCTTTGGCTACGACCAGGGCTTGATGTCCGGTCTCATAACTGGCCCCCAGTTTAACGACGAGTTTCCTCCTACCAAGCTCACACCCTCAGTTTCCAAACACCACACTACGGTCATCCAGGGCGCTGTCACCGCATGCTACGAGTTAGGATGTTTTTTTGGTGCGTTGTTCGCCTTGTTCAAGGGCGATGCCACTGGCAGAAGACCCTTAATTTTCTGCGGCTCCCTCATTATTATCCTCGGTACCATCATCTCCGTCACCGCCTTTAGGGAACACTGGGGCTTAGGTCAGTTCGTGGTGGGCAGAGTCGTCACCGGAATTGGCAACGGGCTCAACACCGCCACCATTCCCGTGTGGCAGTCAGAAATCTCCAGGGCCGAGAATAGAGGCCGTTTGGTCAACTTGGAGGGTTCGGTCATCGCCATCGGTACCTTCGTTGCCTACTGGATTGACTTCGGCTTGTCTTATGTGAACACTTCTGTGCAGTGGAGATTCCCGGTGGCCTTTCAGATTTTCTTTGCGTTGATCCTTTTTGTGGGTATCGCCGAGTTGCCTGAGTCACCCAGATGGCTTGTGGCCCACGGAAGAAGAGAGGAGGCACTTGAGGTTTTGGCAGCGCTTAAAGGATTGGAACCGGACTCCGACGAGATATATGCTGAAGCGACCGTCATTCTGGACGCCGTCAACAGGTTCGACAGGGCCCAGGTCGGCTTTAAGGAGCTCTTTTCCGGAGGAAAGAACCAGCACTTTGCCAGAATGGTCATTGGTGCATCGACGCAGTTCTTCCAGCAGTTTACTGGATGTAACGCCGCCATTTACTATTCTACCATTCTTTTCGAGGACACTATCCAGTTGGAGAGACGCTTGTCATTGGTGTTGGGTGGTGTTTTTGCAACCATTTACGCGTTAGCGACCATCCCGTCGTTTTTCTTGGTAGACACCTTGGGCAGAAGAAGCTTGTTCTTGATCGGCGCTATTGGCCAAGGGTGCTCGTTCCTCATCACCTTTGCCTGTTTGGTACACTCCACCAAGCAGAATGCGAAGGGTGCTGCAGTGGGCATCTTCCTCTTCATCGTCTTTTTCGCGTTCACCATTTTGCCTTTGCCGTGGATATACCCTCCCGAGGTGAACCCCTTGAGAACCAGAACTGTTGCTACTGCAGTTTCGACATGCACAAACTGGTTGACCAACTTCGGTGTGGTGATGTTCACGCCAATTTTCATTGCCACTAGTGGCTGGGGCACCTACCTCTTTTTCACCGTGATGAACTTCCTTTTCGTGCCGGTGATCTTCTTCTTCTACCCCGAGACTGCTGGTCGCTCTTTGGAAGAGATCGATATTATCTTCGCTAGGGCTCATGTGGACGGATCGCAGCCCTGGAGAGTGGCGGCCACCATGCCGCCTTTATCTGCCAGAGAAATCGAGGAGCAGGGTACTCAGTTGGGCATCTACGACGATGACTTCGAAAAGGAGAAGTTCGAGAACAGAGAGACCAACGACCACTCGTCTGAGTCGTCCGGAAAGGAGTTCACCAACGACGGAGATGGGGTGGAATCCCCCCACCAGCCCACAGGGGGTCCTTTGGAGGGCGTTTAAGACATGTTTATTTAGACCAGTAAATAAGACACGGTGAATAAAGTGAATTGAGAAGTACAGAAATTAGCTCACACGAACGACGACCTTTCCCTGGGCCTTGTTTGAGCCTAGCACGTCAAATGCCTTCTGGAAGTCTTGGAACTCGTGCACACTGTCGACAGTAACGCGAAAGTTGCCCGTTTCTATGTCCTTAGCACCTTCGTCAATCTTACTGCCGAGAATGTCGTGAAGCAACAACGAGTAGTTGTACGGCAACAAGCCCAACCTACTCCTCACGAGCCTCAAACCAGTAAAGAGATTCTTGAAAATTACACCCATGGCGTGTGAGCTTAAGTAGGCGGTCTTCTTGTCGCCCACGATGGAGATGTAGTGGCCCCCCTTTTTGAGCACAACGTCTATGGACGGCCACAAGTCGCTGGTTCCGCAGCAGTCAAATACGTAGTCGAACTGGCCGGTCTTCCCCACCGACTCTAAAACAGGGTTCAAGAGCGATTTCTGCTTGGTGTAGTCGATGATAGTGTTAGAGCCCAACTCTGTGACGATCTCGTTGGAGCGGGGCGAGTTAGTAGTCACGATCTCCTTGAAGTTGTACTTGTTCCTTCCGATCTCCACAATGAGTCGTCCCACAGATGTGGCTCCTCCGAGAACCAAAATTTTCGCTTTCGGGTCCACCTTGCCGATGAATTTGAACATTTGGTTCGCAGTAGCGTAGACCAAGGGCCAGGCAGCAGCCTCATCCCAGTTCACGGTGCTGGGAATCTTGGTGATGCCTGCATCGGGGGTAGCGCTAGAGTCCAACAAAATGTACTCAGAGAGGGATCCCGTGCCGAAAATGTGCACCGCAAAGCCGCAAACGGAGTCGCCCTCCTTCAAGCCCGTTTTGGACGCAGCCTCCGAGCCTATGGCAGCAACAGTTCCAGAGTAGTCGCGGCCTGTGCCCTGGTGGTCGTTGAAGAAGCCAGTCACAGAGTAGGCCGACTTATAGAGAAACAAGTCCACAGGGTTGAGGGCCGCCGAGTGCACTTTAACAAGGATCTTCTTGGACCCCACACCAAAGGTGCCATCGGCCTGTTTGACGAGGTCGAGGACCTGCTCATGTATGGCCATGGGCGTGCTGTTATTGGGGTAGGTGACCGCCTTGTAGCGGAGCTGGGGAGTGGTGAATGCCATTGGTGGTTTCCGCTGCTTGGCTAACAGAAACTGTGCGATGGGGTCGAGTGTTAAATAGCTGCAATCGTGCAAATGCAGGCGCATTTTTCACATGAGCTCGTATGGAGGAAACCACGGCCTATGCTGGAAAAGCGCATTTCTGCGTACTAGGCGGCATTTTCGAAGCTTCAGAACCTTCTGGAGCCCTCTTTGCCTTTTCTACGACCTCCTGGAGAACAAGGGCATTGTTCCTTGCTGCGGTCGCTGATGAGGGGGGCTCAGTGGCATTTTTTGAGCTCGGGAATACGGTCCTAAGCCCCGACGCGTTTCAGATCCTCGGTCGTTTCTTCGCCACAAGAACCAACTCTCGTCTTCATTTCGTAGGCTCCGTAGCTAGTGTACGAAGAGGTTGCAGCCAAGGCACCCTCTTCACATATGGGCTGTGTGCAGGACCACGATTTATGGAACACGTTACTGTGCGATCTGGCCTTTCAAAATAGACTTAAATAGAGTCGACATGGGTTTACCAGAGGGCTACACTTTCAGGAAGTTGGCGGTGGGCGACTATGCATCGTACCTACACACATTGTCTGCTTTGACGACAGTGGGTCAGATTTCCGAGCAGCAGTTTGCCGACTTGGTGCACCACTGGAACACGCTACTGCACATCTACTACCCCCATGTGATAGCCAACCACGAGGGAGTGGTGGTGGCTGCGGGGATGTTGTTCGTGGAGAAGAAACTAATCCACGAGTGCGGCTTGGTGGGACACATCGAGGACATCGCTGTTGCGAAAACTGAGCAGGGCAAGAAGCTAGGCCACACTATGATCACGCGTTTGAGTGAGCTTAGCAAGCAGGTGGGCTGCTATAAGGTGATTTTGGACTGTTCCGACCACAACGTGGGTTTCTACGAGAAGTGCGGTCTTAAAAACGAGGGCGTGGAGATGGCTAAACGCTTCTAGATTTATTATCATACTATACATACAAGTTCACTCGCAGCATCTGCCTTTCTACTTCAGTAAGCAGCGGCATTTTTGGTGCCATAGTGAGGCCTATGCCCGAAAACGCATCATAAAAATGCAGTCGAAAGACGACTTAGATTTTCTCAAGTGCCTGAGGTTAGTATGCCGATCTCAATAAGACTTCTAGCCTTGTAAATGGCTGTAGGTAATACGCACTTCTAACGAGACAATGGAGTTTCCTCTGATGACCTGTGGGTTAGTAAGGCACTGCAAGACTCAGTTCCACTATACGTACTATGGTGCCAATATTAAGCTTGTCACCCCCTTTGTGCTCTTCCAAGGCGTCTGCCAACGTGATATTCAAGAAAACCTATCATGTTAGTAATAGTTCCCTCGGCTTATTTGGTTATACGTACATCAAACCCTCTTAACGTTCCGATGACCTTTCTGGACCCATTCAACTGGACTGATATCTTCTTGTCCATGTACTGATGTGTTAGTATAAAACATGACGAGAATTTGGAGGTGTGACATACGTTTTTCAACTCCGGTGTAGAAACCATGGCTGCTTGATTTATGGATGTAGGTGCTACTTTCGCAATGCGATACTCAGCTGTACTTTTCGCGATATCACAACATCAAAACACGACCCCGACAACACTAAAAGCACATGAGTAACATAGACTTTAACGTGTTGGATAACATCTTGACATCGCCATTGCAACCCTCGGTTGGCTCCGAAGAAAAAGGAGAAGAAAGCGATTTCCAAAAGGACGAAAATGGCAATCGTTTGGATCTCAATCGGGCCCTCCTGAAATCTCAGTTTCCAGAAACCGCCAGCGGCTCCGAAAAGCAGCTTAGTGAATCAAGCACACTTTCCAATTCGGATGTGCGCCAGGAGGCCTCGGGTGTTGAAAAATTGCTCGAGCAGCAGAGCGTCAAACTTGCACTCAATAGTGAGAGAAATGCTCTCATACAAAAGCGGTCTTCACTCAAAGACTCCATTGAGAAGGCCAAGGAGCGCCTTAAGATCCTTCGAGATAAACAACAGAGCAAGGTATTTGACGAGAAAATGGAGAAGTACCTTGAAGACAATAACGAAACGGTGAACACTCTTCCTGATCCAGAGGTGCATCAATACAAAAGAGACGTTACGTTGGAAAACCTCCTATCTCAGAAAAGGCTCCAAGATGGCCACAACAGCAATGAGAACGACAATTTGATCATTTCCAACTTGAACGTTCTCCCCTCAAATAACTGGGAAGAAAGACTACAGTTGGTCAAGCTCTTTTATCCCCATCTAGAAATAGAGCACGCCAAAACAACCACAGCATACGACGACACTGGCAAGTTGATACGAACAATCAGTTACTCCGTCGTATCGCCCTCTCTTTTTGCATTAACTCTTAATGTGGCTATCAATGCCGCTAATGAAACAATTACCCAGATTCGTCTCCAGGACGACAAATCGCACCAACTCACTACACTCCACTTACTATCGCCAGCATTTCATAAAGTCATCTTGGATAACTACTTGCCGGGAAGGAAGATCGATTTGTTGATGTACAGTCTCAGTGATCTTTCTGTTCTTCTACACAAAAGAATCTCCACTATGTACAAGATCATAAGGCTGTATCGCGACCACATTGACGAGAAGGCACTTACCGAGCTATGCCAACCCGAGGAGATTTCGAATACTGTGAAGGTCTTCTCCATCCTAAAGTCACTCAATTGTATCAGTCTCGATATCCCGAAGGGCGATGCCGAATTCAGGGTATCTTTGAACTGGAATATATTTGTGTCTGATATCATAACCGGAAGCTGTTCCTCGTCACTTGCACTCTTCATCGTCAGAAAGTCCGATAACCACTTGTTTGAAACAGCAGATCCCTTGTATAGGAGATTAACGGCGGAGTATGGGATATTTGCTGGCTTGAAGTTGATTATCAAAAACACGTTTGGCGTTGATACTTCTGACTAATGCGTACTATAATAATTTCTTCGCATCCGTAGTTGTTCTATTTTGTAGTGTAAATTATTTAAGTGAAGTGAACCTTCTCATTGACCAAGTCAAATTTTACAGTGCTTTTTTTGGAGGGCCTGCTGTGAACACTCAACCACTCATCCACAAAGGATAGTAGATCCTGTATGAAGTTGCTCTTCTCGTTGAAGTGGTCATAATCATGTATCGCCAAGTGCCCCAATCCGATCTCTTCGAAGTTTGCAATTTCGTCAGAGCCGTTAAAGGTACCAAGACCATTAAATCCAGAGACCTCATATTCATCGTAACCAGTTTCAGTCTCGTGCATGCCGTATTCCAGACCATTCAGCAGTTCGAGTTCCAGTCCGAGATTTCTATAACCAGTTAAAATCTGGCCTTGCTGCTGGTAGAAGTACGCCTCAATGCCATTTATGAGGTCAAATCTTATATCCTCCCACTCCATGCCCAAGAGACCGTTCAGCGTAGACTTTTTGTACTGGAAGTACTTTTGAATTCTCTCGGTCAATGCAGTAATTTTGTCAGCAAAGACGTGGGGAGTTCCTCTAAACGCAAGTTTTGTCTGGCGTATCACTGGCTTAGACTTATTGATTATGGTGTGGAGTGCAGACAACGAAGTGTTGCTACCGCTGGTCAACGGAATGAAGGGTGTCGATGAAGTGTACTGTTGTGACAACACCGCAATGTTTGGAATTGGAAAGGAGATCCCGGTGGCAGAATTTTCAAGCCTTTTGCCCAAAACACCAGATCCATTTCCCAAATTCAGAGACGCAGTCTCATCTTTGGAGGCAACATCATTTCCACCTTTTCTTAGCTTCTTCTTAGTGTCTGTGGTGATTTCTGAAGCGTTACTGAAGTTGGTGTTAAACGACATCTCAGCTGAATTAGGAATAGAATGACGCTTAGGCTTTCGTTTCCGCGAGACCTTTTCCTCTGTGGACGATGACACCCTCTTTTTCGGCACCATTTTAGCTTCGAGTTCCTCCTCTGCGGTTGCCTCAACGACGTGCGAAGCCATTTTAACCTCCCCAGCTTCTTCAGCAACAGTAGTATCCTCCTCACCAGCATACGACATAGCGGTCATATCCTCGTCGCCCGTGACATCTGGATTGGCGAGGTGGTCGATTTGCTGCTGCATATGCTCCCTGTCTCTTTTGGATTTGTTGCCTCTTTTGGGGTGGCTGTTGTGCTCTTCATCAGCCAAGTAGTTCAAGCGCGTGGTGTACATTTTCTCAGAGTACTCGATCTCAAAGTCAGTGTCCCTGTCAAACTGCTTGAGCTCCTCTTCGGTGACATACTCGATATCGGGGATCTTTCCTGCCCCAAATGGATTTTTTGCCAAATCCTCTTCGGTAAAGTTGGTCTCAAGATAGGTGTAAAGCAACCACAAGAAACGCTTGGCTCGGTTCTTCGGGTGCATGCGGGCATCAAGGAAGAACTCCATAAACTGGCTTTGGAAGTGCACATCCTTATCGTCGTAGTGAAACTTGAGATTGCGGCCGTAGTTGCTCATCAAAAATACCAACTTTATCACGTTTGTGTTGGGCTTCTGCGGACGCGGGTGGTTGAGCACGTCCACGATGGACTTCAATTTGTCGAGCTCTGGGCCTTCACAAACCGCTTTGAGAATGGACTTGAGCCGCGGTGTGTCCTGTAGCGGTTTGGAGGCCGCGTTGGCGGTATCTGCCTGGAGCGACGGGATCGAGTGGTAGGTGCGTAACGACGAACGCATTTCTGGCACGAAATTGATGGTAGTGTTCATTCTGCCAGCGTTGACAAGAAGACATACCTTGCTTACAGACTTTCCCATGTGCTTATCGCGGATCAAACGCTCCTTTAAGATGCGCGAGCACTTGGTCGATTCAGCCAAGGTACGGACGTAGAGCTCGCCAAATGTGATCCTATCATTGTTGTTGACAGTGGGAATAAGCGACTTTGGGAAGCTGTTTGTGAATACCGCGGTTTCGTCCTCGAAGAGTGCCTCGAGGAAGTCATATTGGATGTCGCGGCGCCAGAAAGGCTCGCCATCGGCCTTCTTCAAGTGGCGCACGGTCTTGGCAGCAGCCAGCAGGTGCTTATCGGACTTTGCCGATCCAAGGTGCATACTTTTTACGTCCTCGTCCATATCGTCGTCGAACCCGCTGGCGTCGTCATCACCATTAAGGTCGAAATCGGCCTCGGGCAGCTCTCCGTTTAAAATCGACGTGAGCCCGGTCGCTGGCGGGGAACTTTCCGAGACTACTGCCGTAGCTATACTGGCGGGACTCACGAGGCTGGATATGGCAAGCGCCTTTCGCTGCGGCAGCCCAGCAGCCGCTTCGTCTGATACCAGAGACGTGGGCGCGCCCACGTAGGTGTCGTGGATGGGGTCGTAGTTCATGAGAAGGTGCGGATTTGCTTTCAGTGCGTTTATGATGGGTTCAGAAAGAAAATGACGTGTTCAGGACACCTTAAAGGCGGTTTTTTAGGCACTTCCCAGAGACGTTCTCTGTGGCAGTGGGGAGTTGCAAAAGTCGAAAAACACGCAATTGCGCTGTCAAGGCCTCTAAGAAGACTCGGGAGTCGCCTTGTTCACGCAGAAACGTCGCGCACGTGCTGGCTCGTATCGTGCACTTATGGTCCGTGGAGGGTGTGCCGTGAGTGGAGGAGGTTTCGCGACTGGACGATTATCACGAATTTGCGTGCGGTGCACGAACCTCCACAAGCCCTTCAAACAGGCGTCCCCCGGCTGTCTCCACACACGTGACAGCAGCTTTCTGGCGTGTGTTACCTGCTTCGACCGCTTCCACAGAGCCATTGACCACTTTTGGGCTCCACGTCTCACCTCTATCTGCTGATATACTGCCCGTATGTCGGTGCCCTCGTCCTGGAGGCTGTTCCAGCTCTTCGACTTCACGCCTATCCGGGACCCCAGTTCTGGGTCCGACACGCCGCTCTACCTGGACCCTTCTCTTCTGTGTGTAGCAGCCACTCCAGACTTTCTTGTGGTGGCCGTGCACGGGGCGTACCTCAAGATTGTTACCAAGCAGTTTACACTAGCGGCTGCCTTTACAGCCTACGATGTCGATTACCACATCAGTTTTGTCGAGGCACTCCCGGGGTCCAACTTGGTAGTCACTTTAGCGGAGCGCCAGGGCTCCCCCGCGGTCCTCAAGCTCTGGGACTTGCACAAGATGATACAGCTCTACCAAACAGAGCACCACGATGTGGCTGACGACTTCTACAAGCACAAGTACCACACGCAGGTAGCCGTGCACAACGGCGACAACTCGTACCCCATCAGCTGCTTCGCATTCAATGCCTCCTTGACGTGTCTAGCGGTTGGATACGCCAGCGGAAAGATGATCTTGGTGCGTGGTGACTTGGTCCGCGATAGGGGCGCCAAACAACGCCTTGTGTACGAGTCCAGCGACCCCATCACGGGTATTCACTTCACCACGCCCGACGATCTTCTCTACGTCACCACAACATCGCGCGTTCTCACGGTGCTCACTAACGGAAGAAACCACGGCAAACCCAATCGGGTGTTGTCCAAAACCACCGGTGTGGACCTCCACTGCTCCGATATCGACGCACGGTCGTGCCAATTAGTGGTGGGAACATCAGAATCCATCCGCTATTACGACAGAATGAACAAGACTAGCACCATCAATTTCCCCATTCCCAAAAAGCGCATCTTGCGCGTATCCAAAAACTACTTGCTCTTGGTGGCTCAGGTGGAGGAGTTCGTCAACAAGCAGAAGAAGCTTTTGACCAAGATCTTGATCGTCGACTTGTTCAACAAGCACGTGGCTTTCAGCTTGACCATGCCCAACAACACCATCAACCACGCCTTTGAGATGTGGAACGACGTTTATCTACTCACCAACGACGGCATCTTGTACAAGTTGCACGAGAAGCCCATAAACCAGCAAGTTGAGTTGGTTTTGCAGCGCGAGTTGTTCTCCATCGCCTATCAATTAGCAGTGCAGGCGGATCTCGATATCGGCTACTTGCTCCGGATTGAGAAATTGCACGGCCATTATCTTTACGACAAACAAGACTACGAGGAGTCCATCACTAGCTACATCAAATGCCTCTCTCTTCTCAACCGATCCCAATCACAAACCGCGTCTTTGGTCTCCAGCGAGGAGGAAGAGTCCATGGATGACTTCATAATGACCGTCATAACCAAATTCAAAGATGCGTCCAACATCACTAATCTCACGCGCTTCTTGTACAAATTGTATGAGATGAAGCTCGTGGATAATGATCATTTAACGTTGTTACTATGCTGCTACTGCAAATTGAAGATGACCAAGGAATTGGACTCGTTCATTGATGACTTGAATTTTGACGAACAACGAAACGATGACCTGAAAAATAAATCCAAGATCAACTTTGATCAGTTGAATTTCCAGCTCATTATCAACTTATTTAAGGAGTGTGGATACTTCGAGCAAGTCATCAAGCTTTTGTACAAGCTCAACCAGCCTAACTTGATTGTGGGAATACAGTTAAACGACCTAAAACAACCGGAGCAATGCTTACGCTTCATTAAATCATTATCAATTGACGAATTGTTGCTCATATTAATCGACCATCTGAAGCACTTGTTGGATAGCCTGCCACTAGAGACCACAGAGTTGTTGATAAATGTCTTTACGGGAAAGTACAAGCCATCCCTGGACGTTTCCGTCACATTATTTGACAACGTCCAACTAGTCGAAAAGAAAGAACTAATCCCTGCACCAGATGATGCATCCACCAACGGCGGCGTTGCGTTGAACTCATATAAAGCATTTGTATCATACATTTCAGGTATGGGTGCTTCGGATCATGAACAGGCAGAAGTCCCTGTTGACACAGAGCCAACATACTTACCCCCAAAGCCCGGCTTAATCTTCCCAAGTTTCATAAATAACCCAAAAGAATTTGTCATTTTCTTGGAAGCGTGCATTCAGACCTTTGACTTGTACCAAGGGAACGTCAATGACAAGAAGGACCTACTTATCACTCTCTTCGAAATGTACCTTTCATTAGCGGCTGAAGAGGAAGATAAGTCAGAGGAATGGATCAACAAAGTGAAGTCGCTCATATCCGAATACGCTACATTATTGGACAAGTCAGATCTCTTACTTATCTCACACATCTTTGACTTCAAAGAGGGCGAACTATTAGCGAAAGAACAGTCCGGTGGGTTTGAAGAAGGCGTGTTCAGAACTTCCATCGCCGCGGGAGATGTCAAGAATTGCTTGGACATCATATACAAGCACGGAGAATCGCACCCAGAGCTATTCAAGATTATGCTCAGGTTTATCGTTTCAAAGGAGGAGATTTTCAATCAGGTGGACACGAAAGATTTTCGGTATATCTTGGAGACGATAAAGCGACTCAACTTGGCCAGACCATTGGAAATAATCTCGATTTTGAGCAGCAACGAATTTACCACCATTGGCTTGGTCAAGGACTACTTAATCGAGTACATTGATTTGCAGAACAAAGAAATTTCGAATAATTCGAAGTTGATCCTGTCGTACGAAAGCGAATCTACGAAGAACAGTCACAAATTGAATGAGCTCACGCGGAAGCCGTTTATCATCCAGAACAATAAATGTGACTACTGCCAATTGAAGTTGGATTTCCCTATAGTCCATTTCAAGTGCAAACACTCGTTTCATCAGCGCTGTTTGAATGACAATAATTACGTGAGTGAGACGGATGCCAGTCGCAGCAAGGATGCTCAGCCAATGTGTCCCTTGTGCATTAATGAGCTAGACTCAGTACAGGCACTCAGGAACAGTCAACTGGCTAGCAAAGACAACCAAGAATTGTTTGAAGCGCAGTTGAACGACACCACCGACCGTTTCAAGGTAATGAGTGGGTTTTTGGGCCGCGGTCTTATGGAGAACGATTTGGTGGTGTTGGATTCATGATGTCTAGTAATTTAGGTCTATGTAAAGTAGATATGAAGGAAATGATTAGGGTCTAAGCACTTATGTAGTCACAGTTAAGGTGGTTTTACTATAAGAGAATGAGGCAATTATATAATACGCGTTTTGTGAAATTTCTCGTGCTCAGCAGGCATTTTTAACGAAGTGATGAAAGTGTTTATAGTTTCTTAGGATCAGTAAAATCATTCATAGCTCCAAAAAATCGCAAGATACTCGTTAGATATTTCAAATTTTTTTGGTTTCTGTCGAAATTTGAAAAAATCCGAGACAAATTTGCAACCATTTGAGACATTTCTGAAACGCCACTATTTATATAAAGTGAAGGGGCTGATTTAGATTTTGACCTCCAGCATGAGCGACGACGAATACTGCCCCACCTGGCTCAAAACGAAGCCCACAAAGGGGGCGAGTGCGGTAGAGAACTTGCTTCTATACGAGGTGGGATACTACAATGCTCTCCGGCGGTTCCAGCGAGTCTTTCAACGCCTTAAAGGAGACAAAGTCATGAAGGAGCAGACCAGACAGCTATTTTGCAGCGATATCGAGTACTTTTCCGCCAAGCACTACCTTTTGCTAGGACGTTTACTCTCCAACGTGAACTACGACCAGGAGGTTGTCTTCGACCAGTGCGCCAGCAAAAAGGTGGATTTGGGAATGTTACTCGTGGATAGTTGTTTCTCTCCCGAATACAAAAGGCATGTGATCTCCTCCTTTGGAAGCCTCCAGGAAAAGAGACAGAGGTACCTAACGCTTATGGAAAACGCCGAATTTTCTCGATGGATAGGCCGCTTCGACAGTGAGGTGTCAGATGCCACCCACACCGCCACATTCGCAGAGTTGGCAATCGAAAGCGCTTTAGAGAGAGCAAGGCGATACCCGTCAATGGTCAAGGCCATTTACGACGAGTATGTGAGTGAAAAAGGCGCAGGTGTTGAGGCAACGTTCCAGATGAAACGGGTGCTTCTTCGGTCTAACACGCTATTGGATGAGTGCTATTGTGCACAGGATCACGGGAAGCGGCATTCGAAAAGAAAAAATGGCCAGGTTTTGGAAATTGCTAGCAATAGAGGACCATATGCTCTCGTTGCCATGCCAGCTCCTGTCCCTGACCAGGTTGCAAGGTTACGGCTGCAAAAGTGTGCAGAGATGTCCTGCAGGAACAGCTGGACAGCAATAAGGCTGTTTCAGGCAGCAGTAGGGCATCTACAACAGGCAACGGTCACGTTTGCCAATGCCCAGCACCGCTACTCCATCCTCTGGCAACAGTGTTTCGGGCGTGGCTATGGCTACGACGCCTACATTTACACCACTCAAAGATGGGTGCGCCAGACTGCCCAATTCGCAGCCGAGGCTCATGCTATCGCCTCCTGCACACGGTGTGCTGAGGCCATCTGCAGGCACGCTCTTCGAATCGGCTGGGGGCGCCGGGCTTCTACTATTGCCCTTTTAGGCTACAGGGTTGTTGGCCTCCTGTTTTTCAGGCTTATTAGTGCTCTCTGCCGGTGGTGGCTGGGCATGGTGGCAGGTCGTGTACAGGAACATGACAGTGGTTGCAAACATATTATGCTGGCGTTTGCACAGGCACTGGCCGCCAACAGTGCTGCAATGACCAAGGTAGGCGCAACCGAGGCCCAGGCCCAGGCCCTGGTGGTGGCGGTGGCGGTGGCGGTGGCTTCTTTGCTATCAGCAAACGAATATATGTAGGTAGAATGGCCGCAGTTTGTATGCACGCCTCCGGTCTTGTGACAATTGCTGCGTGAAAACTCCTCGTCAATCACTGATTTTTTTCCACTCCACCCCCTAAGTTCAACACTTACTTCGCCGCCATGTCCACCCCCGCCACCGCGCAATTGCCAATCTCCCACCCCACCATCGACTTGCTCACCTGGAAGGACCCCATCCGCACAGGTAAGGTTTTCGGTGCGCTTGTGGCCACGTTGGTGGTGTTCAAGACTGTGAACTTGTTCACACTTTTCTTCCGCTTGGCCTACATCGGCTTGTTGGGTACGTATACTCGCTGTTTGTCTTGATCTGCTCCCTTACTAACTTTTAGTTTCGGCTGCCGCCGAGTACGCTGGAAAGCTCGTCACCGGACAGGGTTTTGTCACCAAGTACAAGGGCACCCCTACTTCCTACGCCGACTGCTTCAATAAGAACGCTCTTCCCGAAATTGCCAAGGGCACCAAGTGCCTCGAGTCTTGCGTGCAGAAGATCATCTTTGCGCACGACATTGAGGCCACCTTGAAGGCCGCCGGTCTCTCCTACGTGTTGTACAAGGTTACTTCGTGGCTCTCGTTGTACGCGTTGATTGCTACTTCTGTTGTTTTGGCCTTCACTGTTCCCGCCGTGTACTTCCAGAACAAGAAGCAGATTGATGCTGCCGCTGCTCACTACTCCAAACTTGCCAAGGAGAAGACCTCCGAGTACGCTGACTTGGCCCACAAGCAGGCTGCGCCCCACATCGAGACCTTGATCAAGAAGACAGGCCCCGTGGGCTCCTTCATCTCCAGCAAGATTCCCACCAGAACCGCCGGCTCCACTGTGGGCTCCGATCACTCGGCCTCGTTCAAGGACATCCCCGAGACTTCCACTGCTCACACCACCGGTGCTTCCAAGTTCCCTGAGGTGCCCGCCACCTCTGGTGCCCACCCCACCACTGTGGAGGACGTGCTTGAGCAGACTACGTCGCACGTTCAGGCCGAGAACCCCGCTTTGTAAGCGTCCCATATGATAGAATGGGCGCTGTCGCTATTTGTATTCTGGCTGTGATCTTTTGATTGTGTGAACGCCGCTGGCGTTTCGTATTTATTTCAGGTATACTGTGATATGCTGTTACTAATTGTGGGCGCAAAGGCGTGTGTAATTTTTGAATCCAGCGTCTGTAACTCCAGAATAAATCATGCCTGTGACCATAGAACGCTTTGCCTGTACTGAAAGGTTTGTGAAGACATATCTTGTGACTGAATGAATGCTTCATGTCGATTACTTCTCTGACAGAAAACACCTTGCGTCTGACTCTTCAGTGTCATCCGTTTGTCTCAGCACTCCCAACTCTGAATACTCCTGCTCTTATGAAAACTCCATGCTTAGCTCTAAAATGTTATTTAATCGCAGTCCTCTGGAGTGGGCAACCGCTCGAAACACGCCACCCATTTGCTGCCCTTGTTCCTGCTCACCTTCTGGCCCTCCTCTGTGGAGTTCCACATCAAAGAAACACACTCATCCTGCTCCTCCCACTCCTTGCTCAATCTTTTAAACAACGGGTGTTCCTCCAAGTGCTTCACCATCCACTTGTGTAAATCCTCCACATCCGTGATGGTATACACCACACCACCCTCGCGCAACACGTAAGCGTATTCAGAAAGAAGTGTACTCGTGATGATCCGCGCCTTGTGCTTGCGCTGTTTGAAATGTGGGTCCGGGAAGCAGAAGAACATTTTCGACAACTGCGCTTTATAAAAGAAGTTGGGCAAGAACTTCATGGCGTTGCCACGCAACACAGAAATGTTCTGGTAGTTGTCAGTGGCGTGGTTCTTGTTCTGGTTACGCAACGCGATAATTCTGTCCTCCACATACTGCGTCACTTGGACACGGATCTCCATTCCCAAGCTTAGTTTCTCTGGAAAGCTTTTCGCCAAGCTGAGAAGCAAACCTCCGTATCCGCACCCAATATCGGCTATCTCAACACGCTTGCTCATGGTCTTCGTTTTTTCGTCGTAGAAGTGGGGATACAACTTGTCCCATTTCATGGAGTCAGGGTCCCTGGGGTACTCCAAACTGTGGTCTGAAAATGGGTTGGAGTGTGCTCTCTGTCTATAGAAACGCTTCCTCGGCAAGTCCACCTCATCCAAGTTCTGCTGCGGCGCTTTTCTAGTCTGCTTGACCTTCTTCTCCTGCTTTTCTGGCTGGGCTGGGGCCTCCGCATCGGGTGTTATCTCGAATCTGGCATGCTTGAGGGCGTTTCTGGTCTCCTCCTGTTTGTCTCTGTATGCCTTTCTCTTGGACTCAGCTTCCTGAACAGCCCGCAATTGTAGATTCTTCTCCTTGATTTCCTCCTTGCTCAAGCCTTCAGTGGACATTTTGTGTGTGTTTATCTGTCGAGGAACCACTCGATGGCTTCGATGAGGTTGGAATTTTCGCGCTGAAAAATTCACTATCAATCTGCTCGTTAGTACATTTTGAGGCTCACTATGGCAGGCCTCTCCACTGTAGACTTTGATGATCTCTCGCGATACAGCATTGCACTGTACATTTATTTGGGATATTTACAGAGACAGAGGATACCAGGGGTTACCTGGACCCACCGCCTAAATGGTCTATTGCACTTTTAGAGCTCCTCCTCCTCCTGCTTCTTCGACGCGGGGTCAAGCTGCTCCTTACGGGCCTCCATTACCAAGTACATGTGCTGACCAGAGGACTCCAAGGTTCTGACCAAACCAGCACCACCCAAAACGGTCAAAATACCCGTAAGCTCAGCCTGCAAGTTCTCCTTTGTGGGCAAGTCCTTGTACTGGTTGACCTTGGCTACGTCATAGACCTCAGTTTCCACCTTGGCGCCGATCAAGATCAATTTCTCGCTGAACTGCTTGATGATCTTCAAAACCTTCAGCACAACGGTGGGGTCCGACTTCGGGATGGTGATGATACCGGTGGGTCCTTTCAATAAAGGCGCCAACGGGTGTTTCACATCCTTGTTTCTGAGAGAGGTTGCGTCGTCAGCAGGGTCCTCCTCATGTGCTGACTTCAAGTACACGCCGTAGATGCTATTTCTGATGACGTTGAAGCGCGTGTCGATGGCGCGCAAGTCAGTTCTGAACTTGTTGTTCTCCGCCTTGGTCAAGTTGTTATGGTGCAAAAACAACAAGATATCGTTCGTGTCGTTCATGTGCTTGTAGTAGTCGACCAAGAATGTCTTTCTCGACAATGGATGTTTCGTGGTTTTGCGCGTAGTCAAGTCTAGGGAGGGCACTTCGGTCACTGAAGGTTTCGCCTGGTCAGCGGCGGAGGAGTATGCAAATGACTGGAAAACACTACATCTGTAGGTGCCTGTGAGCAGTGAGAGCAACCCGCTGGGCCTCAAGTAGCGGAGTGGTGCAGCTACTCTAAACATAGTGTGTTTCTGGGATGGACCTAGTTGGAAAGCTGCCGTACTAAATTTTTCACCACTCGCGATATCCCAAGAATTGATTACCGAACGACTGGCGCCCCAGATAACTGCAAATACACTAACTCGTGCGGCCATTCTTGCCATACGAAGGTGTGGGACCCACTTGCAGTCGTAAACACTGCTGCCATTTACCAGTTCACAGGAGGCGCGTTGGAGTTCTGTGGGCCCTAATCCAGACCATGCAGATGTCCCAAGATGCGTTATGTGGAGGCAGAAGGCTACAACTTCCACCTTTTCGTGGCACGCACCCAATTCACCGAGAACATCCTATCCGAAGGTGCTGCTTTGGGATTGGCCTCCCGTTTCCAGCTGTGCCTCTCGAGTTATTCCCTCACTTTGCTGCAAATGCCTCAGTCGTGCCATCCACTGGGAAAAAAAATCTCAGCCATTACTGAACTTCCCCCATAATCGCCTCTTAAGACAACATATGAACGGCACCTTTGACAGCTTCATTGCCACACTACAAAACACCACCAGTGACGCGTCGCGGGACACTCCCGTGAGTACCAAAAGGCGCTGCCCTTCGCCCTCGGAGTCCAAACCCCCCTCCAAGGATGCCACCTTTGGTCTCGTGGAGGTCAACAAAATCGAATACGCGGCCAGGAACCTCCAGAAGCACATCAAGATGCTATTGGACGAGTCTCCTGATCTCAGTGAGCTATCGGCCGTGATAGCTGACGAGTCCATCGACCGCAATGTACGCATGCAGATCCAGTCCAGTAGTCTTCTCCAGCTATCGGCCCACTTAAAGTCGCTCCACAAGCAGGGCACCTTGCCTATATTTGATGCCATTTTGGACAACAATTTGGACACGATGACTTCCGCACCCTCGTCCGCCGGTCTTCCCACTACTGCCGAGCTTCCACCCAAAGTGTCAGAACAGCCTTTGGATTGCGAGAGCGACGACGACGAGAAGTTCAGGGACAATGGGTACCCGCCCCTTCCGCAAATCAAAGACCCGCGCTTACACAAGAGGGTGTTCATTCACAAGTCTACGGTTAACAACAAGTCCTATTTGCAGCAGTCCGAATTGATCAACTCGCATAACGAGCGCCTCGAGTTTCTCGGCGATTCCATCCTCAACAACTTGGTGACGGTAATCATCTACAACCGCTTTCCGAACGCCCCAGAAGGCGAATTGTCGAAGATGCGTGCCCTGTTGATCAACAACATGATTCTCGCGGAATTCTCACTTGCATACGGCTTTGACCGCAAACTCATCTCGAACGTCGACGGCGCCGTCCTCAGACAGGGAAAGCAGAAGATCTTCGCTGACATCTTCGAAGCATACATTGGTGCTTTGGCTATTGAGCATAAACTCGACTTCACCGAGATCAAGGAGTGGTTGGCTAAGTTGATGAAAAAAAAATTGCACGTGTTTGACAAGCAGCTTCGTCAAACGGAGCCTATTAACAAGGACGCAAAATCGGAGTTGTACTCCTTGATCGGAACCGCCGCATTCCATCCCATCTACCACACCATTGAAATAGGCGATGGTGCAGAAGTTCCGTTTGTCATACGATGCACCATGGGCGATGATATTCTTGGTGAGGGCATTGCTCCCGGCTTGAAGGAAGCGGGCTTACGCGCTGCAATGGTGGCGTTGAAAAACAAGCCTTTATTGGAAAAGTACAGCCAGATCAGATTAAACACAGATAAGACACAGTCAGTGGTCAAGCCAAAAGTGGCCTCGTCAAATATTTCGAACACACCAGAGCCCCCCATTTCTGCGAGTGATTCCTCCAGAGCACCAAGCAACTCTGGCAAATTCCCCTTACTTGCAAGCGACGATGATCTTATTGAACCAGATGCCAAAAATGAGTTATACGCTTTGCTTGGGAAGAACTTGGGGCTTATTCCAGAGTACACGGCAGCCATAGATCAGATCACCAAGAAATTTAAGGTGGAAGTTAAGGTGAAGAACTTTGTGGTGGCCGTGGCATACGATAGCTCCAAAAGAAAGGGCATGACGAAAGCTGCTATGACGGTGTTGAAACACAGAGATTCCTTAACGGATTTGTTTAATATTATTGGATAGCGGGCCTTTGATTGCATTCAAGATTTCATTATATTCCATAGTCTTTACCGGAAATTTGGGTGAAGGAGAAGATATATAGGTCAGTGGAATTATAATTCACTTCAATAAGACTAGAGTTTTGTGCGAGAACTTTATCAGAAGAACACATGTTGCACAGGAAGCTGAAGTGATATTAGTACGACGTGATTAGGTCGATAGCCAAGACTTTCACACAAAATTGGTCCCTTGGCCCAGTTGGTTAAGGCGTGGTGCTAATAACGCCAAGATCACCAGTTCGATCCTGGTAGGGACCATTTTCATTGGGCGTGTGGCGTAGTTGGTAGCGCGTTCCCTTAGCATGGGAAAGGTCTCGGGTTCGATTCCTGACTCGTCCATTTTTTTTTGCAACCCTTTTGAAGTTCTGGGCGTATTTTCGGTTCCTTTGACAGCGGTTGAAATTTTTGTATATTTCTCAAGTCTAGGTAAGGTTTATTGTTTTGCCAGATTTTGGGTGCGAAAAATTATTTGCGTTCTGCCATTTTAGTCTCTGTGGACACTTTTCCTACGGAAACTTTTCATTGGCCGCATTCCCCATTTCTTCAACATCGATATATCTTCGTCCCACCCATTGCACATCGTCGTTAGCATTTTTTCCCCTGTAAAAATGGCGTTACACCCAGCCATAAAGCACAAGAACTGCTCATGTTCTCTCATAGTGTACCTCCCGGCAGCCAACCTGATTATAGATTCTGGCATGATAAGACGGGCTGTTGCAATAGTTTTCAAAATGGCCTCGAACTTGAGCCTCCTTTCAGATCCCTTAGGTAATTGGGAAATTTCCTCTTCCATAGGTGTGCCTTTTATAGGCACTAAACGATTAATGGGAAGCGACTCAGGGTGGCTATCCATTGTGGCCAAGGTATGAAGAAAGCTTATATGGTCTTGCTCCGTTTCGCCAAGACCCAAAATGCCTCCAACACAGGCCTTTATTCCAGATCTCTGCACATGACCTATCGTTTTTAGACGGTCGTCAAATGTTCTGGTGGAAATAACTTTGCTGTAGTGCTCCCGAGAAGTATCGATATTGTGGTTATAAGCAGTGAGTCCTGCGTTTTTTAATTCTAATGCTTGAGCATCATTGAGCATCCCCAATGTAACACAGGTCTCTAAACCCAAGTCGTTGATTTGCTTGACCATTTCGCCAATTCTTCTCAAACCCGATTTTCTACCGGTCATGTCTCTCCAAGCTGCACCCATACAAAACCTCGTGGAGCCATTTGCCTTGGCAGTTTCAGCAGCCAGTAGTACTTCGTCAATAGATAACATCTTCTCCGCTTTGGTACCCGTCTCGTACCTGTTAGATTGGGCACAATACTTGCAGTCTTCTGTACAGCCGCCTGTTTTAATTGAAAGAAGGGTACATAACTGGACCTCTTGAGGATCGTGGAACCGTCTATGTTGGATCTGGGATTGGTGGACCAACTCCATCAACGGTGTCTTGTATATTTCTTCAACTTGTTCCCTAGTCCATGTAGTCAATGGCTTCGATGTGGAAGAGGCAAGATAAATGGCTTTCCCTTGGTTCCCTTTCCTTTGAAACATTCCCGGTATACCCAAGGGAGCTTTAACTTTCAGTCGGTTCACCGAAGAAGTACAATCGGCAGAGGAGCTAGCCAACAGAAGACGATGCACCAGTGCTGCAAAGCACTGCCTTCTCTGAACCGCAGGGAAGCTGTTTCGAATCATTTAATCGTTACTGAAAACCCTAATTTGCAAGGATCACAAGCAATTTATACGTCATATCATTGGGTTGCCTCGGCCAACAAAATTGCAGCCTCCGGTGCAACCCAATATGTCTCAGAGTCATTGGTGTGACTATGTCCCAAATGGGAAGTGAGTCATCACGTGTATACCTAGGGCTTAAGCCCTAAGTGAGATTTTGTTTTTTACGTGCGCCAACCGCCAACCCGAAAGCCTGCGAGAGATCTCCTGAAAAATTTCTCATACAACTGCGGAATCTTCTTTCTTCATACCACTGAATACTATCAAAATGGCTCCTATTGTATGTATAACTTGAAGTACGAAGAGATCGACATGCTCCCTTTGTACGGGTTTAACGTGTCCGAGTGACCTTTTTGGGCGTAAGCTCTTTTTATGGCACTGACACCTGTGAAGGCAAAGATTTATTATATTCATAAAACCTTGAAACGCAAACCCGTCTATGGGCTATGCTGTCTTTATCTACTACATCGTACGTGTGTATTGTGATATTGTGCGGTAGGCTAACATGGAAGACCACCAAGAAGGCTAGAGTTGCCAAGAAGTTCGTTGTCGACACCTCCGCTCCCGTTGAGAACGGTGTCTTCGACCAGGAGTCCTACGTCAAGTACTTGGTTGAGCACATCAAGGTTGAGGGTATCGTCGGCAACTTGGGTGAGGAGATCTCCGTCACCGAGGAGGGTAACTCCGTTGTCGTCGTGTCCAACACTCAGTTCTCCGGTAAGTACTTGAAGTACTTGACTAAGAGATACTTGAAGAAGAACCAGATCAGAGACTGGATCAGATTCGTCTCCGTCAAGCAGAACCAGTACCAGTTGCAGTTCTACTCTGTCGCTGAGGACGAGGAGGAGGAAGACGAGGAGTAAATTCATTGCAACGGTTGTTATATAGCATCAGTTCATTGAATATAGTCTTTGTTTTTGATACGGTTTGGGTTAATGAATATAATACTTTCACACGAAATTGTAGTAGACCTGAAAACCGATAGTTTGGTCCTTAATTTAAAGACCTCTATTATTCCATATTATTAAGTGGTATCGCTTAAGTTACATTTTTTCCGAATCTAATCACACAAATTGCGAATTAATTTACTTCAATATAGACAACTGTCTTCTCTGAATATAACTGAGGATAATCCAAAATGACGGGGATTTCCACCAATCTCATTCATGGAGCCGACCATCTTGCGCGTGTTCATGACGTGATCCAGCCCATTAATGTGACCACTACTTATAAGTACGATGAGGACCCCGAGAAGTTGGTGAAGGTTGCTGACTGGGACTTTTCTACCTATGACATTCTTGATAAAAACATTTACTCAAGGTTGACGCACCCCAGCTCCCAGCAGGTGGAAGCGGCGATCGAGAAAATCACTGGTGGCTACGTTGTGGCGTACAATTCTGGGTTGAGTGCCTTTTTCGCTGCGTTGACTCATTTCAACCCCAAAGTGTTGAGCATCGGAAAAGGGTACCATGGATGCCACAGCATTGCCAATATCTTCACAAGAAACAGTGGGTTGAAGCAGATTTCCTTGGATGACGATTTCAGCCAATTGGGAGAGGGCGACGTTGTTCATTTGGAGACTCCTGTGAACCCAGAGGGAACTGCGTTGAACATAAAAATGTTTGCTGATAAGGCACATGCAAGAGGTGCCATTTTGATGGTGGACGCCACTTTCGCGCCTCCACCATTGCTGGATCCGTTTGCCTTTGGTGCGGACATTATAATGCATTCTGCCACCAAGTTTTTTGGTGGACATAGCGACTTGCTCGCGGGGCTCCTCATCACCAAAGATAAGAAGGTCAGAAATAGGTTGCTTGACGACAGAATCTACTTGGGAACGAACATCGCAAACTTGGAAAGTGCTATGTTGGTCAGAAGCTTGAAGACATACGAGTTGAGGATAACGAAGCAGTCTGAGAACGCTGCCAAGCTCGTGAAGTTTTTAGTGGACAACAGATCCAAATTCCCTGCATTGGGAGAGATATACCACAGCTCTTTGCAAGAAGACCAGTTCGTCAAGGAACAGTTACCCAACGGACACTCACCGATATTCTCGCTTTCTTTGGTCAACGAGCAATTGGCCAAATCCTTTCCCTCCAATTTGAAGTATTTCCACCACGCAACTTCATTAGGTGGCGTTGAGAGTTTGATTGAATGGAGAGCGTTGAGTGATTTCAAAGTGGATCCTACGTTGCTAAGAGTGAGCGTTGGTGTGGAGAACATCGAGGACTTGATTGCAGACTTTGCCAGCGCCTTATCGACGGGAGTCGAAAACTTGGCCATTTGAAATAATAGAATATAGCGTTATATACAAAGAAGTGATCGACATCGCAATACGAATAGAGTGATTTTATGACATATATTGCACTGGCAATATCCAAGTACCAGCTGAATCACAGACTACAATAAACGCTTTGGGTAGAAACCAATCAAACAATTAATATGGCTTGACACCTGCCAACTTCAAGATCTGCTCGGTGATCACGGGCTTGGTGACGGGCTCGTCCCTATCTCTTGGGTCTAAGGTGCCGTCCGGCAACATCGGCTTCATTTTGCGAGGGTTGATGTTGTCGTGGGCCCAGTGGGTAGTGCCCAACCAGCTGTTGAAAGCACCTGTCTTCACTTCTAAAGCTTCCTCAGTGGCGAAAGCTCTTGGTGTGTAGGAGGCGTAGATAATAGAACGAACGACTTCACTGCCAGGCTCAGGCTCCTTGCCCCAGTGAATAGTTCTGGAGTCCCAGATGATCAAGTCACCCGGTTCCACATTGACCTTAATCTCCTCGCATCCGCGGTCCAAGAACCACTGCAACTGCTCGTTGGTGAGGAGGAAGATGTCCTTCTCCGTCCAGGTGCTCTTGTCAACGGTCTCGAAGAACTCCTCGATGTACTTGTGACTGCCCTTGTAGACCACCAAGCCACCGTCCTTGTCTCCGGCATGAGATAAACTGACGATGCCTTGGGCACAGTGCAAGCCCTTCCTGAACGGGCTCTGATCAACATGCTGCCATCCTTGCACCCTCTCCTTGTCCTTTCTATTGGGCAAGGTGATGTTGAAGCCATCAAAGGACACCAAGAGCTCGTCGGTACCCCACAACTTCGCGAAAGCATCAACAACACCGGGCTCCGTGCGCACATCCCACATGAACTTCTCGTGGTTGCATGCGTAGTAGAAGTGAACGTTGTTGTGGGTGGAAATTGGAAGGTTTTTAGCTACCCATGTCTCAGGGTCCTTGAAGTCCACGGGACCGAAGGTCTTCATATATGCGAACATGTCCTGCTGGTACTGAATGGCCTTTTCTCTAGGGATAGCGCCCTTTACCACAGCGTAACCGTTATCCATCAAGTCCTGTCTCCAGTCATCGTACTTCTGGGCGAGTATGCGCTCCGACACATCGGAAACTACCTTTCGGTTCTTCAGCTTGAGTGTGGAGGCAATGTCCAAAGGAACAGATGGTATAGCAGTGGGAGCCATGGCGAGTAATGTGCAAGTCTTCTCTGAGAGAAACCGGCGAAAAAGAGGGCGGGTCTGTCACTTTATATAGTTTCTGGTGGGGTAACACAATTGGAGTAATTCGGCCTATTTCGCAGTGGGCGGTCATTAGTCAACAAAAGCGCCTAGAACTAGCCAGAAAGGCTAACAGGTCCCCGCTCTACATCTCTACATGCTCAGCGATTAAATCGCAACGCTTTCTTTTTCAGCGTGCCGTAGGAAACTAGGGACTAGCGATGCGATTCCGAAGATATGGAACCGGGATCGTTTCCCAAAACAGAAACTTCTCCGCTAAAACAGGTACCACTTCCGATGTAGGAAAGGGCAACGAAGCCTCCCCCATTAAAACACCATCCAGAACTGTCACAGCCCATGGGGTCGGGTTACGTTTTAGGCAGTGTCACCAGGCGCGCAACGGCGAACAGCATCGTTTTCGTTATCGTGGGGGTGGATATTCGGGCGAAGTCCGGGGTAGACACTTTGTCTGTGTACAGGTCTTTTGCAAGCAAAAATAGTCGCAGGGCATTCCCGTGTACTCCTACAGCTCATGTCAGAGGAGCTCACGCGTCTCATAGATGATGGGGTGGACATCTACACTTTCTTAGAGATACAGGAGGATGCGCTGGAAAGTACCATAAGAAAGCAGTACCGAAAAGCTGCCCTCAGGTACCATCCAGACAAGAACCCCACGGATGAGGCCAGGGCAAAATTCGCCTTATTGGCCACGGTATACGAGATCCTCACCACAGAGAAACTTCGTAAGCAGTACGATGATATACGAAATTCTTTAAGGTCAGGCTCATGTCATTCCACGGAGGTATCGGAGCAAACCCAGATCTTCAAGGATGCCCTTCGCAAGGCCGAGGCCCAACACAGGTTCGATCTGCGTAATGTCTACGATAGCTCTGGTTGGAAGCACAGCCCAAAGAGGAAAAAGAATGGCTACGACCTTGAGTTGCTCAAGGATGAGGGCTTGAAATTACGGCGCTTGAACGAAAGTAGGCTCTTATCTCAAGCAACGGGACCGGAGAAAGGGACCATCTTATTTGGGGAGCTTCCAGTATCACACAACGTCACAGTCACGGATTCGCGGCATGTGTTGGTCAAATGGAAGCGCAAGCGCGAGGTGGAGGCCCTTTTCTCGGAAGATGTTCTTCTGGAGATAATGGGTATTTTTGGGCCCATTAATTCTGCTCAGGTATTACCGGGAAAGAACGAGCGCTACCAGAATGGCATTGTCGAGTACAAAACGGAGACAGATGCGCAGAAGGCTGCACGTCACGATTACCGTCAGAGTGCTCGTCTTTGGGATGGTACGAACGTCCGAAAGTTGGCCAGCCTACTACGAGAATGCACCCTCAATGGGATCATATCACTGGACCTAAACATGGACCTCGTCAACGCATTGGGCCGTTCCAAAAAGCACCAGGGTATTGGATTTAGGCCATCCGCAAGATCCTGTGAGTATGCGCCTACGGGCATTGCTCACCTCGACCAGGCAGTGGGAAGATTGATACAGAACCAGCTGGAAAGGGAAATGCATTGAAAGGCTGTGTTTAAAGCCAGCTGAGTTTGTAACTGAACGGCGCTTGGATGGTGACATTCTTAGAGGAGTTTTGGGCTCATCTTCTTCTGGGTGCAAATATCCTCTAAAGACGAATTTACGAGGTAATTCTGGTATTTGTAGGGAGTTACACGTACCTTTGAATTAACCTGACAGTTTCAGCAATCGCTCTTAAGCTACGCCACAGCAACTAAGGGCCCGTATCCAAGCACGCTAATGGCGTTCTGGGGCGCGTTTTTGAGCGGGGAAGCCTAAATTTCACTAGACCTCTGCCAGCGGTCTTTTGTTGGCCTTCCGCGGATCAATTTTCCATTTCGAGATGAGCCAGTTTTTTTAACGCGACAACAGTACACATGAAGAAGCAGGAAATATAGCAGAATCAAAGGTTCACTGTAATATTAGGACGGAAACGCTTGTGCAGAAGCTCCCAAAGCACCCGTGCAGCCTGTAGCGGTCTATTTATAAATTAACTATATGTGAGACTATGTTGGGTGCCATCTACTGGTTGAGGTAGAAGTACGCGCCAGCAACCACAGCGAAGCCAACAGCAGCCACCAACGGGAGGGACACACCTCCAGATTCCTGGGTGGCGGTGATGGACTTAGCCTCCTTGAGAACAGCGCCCTCCACCTTGCCAATCAACAAGCCTTTCAAGATTTCGTGTGCGTCGTCAGAGTGACCGATGTCGTCAAATGCCTCGGTAGCGTCAGTTCCAGCAACGTCCACAACGACCTCCTCACCACCGGGGTGTTCATCGACATAGCTGGTGATGTCGTAAACTCTGCCGTTGTAAACAACCCAGAGATCAGAGGTCGAGTTGTGCTTGGCGACGTCCTCGTAAGAGTAGACTGTTAATGTTTCGTCAGACATGATGTGTGAAAGTAGGAAGATGTAGAAAACAGTAGTCCAGAATAGGTGGGGTCAGAACGCACAAATAAAAGGTCTGAAGTGTACTCACACCATGTGAAAGATTAATCCAATCAATTTTTCGTCAATAGTAATCGGTACGAGCGCGTCACGTGCGAGGGGCCGTTTTTCCACATGCAGTTAGCAGGTGCGCCCCACCATCGGCTCTAGTGCTACAGTGAGTTTTTCGATTTATGCATTGCTCCTATGGTACAGATCTAAAAGGTGTAGTCGAAACCCAAGTTCTTCAACTCCTCGCGCTTTTTGGACTTGGTGTCCTCCAACGCCTTGTGCAACGCATCCCAGTCCTCACGTGACTTGGGCCCGTTGTGCTTGTTGGCACGGATCTTGATGCGGTCCACCGCTTTGAAGTAGCCGCGGTTGGTGGAGTGGAAGAGGTTCTCGTGGGGATTCTCCACGATCTCCACCTTCAATATCTTCTCGAACAACAAGTAGTTGTTCATGGCGGTGACAGCGGCCTTCGCGGCTTCCATCTCCTTGAACTCCACGAATCCAAAGTGCTTGGACTTGCCGGTTTCCTTGTTTCTGGCCACACGCAATCTGAGAATATCGCCGAACTGCTTGAAATATCTTCTCATCTCGTCCTCGTAGAATCCGTGGGGAATTCTACCAATATATATGACGGCCCTCTTCACTTTGGAGGGCTCCGCAGCGACGGAAGCAGCAGATTTGAGGTTCTTGTTCACATAGTGGCCAGTGCCAGAGGCTTTATTGCCTTCGTCGTCGGAAAATCCACCGACTTCGAGATCCTCGTCGTCGTCGTCGTCGCTGGAAAGATCAGCCTCAGACGCCTGGTCTGCACTAGCTTCCTCAACAGGAACAACCTTCTCGACAACCTTACTAGCCTTCTTCAGGAGCGGCAGCTTTCTTGTGACCTTCTTGGTCACCTTGCTATTGGTTTTGGCCATACCAGATGCGTTTAGAGGAGATGAGTTGACAGAGTTGGTGCGATTTTACTTGAGCTCATCTCGTTTTTCTGAATTTTTTTGGCTGTGAATCCGACCTGCACACAGTACCCTGCACCCACTACATGTGGAGGTCCCTGACTAGGCTTGTATTCTTTTAATTTTTGGGATATAGAGGAATTTCGGTTCATAACTGCTCAGCCTTTCAGTTCAGGTCTTTGACTTTACCATAGGAACGGATGCGTCTATTTTAAAGCGTCCTCTAGCACCTGAAATGTTTTCGCTACAGGAAGCCCAACAACGTTGAAGTAGTCGCCATCGAGTCTCTTGAACAATAGGCTCCCCAAGCACTGGTACTTGAATCCTCCTGCAACATTGAGGCCTTCTTCAGAGTCCACGTAGTGCTGCAAAAACTCGTCAGATAGCGACTCGTTGAAATATAAGTCGGTGGTCTCCAACCCGTGTCTGTAGATGACAGTACCGGCCTCGTACCTGATAACGTTAACGGAGGTGATCACCTGTATCCGGGGGTTGAGCTTATACTTGTGAAAGAAGCTCAATTGGATGTCTTTGGTGCCGGGCTTCTCGAACACCCGGTTATCACAGGAAATGATGGTGTCAGACGAGACGACGATGAACCTGTCGGAGGCGCCTTGACTCTGGAGCTTTTTGAGAACAGCCTCTCCTTTCCTCTTGGACGTTTTTTCGACGTAAACGCTTGGCGACTTGTCTGCCTTCAGCAAGTTCTCCTCGAAATCCGAGGGAATCACTTTGACGTTCTCCACTTTCAAGTTGTTCTGCAAAATCTCGAGCCTGCGAGGTGACGTGGAAGCTAGGTAGAAGTCGTAATTTTCTAGTTTTTTGTACAAAGGGTGGTTAAAGGGCATTTTTAAGTCTTCTATCTAAGGGGATCAGATTTTTGATTGTCGCAGCATTTTATATCTCGCGGGACAGGAACTCCGAGAAGAGCACCAGCAAGGGGTCTGATAGGTACACGCACTAAAATACAAGGGTAAAACAGCAATCACCAGCTAAGACACAACTCTAGGTATATAACACATATAGTGACTGCATCTAGGCCGCTCCGCCTGCGGATAGCTGGAATTCACGTTCCAGCTGTCTCTTTTTTGCAGCCCGGAGCGCCTTCTTGAAAAATGCCGTTCTAGTCTCGCCCTTCTTTGTGTCCTCACTATCGGTATCATCATCACTCTCTTCCTCCTTCGCCGCATCCTTCTTGGGCTTGATTTTTATGTGGCTCTCGCAGCTGAGGTGCTCCCGCACACTTCCCACTATCTCCCCGTAGTCGTCGAATATAAGGTCTGTGCCCACCAATTTGAGCCATTTGGTCTGGAATATCTTGCCGTCCACGACTGCCAAGTTGTTCATCGACGTGGCATTACTGTCGGGGTTAAGGTTGTTGTTCGAGAGCTTCATCAAGGGCGTCTCATGGTCAATGTCGGTGATCTGGAACAGCGACGACGGCTGGATCAAGTTTTTGTTCGATAGTCCCTTGTTCTTGTCCTCTTTGCTATCCTCGAAACGGCTTCCGGTGATGAGCGGAACATCTAGTGTAACATATATCTCCTGAAGTGTTAGTATGTCCCTGGTATTATGCGGTGCGTTTATATCTTTCTACTTCCCCAAACGCATGCATATTCTATTAGTCTATATCACTGACGTACCTCGTAGTCGATATCGGCCTGCTTGTCTGCGTTTACGGCCGTTCCACCTGTAGATGCATTTTTGGAAAGTTTTTCTTTTTCTTGTTGTTTTCTCAAGGCCTCTTCGCGTCTCGCCTTGATATCCTCATCAGAGCCGGCCTCGTAGCCATTGTGAAAGTCCCAGTGCATTTCCTCGCCCTCAGCCAAGAACTCCGTGTTTCCGTTCATTGTCAATGTCCAATGACCATTGTCTAGCACATATTTGTCCAAAGAGCAGACTCCGGCCCTGAGTGTGTTCTGATCCTCGTCCAAGGATTCGAAAACGTTGGAATGGCCTAAAAGAGACATGCCCAAAGCAATCTTGGTGGCCGCGTGTGTGACAATCAAGACGGTCTCGATAGCAGGGAGCTTTTTCTCGATGGCGGGAATGAACAGCTTCCAGAAGGCATATCCTCTAGCCATTATGTCTTCCTCCGTCTCGCCGGTCACGTCTGGAATCACGCCCACGGTATTATCTCTGTGCCAGATCTTCTCGTCCGCCAATTTGGGGAAGAACCGCTGCAACGAGTCGTAGTTGGCGGGAATGGGAATTACCTCACGGTTCTTTTTATACCACTCACCAACACCACGTTCCAAAACAATAGGAATATCGAGAAGCTCAGCTGTAGGCTCTGCAGTCTCCACGCATCTGTAGAATGGTGATGTGAGAATGAATTCCGGCTTGTCCACGCCCAGAAGACTCATCAAATAGGCAGCCATTTGTTTGGCCTGGTCAACCCCATGTGGGGCCAAGGGCGGATCACTGTCAATTCCTGTGGGGTTAGGAGGGTGCGGCAAAGGAAGCCAATTGGCTCGGTAGCCGTGTCTGGCGATGTAGATGTTCTTCAACGGCATTTTATGGTGTCGCGTACGTAAGTAGGAAGAACTACTCCCCAAAACAAGCCAATATATTTTCGCGCTAATTTGTATTGGTCTTGGGTGATCTGTGGCTATATACAAGACAGGTTTGCATCTGAATCGAGACAAGTTCTGCCCAAGACAGTCGCATTGCGGCTTTTGTCGAATACTTAGCCTGGTTCTCTTCGTGGCCTCGGTTTGGTCTTGAGCTACAAATTTTCCTGATGCTTCATTACAATGAATAAACTCTACTTTTAGCGTACACGAGTCTCTCTATACACCATCTGCGCCGCTTACAACAAGAACTCCAAGGGGTTCTCGACGATCTTCTTCAACTCCCTGATCCATTCACCGCCCTTGGCGCCGTCGATCACTCTGTGGTCGAAGGTACCGGTGATGGTGATGACGTCCTCGAAAACGAAGCCCTGCTCGTTCACCTCGGAAGGAACAGCCTTCTTGTCGGTGGTGCCGATGGCCACGATGGCAGACTGAGGAGGGTTGATGATCGAAGTGAAGGCGTTAACAGCGTGGTTCATGCCCAAGTTGGAAATGGAGATGGTACCGCCCTGGTACTCCTCAGGGTTCAACTTGCCGATCTTGGCTCTCTTGCCCAAGTCCTTGATCTCGGAGGAAATGGCAGCTAGGCCCTTAGAGTTGGCGTCTTTGACGATTGGGGTGATCAAACCGGTGGGGGTAGACACGGCAACAGACACATCCACGTTGTTGTACTGTCTGATAACACCCTGGTCGCCCAACCAGGCGGCATTGACCTCAGGCACTCTCAAAGAAGCCAAGGCCACTGCCTTGATCAACAAGTCGTTGACGGACAACTTGTATCTGTCCTCAGCAGCGGCGTTCAAGGCCTGGCGCATCTTCAACAACTTAGTGACGACAATCTGCGACTGCACAATGTAGGAGGGCGACTGGGTGGTGGACTGGAGCAATCTGGAAGCGATGGTCTTTCTCATGCTGGTGAGAGGAATGTCCACGAAGGACGCAGCGGCAGCAGCAGGGGCAGCAGCCGCAGCAGGGGCAGCGGCGGCAGCAGGCTTGTAGTTCTCCACATCCTTGGCAATGATTCTGCCGTTGGGACCAGAACCCTTGATGTTCTTCAAAGCAATGCCCTTGTCCAAAGCAATGGTCTTAGCAAGAGGCGACGCGAAGATTCTGCCGGTCACATTCTTGGGGGCACTGGAAGACGCCTCCTTGGAAACGGAGTCGTCCTTCTTGGGGGCGGACTCCTCAGTCTTCTGCTCCTCCTTAGGGGCCTGAGTCTCCTTGGGGGCAGCAGCGCCGGCATCGCCCGCGTCGGCAGCAGTGAAGCTCTCGAAAGCAGCAACAGAGTCCGCGCTCTCAACATAAACCGCGATGGGCTTACCGACGGGCACGTCCTTGGAGCCGTCCTCCATCAAAATTTTGGCAAGGAAACCCTCCTCCTGGAACTCAAAGTCCATGGACGCTTTGTCGGTCTCGATCTCAGCAATGGCCTCGCCAGGCTGCAACTCGTCACCGACCTTCTTGGCCCACGACGCAATGCCACCCTCCGTCATGGTGGGCGAAAGAGCAGGCATGTTAATGACGGTGTGCGGAGGGAACTTGGATGAGTACAAGCGGGCCAATTGAAAGCCACTGAGGGGCATGCGTCTGGCCGCCTGGCGAACAGCCACGGTGGTTCTGGAAACGGCAAACAAGGCAGACATAGGAATGTGTGTTTGGAGAAAGAGGTGGGAAAGGAAATTGTATAGAGATGTCGCATCGATGTGTTCCGTGGCGTTTTTGTGTCGCGGGGGATAACCTCCGGGATCCTGCAGAGGCCCGGGTTGGGTGCGAAAGCGCCGGGGTGACAGTGAAGAAAAAGAGGGAAGGTGAGAGAAGGAGAGAGTGAAAGAGTCAGAGCCCCAAAGAGTGAAACAAAAGTGAAGAGAGGGACAGGAAGCGGTCTGTTTCTCCCCGAATCGATCCGATTTGTGTGCATTCTCATTACTGTCTAGTCACCCCATGAAACTGCTTCTAGCTATTTTCGCGTCGTTCTCTGGGGGCCCTTTCTAACAGACCTGACCACGGCTATATATCCACCTCACTGCTGCCGTAGTACCTGCTGTCAATCACACACTTCGGCGTCTCCTTGCCGAAAAAGCCGCTAACGTCCTGGTACCCGGAGTCGTTTACACACTCTGCCTCGTATATCACCGCAGCAGCATGGTGCTTCTCTAAACTATCTTTCGCCGTCTGCCACAGGAACCGCACCATTCCAAAGTGCCATCCAAAAACTTTATCCACGTGGCTGTTCAACCACTTGCTAGTGTTCGGGTCCGAAGGATAGCCAGACCCGAGGCGATGGCCCTGCAAAACCTGCAAATGGTTGTTGAAGTACTGCAAATTGAGGTCTCGGGTGACCTTGGCCACAACCGAGGCCGTACTTACGATCGGATAGATGCTGTCTGCCTTTTTGGTGACCACCACCTCGAGTTGGGGGAAGATCCGTTTGAGCTTAGCCTGGTAAGTCACCGGTGGCCCCACAGTATCGACAAAAATGCTGGTGACGTTGACCCCTTTTGCAAGAACCTCCTTGATTAACTGGATCGTGGTGTCATGCGCCTGCTCGTTCAAGTTGTATGCGCCCTTGCCGAGGATGTTTTGTAGCATCCCACTGGAAATATCTTTTGCCGTCATAGTAGTGGTGGCCCAACCAACATTCGCGTTCAAGGGGTCTTCAGGGTCCTCGATAGTGCGAAAGAGCTCTTGTCTCTTATCATCTTTGAGAGTCTTGGAATCCGCAAATCCGTACTTCTTCTTTAAACTGTCCAGATACGACTCCAACGCGTATGCAATTCCGTAGACCATAGGGCCCAAAACAGGGCCCCTGCCTGCCTCATCTACGCCCAAAACAACGCGCTCTCCTTGGTTGCTAGAGATGTTTTTGGGGATTTTCGAGTGGTATGTGGAAGATGCGAACTGGAACTTGTCTTCTATGGTGGTTACGGAGTTCGGAAGCCATTCTCCGGGATTGAGCTCCTCTGTCGATGTCGTTTCTTCCTTTACGTGTTCTTCTGGGTGTGAACGCTTAAACTCCGGCTCCACAGATGTTTCCGGGCTCTCTTGGCCCCTTTTCACAGTCATTGGATGGTATATTTGGTTTAAGGTGCTTCTGGAGATCGCAAAATCAGCACGCGTCGCATAACATCGCTTATGTAATCAGAGGTGAATACCCATTACGGCTAGCAGTATGATGCTGGGACTGATCTTGTAGTTAAGAAAGTCTTCGCATTCTTCTGGTATGTCTTTCATTTTTGAGTAGTTCGAACTTCCATTCTTGGCGTAAAGAGCGAATGGTCGTTTGCCTACGCAGGTAGAAGACTAATTTCGCAACCTCTCTTTCCATGGTTACGTTCACAGATAGTTGACTGGTATCTTAAACGCAATTCTGTCGCAAGGATACTTCTATCAACCGTCATGCCGCATGAATCTACACAACGGCGAGATATTTGATCCTCTCGCCTTTGAAGTAATCCTACTGGAACTATTTTCCAAAAGCTTTCGCTCAAGCCAGAGACTGCTTAGGCAACTCTGGGCTGGTTAGATGTCAAATTCATTATTGAATATAAATTATTCTTAGGCATTACCAGATTTTTGTGATATGCTTTGGAAACTGATGTGGTTTCAGTTATAGGAGCCTGTGAAAGGAATGCAACGCAAATTTGCTGTACTATCATGATGCAGAATTCGAAAGGCATGGATATTTGAGTAACACATTACTTCAAATCAGCCTCGCTGGAAAGCCTTTGTTTCACAGTTTCATAGACCACGAATGTAATACAAGTGGCAGGGACAACCCTTATCATGTTGACACTAATGCCCTTGTAGAAGCCCTTCAAGCCGCCCTCATTATTCCACACTGTCTTGCAGACCAGACTGATGCTTCTTTTTTCGTTGTCCATGTTGTATGTCTGTAGGCGTGTCTTAACAACCTGCATGGGATACATCACGGTCATGCTAACCACCTTCGAAACGGCAGATGCGTAGATGAACTCCGCCGTTGTCAAATATCTTTTCGACGGGTTCTGAATGCGAGGCCGTATGCTGAGAAGATGGTTTTTCAAGTGATCGTAAAGTGTAAACTGCAAACTCGCCTGGAAAACCAGAACCATGCTGGGAATGGATCCCTTGCAGAAGGTCATCAAGCCCTCCTTGCGGTAGATTGTCATAACGCCGTCCATTACGGATCTGTAGGAGTTGGCTTCGCCTTTCAGGGTACCTAATATCCTCGTTTTTAGGACCCATATTGGGTTAGTTAGAAGTGACGTCGAGAGGCCAGCCAACGTCGACGAAGCAAAGTAATTGAGGGTATTCTGGGGAGTCTGGATGAGTTTTTTGAACTCTGCGTAAAGCATGAAGTAGAGCCCCCAGCCTGCTATGTTTCCGGCGAGATTAGGAACTATCCCTCTATAGTACTGCTGGATCAAATGGACGGCCTTGTGGTTTTTAAAAGGAAGGCTGGAGGTCATACGATTATTGAAGGAGATCGTAGCATTGGAGTTGATATTGTTTATCACCAGACGCAAGGACTGGAACGGCTGTGTATTCACTTTCGATGATAGTTGCAATCGTATCTTGATGACATCGAGCGGGTGTGTCAAGGTTGTGGTAGCAAAGCCCGCAGAGAGGCCAGCTAGCGTTTCCACTTGTCGATCGCTGAATTTATAATGCAGCATGATTTATCTGTGTATCTATGAAAAGTCTATGATGGATGCATTAATGAGTACATGACTGGCGAAGATTGCGATGAGCCCGACTTTTCTGCGAGCTGATTAAATTAGGAACACCATTACCAAAAACCACCGGTCGTTCATTTCGTTTGCTCAAGCATTTCTTACCGCCTTGTTTTAGGATCTACTAGTTAAATCGAGCTCTCTCTCTTTATTCCTATCGAAGCCGTGATTGGCCAAACTATGTACAATATCGCCGTTAAGAGCAGAAGCGTTCCCAGAATCCTCAGCTTGAAAGGAAGTTATTGAAAACCATTTCGCTCTCCCTACCATGCCTCACATTTAAGCGGAGGGGAAGGGGCTCAACAAGTTGAACAAGGAAGGCTTCTCAGCAGAGTTGGACCAGCCCAAGTACAACACAAAGGGAATGAAGCCGTAGTGGGCGATGGTTCTAGAGTAGTCCAAGACCTTAACGATTCTCTCCTTGGACTCGTCGGACAAAGTGATCAGGTAGCTGGGGGCAGACATTGTGTGAAAGGTAGTGTTCTCAAATATGGGTCTAGATGGTTTTTTATCGCCAGTCGACAAAATTTGGTGCTTATGTAAGAAATTGCAAAATGTACCTGGGAGAGAGCATATAGGCTTGTTTACGGAAAGGGGCAGAGTTAGATGCATTCGGGGCTTGCGGCAGCGAATGGCTGGAAACCTCGCCAAGTATGTGTTCGTATTTTGCAGGTACTAAGTATGTCTTCTTTTTGGTATGCTGGAAGCATGGTATTGGAGAGAGCAAGGCACCAAAACAGGGGTTGGACTTGGAAGACTGGCATTGTGAGAGTGATAAGACAATATTGTAACTCTGACACGGCTCCTGTGAGTTTCACCAGCTTCCAGAATCGAGGTGTGTGCCTCAATTAGGCACTCTCACTCTTCATCTGCTCATCATTTCCGTGCTCCCGAATATCCAAAGCTGGTGTAAACGGCGCGAGCTACAAACAGCTTACTTCTCTCAAGCCCCCCCTTTTACCCCTCCCCTTCTCTTTTCCATTTCCTCTGCTCGTATATTCAAAAAGGGCAAACCAGGCTTGCTGGTGGATTCTTAGGACAGAAAAAACCCACTGAAAAAGATAACGCTGAATTTATCTTCTCTCTCACTAGTCCATCAGTATGCGGGTGCTCTTCAAAGAGAGCCCACGTACCGTGGCTATATACTCCGACACTCACACCTTATGCTTCCGTGAGCTCGACAGCACCAAGGCGAAACGGACCTCGCCTGTGGCGGTGGAAATCCTCCCTAATAACCAAGTGACGAAAGAAGCAGGCTACCGCACTTTGGTTAACAGAGAGGTGCATGGATGCCTAGGACTCATCACGGTGGAAAAACAGGTGTTTCTTGCTGTCATCAGCGGCGCAATCACCAACGTTGCAAGCCCATTGGGCCACGAATCCGTCGACAAGATCTACTCTGTAGACTTCCTTTCCCTCTCCAACGACGAGTGGGACTTCGTCAATTTGGACGCCAATGGTGTTGTCATTCCCAGCGGTGAGTCTACTAGCGAGGACTATGATGAGGGTGTCAGAACCATCCATCCTTGTTCAGAATTGAAAAAGTTGTTGTCAAACGGGTCCTTTTACTACTCTAACGACTTTGATTTGACGTCGTTGCTCCAAAATAGAGGGGTTACTACCTCAGGTGGGAAGGCGAACGGCACGAAAAGAGTCAATTTGGACCATTACAGACTGGAGTACATGTGGAATTCCTTCCTCATGGAGGAGCTCTTCAAGCTCCGCTCAAACATGGACTCGTACGCCCAGGAAGTGTTGAGCGAAAACCGCTTCCTTACGACTGTCATCAGGGGCTTCGCAAAGACCACCGGTATCACCTCCGCTGGTGACTGCATCACCATCGTTTCCAAACAGTCCTGGAAAAGAGCAGGCACGCGCTTCAATGCAAGAGGTATCGACGACAACGGCAATGTGGCCAACTTCGTGGAAACAGAATTTATCTACAACAACCCAAGTCACGGTCTGGTGTTTTCATTCACCCAAATCCGAGGCTCTGTTCCCACCTTCTGGGAACAGGATTCGACGTTGATTAACCCCAAGATCACCCTTACAAGGTCTCTTGAAGCGACTCAGCCAATTTACGACAAGCATTTTTCAGATATCTGCCTGCGGTACGGTGTGTGTCACATTGTCAACCTCTTGTCAAAAACCAAACCGGCAGAAGTGGCTGTGCTGCGGCGCTTCAAGGAGTTGTACAACAACACTAGTCACCACGAGGACACCTTCTTTTCCGAATTTGACTTTCACCACGAGACAAAGCAGGCGGGTGGTTTTGCGGGCGCTGCAAAAATCTTGCCTCTCTTGCATGATTCCCTAGAGCAGTTCGGTTGGTTTGTCTATGACATTGAGCAAGCGGAGGTGGTTACCAGACAAGACGGTGTCTTTCGAGTCAACTGCTTGGACTGTCTTGACCGCACCAATTTGATTGAGCAGGTTATCTGCCGAAATGTTTTTCAGCACGTCTTGCAAAATCAATCTGCAAGCTACGGAAACAACATCCGCGACCGCCATACGATCGACGATTTACTCCTCAAGCACAATACCTTATGGGCCGATAACGGAGATGCTATCTCTCAGATTTACACGGGTACCAATGCTCTCAAGTCATCCTTCTCTCGCTCGGGGAAAATGAACTTTGCAGGTGCCTTGTCAGATGTAACAAAGTCAGTTTCGCGGATGTACCAGAACACCTTTGTCGATTCCAAGAAGCAGTCTGTCATGGACTTACTCCTTGGTTACGATGCGCAAAACTCCAAGCCGGTTAGAATTTACGACCCTATTAACGACTATGTTCAAGGAAAGTTGAAGGAGAGGTCAAGCACCTTCACAACTTACGAAAACATCAACGTCTTTGTGGGAACATTCAACGTCAACGCTGCGTCCCCCAATATAAGGGCGGAGTTGACCACCTGGCTCTTCCCTCCTGAGAACACTGCTTCGGCCGATATCTATGCCATCGGATTGCAGGAGCTTATTGAATTGAACGCAGGCTCGATTTTAACAGCAGACACAACCAAGGGTATTCAGTGGTCTAAACTATTGGAGAACCAGTTGAATTCTCAGGGAGAGCAGTTTTTGTTGTTGAGAACGGAGTCAATTGCCTCTATGTCGCTCTTGTTATTTGTGAAGAAGTCGCAGGTTCACAAAGTGACCCAGGTTTCTGGCTCCTCTAAGAAAACGGGATTGGGTGGAATTGCCGCCAATAAGGGCGCCTGTGCTGTTCGGTTCGAGTTTGGTCTGACGGCATTTGCGTTGATTACCTCACATTTGGCGGCCGGTACCAATGCCACTGTTGAGAGATATAACGACTATCAGACCATCATACAGGGCTTGACATTCACCAGGAACCACACCATCAAGGACCATGACCACATCATCTGGTTTGGCGATCTTAACTATCGCATCAACTTGCCCAACGACCATTGCCGGTACTTGATTGAGGGAGGGGCTTTTGACGAATTGTACAAGAAGGACCAATTGAGCGACGAGATGTCGAATGAACGGGGAGCATTCCATGGATGGTCCGAGGCAGACATTAAGTTCTTCCCGACCTATAAATTCGACAAGGGAACGTCCAACTACGATACTTCCGAGAAGCAGAGGGTTCCATCCTGGACGGACCGCATCTTGCACATGACTGTCCCGGGACTCCCTCCTTTGAAGCAGTTGAACTACAACTCGGTGATGGACTGTTACATCAGTGACCATAAGCCCGTGTATGCCACCTTCGACGGAAGTGTGCGGTTTGTGGATGCTTCTAAGAAGCAGCAGATGGCTAAAGAGCTCTACACCGCTTATAAGGCAGAGCACGGGGACCTTGGAGAGGTGTCGTTGGTGGAACTCTCGGACAGCGCCTCTTCTGAATCAAAGGCCTCGATGTCCACAGTCAACACCAACTTCACCGTCGACACTCTTTCTGAGATGAATCTCATTGACGACTTTGACCATAGCGCTCCCAAGTTGCCATCCAGGCCTTCTGCACCCAGCATGTCTGGTCCTAGAAGAATCCCGCCTCCCCCCACCAGTCGCAAGTCTGTGACTACTGACCTTACTTCTGGCCAAAAACCCAATCTTCCCAGAAGATTGCCTCCCAAACCTGAAGAATTTGCGGACTCGATTCCCTTGAAGGCCATGGATTCTGGTCTACAGGCTCCGGCACCTCCACCTGCTAGACGAACTACTGGTTCCGTCGCCTCTGCTCCCACGCAAACACCCATAGGCTTCTCATCAACGCCACTTATTCCCAGTCGACCAACCTCCGGGACGTCTTCGCGGGCCTCGCCGGTGTTATCGCCCAATGTGACTACTTCCACACCCAACTTGGGGGCCCAGTCGCTCAAGGATACCAAAAGACCTATGATTCCCGCCAAACCCACTTCGTTAGTCGGGTCCAAAACACGGCCAGAATCCCAATCTGTTGAGCCTGAGCCAAGGAGCGCCAATACCTTGAAGCCGGCTCCACCTCCGCCTCGGCCCAGCTCCGTGGAGCCTAGGACCATGTCTGATTGGAAGCCGTTGGTGCCCAAGTAAGCGCATACAACCAGGTGAATAAACGCTGCATATTGGATGGTGTAGAAATGTAGTTGGTGTAGTTGGTGTGGCTTACGAGGTTACTGAGGCTTTTTTATTAAGCTCTCGTGGCATGTTTGAGCTACTGGGCGAATGCTTAGCTTCGATGGGTCCCCTAGTGGAGCCCTCTAGGCGCTAGAGGGCTAATGGAACATTCAAGGTGCGATCTGGTGCAACTGGAATACACTACAGGACCAACTTTCGCGAATTTATCATAGCATTGAGCATAAGAAGGCCGTATGAACAGAGTTGCTCTCTCTTTCCTTCTCCTGGCTGTAAAGTTTTAACTTCTTTACTCCGTGCCTGTGCCTATACAGAACATTTTTCGAACTTCAAATTCGCGACCCACATAAAACATTATTAACTTCTCTAGCACACAAACACATGAGTTCAGGCTCCAGACGAATCAAAAACGTATCGATAGCGGTGCCTGTCCTCTACGGTAACCACTCGGTGCGTCTTGCTCCCGAAAAGAGAACAGAAAAGACCCCTGTGGATCACACCCATGAATGGACGGTTTTCTTCAAGCCTGTGCTCAACAACGTGGACTTGACCCCCTTGATCAAGAAAGTCACCTTCAAACTACACGAAACTTACGAGAACCCTGTGCGCGCCATAGAGACGCCGCCATACGAGGTGACCGAAACAGGATGGGGCGAGTTTGAGATTATCATCAAGTTGCACTTCCACTCTGGTGCGGAGCTCGGCATCAACGAAAAGAACTTCCAGATCTTCCATGGGCTTAAGCTACACCCCTTCAATCCCCAGCACCCGGTCAAGGAAAACGGGGAGGTGCACTCTGTGTTATACGATGAGCTCGTTTTCCAGGAGCCCACCGAGCGCGTGTTTGAGATCTTGACCCAGAAGCCCCTGAACTTATTACCGTACAAGCTTTCTAGTCCGCTGAAGCGCGACCAGGAGTACATTCGCACGGATGAGATTGACGAGATCGGTCGTCTCGACGTTTACATCAATAAGGTCAAGGAGGAGATCGAGAACCAACGCAACGAGTACAAGGACTTGGAGCAGGAGAAGATGGCGCTTTTGCAGTAGGACTGTGTGGCCGAGGTGTCTCAGAAATGTGATCGTTGCTTTCAAAGAGGTCTCCGGAGGTTATGGCTAGAGAGCTCCGTGTATATTATGTATTTTACGTCAAAAGCGTGCATTGTGCATATGCTAAACTCAAACATGTCGTATCGTCGTCAAGAGATGTGGGTGAGAGCCTCGTTGATCAAGGCGTCCAACTCGGCTAAGCTGGTGCCGAATTTCTGGTATCCGTGGTAGCGGGGCCCAATTCTCACCGGCACCCTGGAGCGCACCTGGAGCTGCGAATCAAGGATCACCATATAATCTAGCGGGTACAGTCCGCCGCCCAAGGGGTCCACGAGATGGAAGTAGTTGGTCAACTGCGCGCCTGGCGCCGCGTCCACGCAGTAGCAGTCGTCAAAGCGGTTTCCGATGTTGGACGACACGAAAACCACCGACAGGAAGTTGGCGGGAAACTTCCGGCGGATATCGCCTATGTACTCCTTCCCCTGGGCGCCCAAGAAGAACAAGAACACCGCACCCATGCTGTCAGAAACCTGCATGCGGTTGGTCATGGTGTTCATTAGGAGATTGTGCACCCATTCGTCCACCTGGATACGGTCTGTGGGAGCTAGGAGCGCTGGCGGCAGTTGCAGACGCACCACCACGTTATCGGAGCCGCGTCTTTTGCAGAAATGCACATTATGGTGTACGTGCACGTCCACGCAGTCGAGCGGAAGCGCCGCGTCGTACTGCACGAGCAGCCGCTTGGGCATTGGATGGCAGTATGAAAGCGAACGAACACCTGCCAATTTGGGAAGCTGCGAAACTCCCACTACATATAGTCGAGAAAGATGGGGTAACCTGCACACAAACCATGTCATCCTGAGGGGAGCGGCCTAGTCGCTGTTATTAGTAATGGGCGCAGTCGCAGGGGCTAAGCCAAATACACAGCACAGATGCCCCGGAAGGAGAAACTGGGGCAAATGTGGGGTATGGTAGCATGCTTGTGTGTACAGCGGAGCGGCAGCCCGTAGCGAGGAGCTGCGACAATACGACAGGTATTGCAGTGCATAATGCGCCGCTGTACCACCAACAGGCCATCACGGGTTTGTTCAGTACAGTACAACAGTGTGCTAAATTTTACACTGGGGTGTGATCTCTGTCGCACAAGTTTCCTTCGACATGATTTCTTAACTCGATATCCTGTACACTGCCTCTCACTACTACTTTCTCGACACCACCACGCGCTTCACGTGGTCCATGAACAACTGGAGACTCACGTCGTCCGTGAGCACCTCCAGCTGGCCGCCGTAGAGCTGGTTGGGGCTCAGCAGGTAGCTGGTGGACGGGTTCAACTTGGCCATCAAGAAGCGCGCCTGCGACCCGCCCTCGTCGCAGTCCACGAACCGGGGCAACGGGAACCGGTCCATAAGGATGGCCATGGCCTCCTTCTTGGGCGCGTCCAAAAAGTCGCGGAAGTGCTCGTAGCCCGGTTGGTTGTGGAAGTCCGCCTTGCGCCACTCTGCCACCCGCAGCCCGTGGTGAATCAAGATGTGGAAGAAGGTGTCGAGTAAGAGGATCTTGGTGGGCCCGAGCGACATCAGGTCGAGCAACACCGGCTCAGGCTCGGTGCCAGCGCCACCGTCCTCTTCCGCAGTCCCGTAGGTGTCGATGTCGTACGACAACAATGTTGGCTGGATCATGATGAGCGCGTTTGCAGTGTCCTCGTGCATAAACACATGGCGCACGAAACTGGTCTCGTCAGGCGAGTTGTTGAACACCTGGATGAACGGCAGCCGTCTCAAGTGGTACATGAACTGCGGGAGCATGCCGTACAGCAGCAGCAACCGGAACGACTCCAAGACGCCTTTGTTGTACACTGCAAAACGCGCACAGAAGTCCATCAACACCTTTTCCAAGTGCTTCAATATCTCGGCCGTCGTGGTGGTCTGCAAGCGGCTGATGGCCTCACGAGCCAAGAGCACCACCGCAGCCTGCTGGTCGAACCCAGCCTCCAACTCCGTCCTGTCCGAGTCGGCCACTATGGCCACAGGAACAGTGGTCACCCGCAACCTGAGGTCACCGGACGGGTGCTGGTAGTGGCAAAGAAACTGCACGAACGTGTGGCCCAAATGCAACGAGTCGGCTTTCTCGAAGAACACCGCGTAGGACGTCTGCGGGTTCACGCTGCACAACTTCCACAGGTTGGTCCCTCCTTCGCCCACAGCGATGGGGGAGATGCACAGGGCGATCTGCGTGTTGTCCTTGCGCTGCGGCAAGGCGGTGGCGGTGCCTATGAGGCCCTGGACCTTCAAATCGGAGGCTGTGCGCACCTCCAAGGACGCGTTGAACGCCATGTCGAGGAAGTCGCCTGTGCCCTCATTCTCCTGCTTGCGGAAGAACTTGAGGAAACTCTGCTTGAAAATGGCAGTGCTGAACGAGTCACTCAAAACGCACACGCCGCCGGTCTTGTAGCACACTTCGTCCATCTCGTAGAGACCAACCTGGTCGTATGAGCCGATGAAAAAGTTGCAGCTGAGCCCCGTGGCAACCAACTGCTTAGTCACCTTCTCATAAAACTTCTTCGCAGCCTTGAAGAGCGACACGTCTACCTTGGTATTATGCGCCGTGATGTTGGCTGGCACTGACGGTAACTGCGTATGCTGGGCCCGCTCGATATCATGGTGCGACCGGAGGGGCTCCTTTAAGTACGTTCCCACTATGTGGCCAGGGCCATAGGTGCACGCACCGCCCACAAACACCAACAAGTGGCCGCCCACGCCGCTGGAGGCACCGAGAATGGACGAAAGAAGGAGCGACGCCACGTTGATGGCTGCCCCCGTGGCCCTAGCAGGCCGCTCCTTCATCTCAGCATGCGGAAAGGTGTTGGTGACCAACGACGACAAGATGGAAGTCATCTCGTACTCGATCATGCTGACGGGCTGCAAGAACTTGCGGGCAAAGGGCCCCAACGGGTCGTTGGAGGGTCCCGTTGAAAGCCCGCGCGAAAGAAGCCCCAACGCCTTCTGGATCTCCTCTAGGGTGTACTCCTTGGACCCGTTGAAGGTGTGGTTTCTGAAAATCTGGTTCGGGGTGGCGCTGTCGTTGGACAACTCGTGGATCTGCACGTGCTTGCCGTACAGCACCAAGCCCACCAACGCGTCCTCGGGAAGAAGCGACAACGAGAGCGTCAACAGCTCCTTCAAGGCCACGTAGGCGTCATCTTCATCCAGGGCCTCGAAGCACGTGTCCACAACGTAAAAGAACACTGGGGGCATTCTGGCACGCCGGCCGGTGGAGTACTCTATGGAGGAGTTACCGCTTTCGAGAGCCACCGGCACCTGGTCAGGCATAATCCGGTTCGAAAACCCACAGAACTGGCAGAACCACACGTCTGGCTGCTGCTCGTTGCGTCCGACGTACGGGTTGAGAAACGCCCGGCATTGTCTGCATGTCACCATATGGGAGGGATCCGCAAGGGGAACCGCCAGTTTATTGTTTAGGGGCGTGTAAAGGGCAGCCATGGGTACCACATTGCGCTGGTGCTGGAGCCTTGACTTGGGAAGGCTGTTCCACAGAAGCCTTACCCCGTCGGTGTCCTCACGGGCCTCAAAATCCATGCTGGTGGGGTGGTGGTGGACTTTTCACTGCCTGCATAATGGCCGGATCAGTGCAGGAGAGGAAGTCAGTTTGGCAGGGGATGAAAGATAGAGGCTTTACAATAGGTGCTCCTGGAGAAAAGAATCACGTTAGGGCTTCGGTTGAGATTTGAATTTGCGGCCGATCGTCGTCTTTGGTGTTTTTTGACTTCTACTATGGATAGGGTCTTGGGCTCCTTTTTGCATTTAAAAATGGTGTGAACTTCTTGTAATACAGTGCGAATTACTGCGAAATAGCCTAAAATGAGAACTCTAGACTAATAGACTAAAGACACCAAAATTGCAAATATGCGAGGACAGGGCGAACTATTGTAAAACTTATTGGATCCCAATTTACTAAAGCGTTACACATGGGAAATGATGCTAACTGCCTAGTCGTATATCGATGCCCATATCCTCCCCTGGCAAAGTTGTGGGACAGATTCCGCTTATAAAATACTCAAGAATTATCCCATCACAGACCCCTTTCATTCTAATTACAAGCTACTGGCGCACCACATCTCTGATGTTTCCGAAAGGAAGCACCTCGTCTATCCTCTCGCTGCCTGTGAAAAGCATCGCCAACCTGTCAATACCGCAGCCCCAGCCACCCGTGGGAGGAAGCCCGTACTCCATCAGCTTGACGTAGTTCCAATCGGGAATGAGTGAATCTGTATCGTCAAAATCCATCTTGTTGGCCTGCTGGAGTTGGAATTTGTGGGTCTGCTCGAAAGGCGAGTTTTCCTCCTCGTAAGAGTTAACGTACTCCTTACCATTGATGAAAAGCTCGAATCGTAGTGAAATCTCATACTTCCGCGTCCCGTACAGCACGTGCGTGGACTTAGAGAGCGCAGACAACACAGCTGGCTGACTATGGAGAAAAATGGGCTTGTTATGGTATTCTGGCTTCATTGAAATTGACTCGAGGAACCGCGACGAGAGGTTGTCCAAAAGACTGGCCGGCGATTTGATTTCCGGCAAAGGCGCATTCACTTTGCGGTAGTAGGCAATCAAGCTCTCGGAATCGAGCTCTTGCGGCAATGGAACGCCAGTGCATTTCTCCAATGTAGGAATGAACTCAAATCGAGCAAAGTTGCCCTCCTGAAGGGCCGAGAGCTGTGGAAGAACTGTCTCGAGAAGGGGGAGCTTTTCCTTCTTAGCAGCCAAGTTGCTGAACACATGGGCAAAAAACCCTTCTGTAATGTCCATCAATTCCAGTAGAGACGTGAACGACTGGTAAAACTCGCAGGTGTGGAACTCCGGGTTATGGGTGGCATCTACGCCCTCGTTGCGGAAGCTGGGCCCGATCTCAAACACCTTATCAAATCCACTGATAACCAATTTCTTGAGCCAAAGCTCGGGGGCCACTCTCAACTGCAAGGACACCTCAGAGACCGCCTTCAGGGAAGTGGAAAACGGCTCGGCGTTGGCGCCAGTTCCCAAAGACGCGAGCAACGGAGTCGAGAATTCCAAAAAATTGCGTTCGAGGAAGAAGCCACGGATAGCCTGGCCCAAGTGGGACCGCACTACCGTCCGCTGGCGCAGCATGTCACTAGAGAGATAATTGAGAACCCGGTTTGCGTTGATGGTGCTGCGATTGACGAGCTCCTTATCGGGCAACTCGTTGTTTCGGAGACATGGGACCAATAAGGAGACAGCATCGGTGAGTTTGAGTGAGAGCTCACCTACGTTGGTGGTGGAGGCGTGGCCCTGGCACGATACGTAGTCGCCCCTCCTGAGGAGTGCGTGCTTTTCACTGAACTCGGCAATTGGCAAGCCCATGAGTTTGTGGGAGGCTACTACCTGGACCTTTGCGAAGTCCTGGGCCAAGTCCACGAAATACAAGCCCTTTCCGGCCTTCCTGATGGCAGTGACTCGGCCCTGTACAGTGTGGAGCTGGGGATGAAGTCTGGCCGGATGCTGGTCAAAATCGTAGCCCTTGAAGATGCTGACGAACTCAGTGACCCGTAGCACAGGCGCCTCCTTCACTCGGGTGACCTTTATCGGCGGGTAGTAAGATTTAGGTGATGTGGTGATGAGTTCCGAGCGAAGGTCAGGGTGCCCCTCAGAATGTACCGTCCGGGCTGAGATTCCACCATCATGAAGGCCATGCTGATGAGTTAGCAAGGACGCTCGGTGCTTGTGCTGCACAAACCGGAGAAGCCCCGCATTTCGCCGAAACATGGTGTGCTGGTAAAAGATCTTGCACCCGCACGCGAAATGGCTGATGAAAACACCCGTACACCAAAGGGAGCTACTTGCGTGGGGGTGGCTCATATGATTGGAACTGCCACGGAGACAGTTCTTTTATGGTATGTTGGCAAAATTGGCCAATGGGCCAGGTTATTATGACCGTGATTGCCTTTTGTGGGAATAGGTGCACACGACTGTAATTGACCATGCGCCGGTTTGCTTCAGTGGTGCTTGCATAGAAGACAGGGCTCCTTTTGGTTGGGAGAGCACTTGATGGTGGCACACGCCAGGGCTACAGAGAGCAGATGCGCTTTTCAGCACTATAGATTGCGCTGTTGCAGCTATTGTTTAACTCAGGGTCATTAGAGAGTGGGCATGCCTCAAAAAGACATGTACATGAGCACGAAATCAGGTTCAAATGCACATGATTGCACGGAATGTGCGGTGCTACCTCTTGGGAACCGTTGAATCAAGAAGGCAGTTCCTCTGTTGTGTGGCCGAGAGGCGTATGGCTGCGAAAAAACCCGTACACCACCTTACTTGGGCCGTTTGGGACGCTCATGAACGGGTGCAAAAGGCGACGACTCTGGCTCTGTACAATACTGTCGTGCTATTACGGGCCTCTGGACTATGTTCACGCGTTTTGGACGCTCCAGCCGTTCTTTATGGCGAGATTCAAAATAGACCCAAACGAAGGTGCCAGACCAAATACACCGGACTTAGCGAACGGCTGATGCAACGCCTTCAGGAGGTCGTGTTAAGCACAATGCAGCTTGGCGCCAGGGCCAAGGGGCAAGGGGCAAGCGCTAACGAGAGGAATGGGCGTGGGATACGAAGGGTGCAAAGACGCGAGTGCCACGGACGCGAAAAAGTCCGATCTGGTAAAAATGTCCGTTCTAGGCGAAAATCGCCGCCCCAAATGCGGCCTACGAGGCGAGAGAGGACCGCCCCAAACGAGCACGAGGCGGAGTGGACGCAGCAAACATGAGATGAGGCCACCCTTACTCCAGTGTAGAAGGCGTACTCCGTTTCCTCTGACCATGCTGTCTCTGAATGGCGCGTGGTGCCGTCGCAGGGGGACTTTCGCACCCATTGGGGTGTCGAGCCGAGCCCCCATTCCTGACGTCACCAGCCCTGAAACATGCCGTGGCGGGCCGTGGCAAAATCGCATGCGCCCTGCAGGAACCTTAGGCAATGGGGGCGTTAGCCGGCGGTATTTGCCGCACAGTGCCGCCCTCGTCGCCAGAATGCGGCAGCTTTGGTGGCAACAGAATCGGGTGCTATTTCGGGCCCGGTCTTTTTCGTCGCTATTTTTCACTTTTCTCGCTAGAGCCTGCGTAGATCTACACCAATAGGTGCTCCTACAGTGTTCCACCAGCACAGCGCAGAGGTCATCAGTTAACACCGCAGACGCAGAAAACACGACTCGTAGAACACAGAACACGCACCGTGCAATTACACCCCGTTGCGCCCACCCCTCTACTCTGCTGACTTCCTGTTTACGCACTCCCTCCGGCCCGCCAGCTTCTGTGCCGGCCCAGCGATTTCCCGTCCACACTGTGCGAATCGTCTACACGACGCGGAAAACTGTTTCTTCGCGTGTAAAAGTGCCCAGTACACAACTCCCACCACACCCCGGCCGATCTCTGTGCCGTCTGCGCGTTGGCCCCACCACCCCTGTCGGTGCCAGATACTCGAGACACCCGTAAGCACTCCCGATCCCGTTTTTTTCACCCCCGAACGGTTCTTCCACCTCAAAAATGAGAAAGATCTGGACCCGCAAAGACAAGGACAAGCGCCGGCTGCTCAGCGGCTCGCCGCTGGTCTATGGTGACTCCAGCTCCGTCCACCGCCACGCCGGCTCGCTGTCGCTGCTTGTGCCTGACCTCTCGGAAACCTCCCACTCCAATGCGTCCACTGCAGACGACGACTATCCCCGGCTGATAGACTTCCACGACGACCACCTGACACTCGCCAACACCACCATTGGCCTGATCGCCGAGTCCGCCACTACCGTGGCCCCGGAGAGGCCCCAGCACCTCCCCAATCGTTCGCATCTGAGCCACGGAAAGCGTCTGGTGTTGTCCCTCGTTCGGCCCGACTACGACTCCAAACTCATCAAATCGGGCTGGCTCAATGTCATTGTCAACCTGCACGCGGCCCCGGAGATCTCCGAAAACACCTTGAAGCTCGCGCGTGTGGAGCTCAAGGGCTCGCACCTTTACGTATACAAAGGCGCGGTCAACGCGCGCAGCTTCCGGCTCGAATCGAGCTCGCCGCCACCGCCACCGGCATTGGAGCCAGTGCCCGACCAGCGCCGTTCTTCAGTGCCTTCGGTGATACCCGAGACGCTGCCGCTGACGCCTTCTCAGCCGACAATTCTTCTGCCCCCGCTTCCGCCAACGGTGGATCTCGTCATAACCCATTTTTCCACCGCATGCCCGCACCCAGACCTCCTGTTGGACCCCTTGGGAACGGATTTTGCAGCAGGCTCGTCAATTGAGGCTATGGTGCATGCCTTGCTCTTTGACTACGACCCGGACCACACCAAGGCCATTATCCTGTTGACCAGCGTGTTGCCGTTGCTTCCACGCTTTGGCAAGGTACTCAGACTCGTGCTGCAGTACTTGGTGGGACTCTGGCTGCGTAAGATCGAGGGCCCCTACGATTTTGCCGCAATTACCAGCCGCTTGATCGCGCTCTTCAAGAACATTCACACCAATTTCAGTGGCTTCCTATTGATATCAAACGTGGCGCCCTACATCTTGCGCATTCTCGAGACCTTGACCGAACACCTTCCGGACGACCACTCGGTACCTGCAGACTTGCACGAAATTATCGAAGAATTCAAAAACGTCATGTTGGCTAAGCAGCAGTCTTTGATCAACCTTGTCACCAACGACCAGTTATCAGATGCCACCAATCCCTTGGTCGACTTGAACGCATCCGTTTTCATGAACGATATCAACTTGATAGACCTTGCAGCCACCATCTCCGCCATCGACTTGAAGTTTTTCGCCAAGTGGAACTCCAACATTGATAAATCCTTGTTACTCTATTCGTCCCTCAACGAGTCCAGTTCTTCAGATTTCTTCTACAAAAAAAATCCATTAATTTTTAACAACGAAGATCACATCCACTACTTATCGCGCTTACTTATCAACCACTTATTGATCGAAGACTCTTCAAACTCCTCCTCCTCCACCAGCTCCTCTGCATTAGAAAAAAGAGCCAGGCTCTTGGAAAAGTGGATCGACTTGGGCTGCTTATTGGATAAATCCGGCAACATGTCCTCGTGGTTGGGTATTTCTTCCATCATCTTGTCCCAGCCGATTTTGAGGTTGACCAAAATCTGGTCCTTAGTATCTCCTGATTATATAAAGCTCTTGAAAAACGACTGGTCCCCAGTTTTGTTCGAGTTGGACAGGAGACATTTGGCCAATGCTACAGACAACCTGTCGAGCGACAAAAATATCCCTGATGTGAGTGTGTCTCTGGCGGAACCATCGCAGAAGGAGAAGAAGCTCACTTCCAAGGACTCCTACCACATCATGGCTCCCAGGGGCTTGGGTAAGATATATCCAAAGGAAAAGGCCATTCCTTACTTCGGCGATTTGGTGATAAACAACTACGGCGCGTCATTTGTTAACCCTATCAACATTGAGGATTTGGAGGCCGTCTGGAAGCGAATCAAGTACTCTTTCAACAGATGGAACGAGTACTTGTCAAATTTGACCAACCACAACAACATAATCAAGTACAATGACGATGTGTTGAGGAGGTACGACAACATGGGTTTCATCTTTTCTAACGAAAGTTTGAACCAGGTTTTGTACTTGGGAATGAATGACGACAACAGCAAACCAAGTCTTCCACCTAGTGACCCCGCTGAGGGTCTGGACGCCTCTTCCACTTTGAAACGTACCATAAATGTGGAATTGCAGGACAGGTTGCTAAGGTTGATTGAAGTGAATTGCGACTCAATCAACTTGGAAAAGATCATGAAGTTATCGCTTCAGTTTGAACCCGACTTACTGGAAAGTTATTTGAAACTTCCCCTCACCGATCTTTCGACCTTGTCTCCTGCAACGTTGACTTTCAGACACAACAACAACAGCTCATCTAACTTTTCGATCCATTCCAATGACTCATCATCTTCGGTGAACACCACAGCTCCAGACACAACTACAGCATCGTCTAATGTCAACGGCAACACTTCCTATGGTGCTAGCTATGGTGCCTCTAACCAGTCGTCTAACAACAATCTTCAGTCCCCTTCTATTGGTCTGCCACATGTGGCTACCCATCTCGGTGGTAGCACTAGCAACTACAGCACAAACACATCTCAAAATGTTGCCAACGAGTTCAACCCGGCCTCCAGAATACCAATTTTCAACAACCATTATTTCAAGATCAACTTAGCGAAGTACGACGAGTTGACCATCTCGGCTAATGGCCGAGGGTCGGCAGTTAGTACTCCGAATTATGATCCCAAGGTGCAGTATCATACTTCGGGGCCTGTATCTGAAAAACATAATGTTGTTGTCGATCACGACTTGACATTCCGAATTGATGACTTTGTTGCCGATATTGATTCGTCCATGATTAACGCGACCACATTGAATGCTTTTGACGACGTTGACAATGTGGACATAGAGGATGATGTGCCTGGTTTGGGAATTGACGTCGATGACATTTTGAACTCGGAAAAGTTCAATAACTTCACAATCAGTTCAAGCAATTCTCCCAAGGTCGAAAGTACTCCCACTATAAATGCTCAAACAGAAGACACGACTGTGACGGACCCAATTGCCAACGAAGGCGACAGAATAAAGGCCCACCACGGAAGTTTCGGTGTCTCTTCTACCCAATCGACTGCCAACCGTGCCAGTGGAACCAGCAGCAATATCAATAGCCACCAAAATCACCGCTACATTCCAAAGTACGCAAGCGTTGATAAATTAGTCGATTTGCTCTTGCTTGATTCCAAGTATTTTGATGAATACATCTCATTGGATCTCACTGAGTATCGCTTTGTCTTTTTGTTGAATTACAATTCCTTCATCACCACTAAGGAGCTTTTGGAAAAGCTTGCCTACCGTTTTGTCAATTCTGGAAATGCGGTTATTTCATTGATGAAGAGGCAATACTTGATCAGAAATGAATTGGATTCTCACACCTCGGGTGTCATCGATTTCCCGAACTGGAATATTGACACTACTGTTGACTTGGTCGAGTTGGGTGAGGTCGATTACGAATTACTTTTGAAGATTCAAATCAATATTTTGAAAGTGTTGATCGTGCTTTTGAATAACTTCTACTCTAACTTCGCGACGGACCTCACAAACAAGAGGATTTTGATCAAGTTGCTCAAATTATTCAGCAACGAAATCTTACAGTGGTATAACTCCAACAAGATTGATTCTAATTTGGAAAAGTCTTTCGAGAGCTTGGTCAATTACTACAAAAAGTTAAAGAAGTTATTCGTGAAAAAGACTTACAGACCTATTGAAGTACTGAAGTTCGATGAGTATTTGATCAATGAATTCAAATTCAACAATTCATTGCACGAGGTTCCTATAAATAGGAACTTACCTGGACACAAGAACATCAACAAGATTGAGAAGTTCTTGCACAAGTTTAACAAGCTTCTTGCTGTCTTCTATAAGGGTATCAAGGCTGAAGACTGGTTAAAAGTTTACAAGATTTTGGAGTTTCAGTTTGAGAATAACTCTTTGTTTGAGTTTGCTTTGCAGAAGAATTCAATCAACGATGATAACTTGATCATCTCCAATATTTTCAACTTCTTTGAAACTCTTGTGGACCCATCAGAGAAAAGTTTGATCTTGAAGAAATTCCCATTAGTGTTCCGGAAGCTTTTTAAGATATACTTTAAGTTCAGAAGTTACTTGTTGATTCAATTGACTGACTTGAACATTACTGTGGAGGAAAGGTTAGACCGTATGCAGACTTTGTTGATAATGACAAAGATCTCCAAGTTGAAGATGAGTGAGAACCAGTTTGTCTTCGAGGGTGACAGAGAGACAATTCCATCCTGCATCGAAACTGCAATCATCAATGTGATTTACTCCCCTGAGAGCAGAATGTTCACCAATTTGTGGATCAAGGCATCAAATGGCTTAAATACACCCATTGGGAGCCCATCTACTTCTGGGCCGCAAGCAGCTAGCACTTTCGATGACCTCAACCTGTTATTGCCAGTTAACATTGAATTTTCTGATTTGGTGATGAACCATGAACCTTTGTTACCCTGCTTCGGTTGGATTATCGAAAACTTGCTCGAAACCAGCAAGTGCCCTAGTTTCTACCGGTCATTCATCAACTTCAACAAGAGATATTTGATATACAGGTTAATCAAGGAATTGACAGTTGAGGATATTGATGGACACGATGATATCAACTACCATGATACGAAGGAATTCGAATTCTTATTGAAGTTAGATGAGAATTTGGCCAGCAGCCAGAGTTTGAGGGAGTTTACTTTCTTAGAGAAAGATAAGGCGAAACTTTTCAAGACTGTTTTGAAAGATCAGCACAAGATTCTCGTCATGGACAACAAGAAGAAGCAGGCAATAGACGCCAAAGATCACGTTGTTAATAGTACGGCTACTACAGCGACAGGTGCTAATACTTCGTCGCAACCACTCAACAAAAAGGCTTCCAACAGCAGTCTAAGAAGACAGTCTTTAACCTACAAGTCACCATCTTCGTCAAGATTTAAAATCAGTGGGTTGTTTAACAAATCGAGGCCTTTTTCGTTAAGTGTCTCAGGGATATCGCAGCCTGAACGGATTGTCAATGCTAAGGAATTGCCACCTGCGGAGCACTTTGCTGATCCCAAACAGAAGCCAATCGCAATCATTTCGTTGAAGAATAAGAAAATCTTCCCTGTATATCTTTTGCCCTTGTGCTTTAAGATTGATTCGGAGACTTCTAATGACGATTTCTTCTTCCAAGCACCAAAGGAATCTGAATTGAATGACTGGTTGGTGAAATTGAACTACGCCAACAGGCATTGGTTCTACTCGAGAAGCATTAACCAGAAGGGTAACCATGCATTTACCTCATTTGGTGTTCCTATAACTGTCATTTGTAACAGAGATCTGTCGCCGTGTCCGCGGTTCTTGGAGCTTATTTTCGAGGAGATTGAGAATGAGGGCTTGAAAGAGGTCGGTGTTTACAGAATCAGTTCTTCGATCAGTGAATTGAACTTGATCAAATCCACAATCGACAAGAATGGCACGGTCAACTTCAATGAAAAGGTGTATGATGTTCATACTTTGACCAGTTGCGTCAAATCCTTTTTCAGGGAGCTTCCTGACGCTTTATTGACTGACAAGGTCATTGACTCCTTCTTTGCGTTGAAACAGCAAGGTCAGAACGCGCAAGTTGACGACAAGCACGAGATGAAGCAAATGGACACTTACAAGAACATTTTGAGCTTGTTGCCGAGCGTCAACTACTACACCTTGAAGACATTACTTCGCCACTTGCAAAAGATCAGTCAGTTTAGCGACAACAACAAGATGACCGCATCCAATTTAGCAACTGTCATTGGGCCAGCATTGACGGAAGCCAGTAGCTTGGATTCCTTGATCAACAACTTTGGTTTCATGAACTCCATCTTGGAAAAGTTAATCGTCAACTTCGAGTACGTTTTCGACGAGCCGGCGGTTGAAAACCAGATTTTACCAGATGAAATCACCAATGTGGAGAAGTACGATATCGCGGAGGTTTCCGTCTAGAATCATATCTTTGGTATATTCACTTCTCTCTCCCCAAGGGTACCGTAGTCGTTTGGAGTTCGACCTCAGTGGACCCTGGACCCTGGGACGTAGATATCCGTATTGTTTTAAAAATTATATTCTTAGCCTGGCTGTAGGTAGATGGTCTATTTACAAGTTGCTTTGGTAATGTCCACACCATTCAGTGTCTCTTAATGAAACTGCTGTTGACCTTGTCCTTCCTCTTTTGTATGGCGCCGACCTTATTGCTAGTTTCCTTCATGGACTTCTTTGTGCTGTTGCTCATGTTGTCGGTGAACTCTTTCCACCACTCCCGTACGGTGGTGGGTGGAGCCTTGGCACCAGGAATGGGCGTTGCGGCAACGATAGGCGGCATTTTAGTGATTCTGCGGAAAAGGGGGTTTCTCAACGTCATGGTCTGCAAGAAGGAAAAGGTCGCGTTTGCTGCGAAGTACAACACCACCGCAGCAGAAAATTCCTTGGTGATGAATATGGACAAGATGGGCACGTAAGTCATCACCTTCTTGACCATGGGGTTGATCACCTGGGCACCCGTCTCACCTCCCAGTCTGACCATAGTGATGACTACCACCGCAGCTATGGCCTGCAACCCCAAGTAGGGGTCCACCTGCGACAAGTCCTCGAACCACGCGTAACCCTGGGTGGAAAAGCCCTCCACAGGATGCATGGCCATCTTTCTCAAGGCCTGGAAAAAACCGTATGCAATGGGCAACTGGAACATAGGAAAAATGGAGTGGGACAAGTGGATGTCGTTCTCCTTCATGATGAGCTTTCTTCTCTGGGCCGCCTGGACCTGCTCCTGGGGGTTTTCGGCCTCCTTCAAGGCGTTCAAGGCCTCGTCCAACTGGGGCTTGACCTTAGACATTTTGGCACTGTTAATGGATGCCTTGTAGTACAACGGGAACATGGCGAGTCTGACGGCCACGGTAGTAAAAATGATTGTGCCCCACCACGGCAAGCCGGTGTAGACGTGAGACACCTCGAGAAGCTTCTCTACGAGGGCAGTGGGGCCGTAGCCCTGGCCCATTCCAATGGAGTCAAGGTACCCAAGCTGGTCGGAGGTGAGGGTGGTAGTGGCCTTCTCGGTGGCATCAGCAAAAGACGTGAGCTTGTTAGAGATCTCCATAGTTGTGGCACCTGGGGTCGAGTTGAACCGCGCAAAAGACTTGCCCGAAACAAATACTGGTGTCAAGGAAGGACTTGCTCTGGCTGAGAACCCCAAGGGCACCCTGGCAGCCCTCGTGGAGCGCGTCAAGCCAACCCTGAACATTATCTAGAATGAAGTACAGTGTCGTAGAAACTGAAAATTTTGAGACTACGCAGATTATATAAGCCTGAATCGTTCCACTACTCTTACAACCCCACCATTATTTTGCGTACATGGCATCTCGGTGCTTACTGCGACTAAGCCAGCGAGTCCAAAGCAGGCCATATTATGGGTTCTCCCCTGTTGAGCCTCAAATACAACGCTGGTCCCACAAACTCATTGCTAATAAGTATTTCACAACCATCGCCCTGCCTAAGACCAGCGACTTCATAGACGACCTAATAGCAGCGTTCGTCTCCTCCCCCGATACGTACTCCAGGAATGAAGTCCTCCACCGCATATCGCGGCTTTCCGGCGATTTAAAAGCGGACTTCTCCATCCGCTTGTCTACGGCTGAAGTATCGCAGGACGTCAAGACCAATATAGAGCTCCAGCTTCTTCTCGGAGGAAAGGCCACCGATTCCGAGGTCTTGCTGTTCATAGTGGAGAACATCAACTGCGCCTTGAACAGCGAGTTACTCGAAGTATTCGCACTTCGACTTGTTCGGGCCGAGAACTTGAGCGCTGTGGTCACGTACTTGCACATTCTATCGAACAAGCACCCCAAATTCAGTCTTTCCAATGAGTCGTGGTCGCTCTTAACGTCAAAAGTGTGTGAATTGGGACACTATCTCGGAGCCTCCCTCATCTTCAACGAAGTCATTGATTCCCATATGTTCTACAATACCAAGGAATACTCAGTATTGTTGCGAAACAGCCATATCCCGTTTCTAGTGACACCCCCATCGTTGGAGAAATTGGCCATGATATTCATGCACAACGGCGACTCCAAAGCAATTGAGGGCCTTCAGGACTATTTTAAGAGATTCTACTCCTATCAGGGCCACTCTGAGACCTACAAGACGTTGGGAATCTGTTTCACTGAGGCTCTCAGCAAGAGCGGCTCTTTTGCTGAGGCAATTGACAGCTTCAGGGTTTTGGCATACAAATTCAAGGGACACCATAACTTCAAAAAAGACCCTACGGCACGCACTGTGGCCAATATCCGCGCCGCAGACCACTTTAAGTCCGATAGAGACAATGTTAAAAACAACACATCGATTTCGCCTACATTCACCATTCCGGAAGGTTACAAGACAAAGCTCGACAGGATTCAGGAGCAGATAGACAACAGTTCCTCGGCTGTGCTATTCAGGCCATATGGGGAGCAAAACGTGTACTCATCACCTGACAAGCGTTATAACGCGGTGATATACGGCAGCTTGAAGGTCAATGATTTTGTCTATTTTAGGAAACTTATTACGGCCAATATCGAAAATATGCTGAACAGCGAGTCATCTCAGAAAATCGAACAATTGATTCGAGCCATTAACAGCGTGCATTTTATGCTTCATCCTTTCGTGATATCCAGCTTGTGCGAGCTAGGCCATGTCAAAGATGCCCACTCGCTTTTAATATCGTTGAGCAAGTATTATCCCACAATATTCCTCACGGTGCTATTTAAGGAAGACAGTTTCGCATATCTTTTAGAGTCCATTGGGAAACAGCTTTCAGAGTGTCCTATCAGCCAGCTGGAAGAGCTCCTACAGCTATCTAGTAAGGTCTTCAACTACTACTGTGAGGTTGCAGGGAGTAATAAGCGCTACGATTACTCATCAAGGGTCTTCTCTTGTTATATTACGAACCTCTTATCCTCAACCACCTTGACACTGAACCTTTTGAGGGTCGCTGTGGACAGGTTCTCTCAAAATGCGAACAAACCCATCGTCATCACCTTAAGCAAGGAGAATACTAGGCGTTTCAAACAGCTCTATTCTTCTAAAGATAAATTAATGACATCTGTTATTGTTTGTGAGGTTTGACCATATGCCTGTAAATAGTTAAGCATTAGTTAATATATTAGAATACACTATTAATACATCTAGTCGCGGCGTGGGTCATCCATGCGGTAAATTTTGACATCCGCACTGTCCAAATCTCCCACTGCGGCTATGTCCTGTGGAGTAATGAAGATCGATTGGGACTTGGGATATTGTCTCAACTCGTTGAGTAAGAGTCGGATACTGATCGATCTGTTGACGGAATCCATAAACACATCGAACTCGTCCAAGCCACGGATTTTCGAATCCATGACTCTCCATATAGCTAATAAAAGAGCGATTTGGGTGAAGGATTTCTCTCCTCCTGAAAGCGATTCAACTGTTCGCGGCTCATGTCCACCTTGCGTTTGCACCAACATGGTCAACGTTTTCTCGTTAAACCCAAACCTCAATTCGCCTTTGAAGCCTCTCAAAGCCAAAGACCTTTCAAAAGACGAAGAAGCTTCGCCAATGTTCTTGAGAATTGTAGTATGCAAGTAATTAAAGCGATTGTTCAAGTCGTACTCTAGCTCCCTGTACGTCTTGTTAAGGTTGATGACCCTCTCCTCGCTTTGGTCCTTGGCCTGTTTGTTCAGAAGCAACTCACTCTGTATTTCCTCCTTTGTTTTCCCTAACATACCCTCTGCCTCCCTTACGGCTTTTTGTGCACTCGTGTACTCCTCCGTGATTGACTCGGTGGTATCTTCATCATGAATGGTCACTTCATCCCGACGGCACTTTGCCTCCGCTGTTTCAACCAAACCAACCAACTTCTCGCGACCCTCAGTCAATTTGGCGTTAAAGCGCTCGATATTCGAAACACGCTTGGCTTTGCTATTCTCCCAGTGCTCTCTGCTAGCCAAGAGCTGGTTCCCATCAGCGTCAAATTCAACTATAGCCGTTTGTGCTTTCGTCTTCTGATCCGTGGCAGCCGCGGTAGCTTTCGTCCATTCGGAAACAGTTGCTTTCAATTTCTGGAACTTGGTACTCTCTTTGTCCATGTCCTCTGTTAAGGACAACACAATTCCTTGTCTGTTCTTAATTTGCTTATCGAATTCTGCAATTTGGGAAGTCCATCCTTCTATTTTGGCCAAGTCTCCGTCTTCATTCAACTTATTTTCGAGTTTGAATATCTCATCATTTAAGTTTCGTATCTGTCGTTGTTTGCTGCTCAAGAGGCTCCGAAGTTCGTCTTCTTCATTCTGTGTTTTGAGCTTGAGTTCCCTCAATTTTCTTCGTAAGTTGCTTATTGTTTGCTGCTCTGCTTCCATTTGCCGCTCAATATTAGCAATATCATTGGCAGGGTTACCTGACACGCTGGATAACTTATGAGGACCGGAATTGTAGTAAACAGCATCGTGGCGAAGTGTGTTTCCCTCGAAACTTTCTCTGTTTCCTGACCTCGAGTTATATAAACTAAAGGCATTTTGCACATTGGGAGCGTTGGCAAACCTCTTTGCGTCTTCGATGCTATCACAGAGGATATGCTTCTCAATGCCGTTCACATCAATGAGCGTATAGAGGATATCTGGGCTTTCCACATTTATGGCGTCCAACACCGTCTTGAAGCGACGGTCAGGCATGCCCAGTTTATATTCAAAGCTTTCAAACTTTTTGACAATCACACTCTTATGATCCATCCTCATGCTCTTCATGATTTCGTTCAAGATTCTGCGGTCATGTTCATCTCGCACAAGGAACGAATCTAGAGTCTTCGTATACTGAGCGTTGATGAGATCAGCCCATTTAGAATACTCGCTTTTTACACTGACAAAGGACCCAATGGGTCCTAGGGGTTTGAAGTGCCAGTCTTTTCTGTTGGAAATCCGATCCAAGAGTACTGACACGCTGGCGCCCCAAGCGGAATACTTCTCTCGTCTGGAAGAAGAGATCGAATCTTTGCTTTTTTTAAGACTGCTGTAAGATTCCTGAGAGTCTTCGATTTCTTTGAGCACCGGTTTCAAGGCGGTGCTGCCGCCGTCGTTGATCCGAAGAAGATTGTCCTTGATTTTATCTCGTTCCCTTTCGATGCCCTTGACGTCCTCTTCGAGCTGCTTGAGTTCTTGAGAAAGTGTTTCTTTGGAGCCTCCATTAATGTCATCGATTCTCTTTCTTTCAATTTTAATCAATTTTTCAAATTTCTTTATCTCGCTTTTGTAGCTCTCTATGTCATCTTGTCCAAGCTTGATCTCGGACTCGATTTGCTTGACAGAAGCTTTCCATTCAGCAATGGCCTCCTTTGCAGCCAGCAAATTCGCGAAGCTCTCAGATAGTCTATGCTCTGCTTCACTCTGGGCTTCTTCCAACTTGGTTCTATTGTTTGTGTGCTGCAGTAGCTGTTCATCGCACTTTTTCACTTCGGAATCAAGTTTCTCCAAATCGGCCTCCGCCTGCGCGATGTTGTCCTCGTACTTTTTTATCACCCTTTCCACCAATGACACGTTGAACCAGTGTATCTTACCATGGATGACGTGGAGCTGTTTTCTGAGGTTATCGGACTGCTTGAACTTGTTGTACATGGAGGCCGATTCCTGGTACTTTTTGACGGCCGCGTCGAAGTGAGCTTTGGCAAGCGCAGACTTGTTCTTGACCTCCACAATGTTGAGCGAGATGTTTTTGTAGTTCTCTAAGATATCGTGAATTAGGGAGCCAGACATGAAGTAGTCGTACTTGGTCTTGTCAGTGGTGGTAGTAAGGAACTCGCGGGCCTTATCCTGAGACAAAAACGCGAGCGGGTTATCGATGGTAATGTTAAACTTGTACAAGATTTCTTCAAGAGTGACTTTCTTGGTGGAGATGGTCTTGTTGGCAGCTGAGCGGATGGAGTACGAGTTAGTTCCGTGGCGCTGGAGCTTACGTTCCACGATGATCTTGGGCCCGTACACCTCGGGGCGGTAGGCTTCACTGCCCTCGTTCTTGAACGTGATGATGACCCGTGCCATGGAGTTGCCGTCTTTGATCAAGCTTTTAATGGAGGAGCCACGCGAAGTATCGGACGCTTTGGCCCCCAATCCCACGGAGATGCCTGTTAAGACAGCGCTCTTTCCAGAACCGTTTCTACCGATAATGAAGTTCAACTGGGGACCGAGCTCTAGCTCAAACGACTCGTGACACATGAAGTTTTTGAGCACTAGGCGCTCGATCACACCAGCCTGTGCGGGCGAGGTATCGTCCAGGTCATCATCGTCGGAGTCGCTGGACTCGTCGGAGTCGGCATTTTCGTCCAGATCATCGGCCTGGGTCATGCGCTGACGCTTAACCTCGAGCATCTGCGACATGTAGTCGCCTACCAGCTGGCCGTTCTACGCGTTAGTATGCGATGCGATTACGATGGCGCGAGAGACGCGTCTGTACGTACCAAGGGATTATAGGCCCCGTAGTCCACCTCGCTGTGGCGTCGACGCACACCGTGGGCAGCGCCGGGGGACTCTGCGGGCACAGTCATGGCGTGGGGCGTGAATCCAGCAGCACAGGCTGTGTTTTGATGGGGCAATGCAGGGATGCGCAGGCTGTAGTGAATCAGCGGGGCAAAAACTGTCCGTTTCAGGTGGTGGGCGACGGAAGACCTAGGGAGAAATTAGTGGAAAAACTCGCGGGCTGGCCACGAGCAAGGCCAATTAGCGAGGGCGCCGGCTGAAAAAACAGTGCGGAAAAAACCTCTGCTAAGCAAGCCGTCCCGCGGGCGTTCATTCGAGCCTCGGTTTTTTGACGGTTTATCTGGCGGAGCGTATTTGCGAGTCAATCGTGACAGGAGCGTTCTTCAAAGGAAGCATGAGCTTCGAAAGGGGCGGTGTTCTTTTGCCTGGGGGTGAGTGACGAGGGCGATTGTTGAAAGGCCTTTGGATGCGGGCTCTTGCGGCACAGTGCATTTCGCACTACAGTTTTTCGCCTGGGGTTTTTTCCCAGCACTCTCTGCCTGGGAATTCCGCTAGGGCTCTCTAGAGAAGCCTGAGGTTCACCTTGAGGTATCCGCAGGCGCCTTTCCGTCCACTCTTCACACCAAACTCCCGAATGTTCACTCCTCTATTGGCTCTGCGAGCCGCAACATGTACTCTTAGTACGGGCTGATTTTTCTTAAAGCTGCTATATACGGTAGTTCATACAGATCGGTTTTTCAGGATATTGCCAGAACTTCGTTCGGCTCTCCCCTCCCAACGGAATTTCTCGCAGTTTTTGCAGCAATGCACAAGGAACCGTTGCTCCTGCAAGGCAAAACTGTTAACTGTTCGACGACCTTCGATTATCCCGATCGTCCGTTTCGTGCAGCTCATCAGACGCACGTTTCGGAGGGGGTCTCAAAATCGGGCTTTTGTGTCCACTATTATGCAGGTCCTTCTGTTGTGTTGGGCAATCAGGTACTGTCCATATCAATTAGTCTCAAGGTATTTGTCTATCTCCACCTCTACCTGCAGCGAACGGTGAAGCCCTACCTCGGTCCTCCTCCCCCTGATACCCTACAGGTTATTTCCGCTCTGTAACCCTCCTCGTGGGCATGTTATGTTGCAGAGTCTGAGTATGCCTAATCCGGAGTTCGCTTGCACAGCCATTTTTTGCTTCCAGACTCGGTAATTTCGCATGCCCTTTTCTGTATGCCTTTCCACGCGCATGTTGTTCATGAGCCATTTACACCGAACGCCATCCCCACGACGACAGTAATGCCACCAGCTGGCCACTCCTAGCCTAGCATCCCGTAGTGTAGTCCTACGCCAGCCGATGAGATGCTCCGTCTCTCCACCCGCACGTGAAAGAATGACGCCCTCGAAATCGAGTCCTTTCGCACCCCTCACTCATTTTCACAAGCGTTTGCGGCCTTCTGTGAAGGTCCGGTCATTCTCATGTGCACTGTCCTCTGCGGAGACCAAACAATATAAAACTCAGATTTGCACCGTCTTTGACACTTACCGTCTTTTACCCAAACATGTCCGAGGCGCAACACTATATCGATCTTGTGCTTCCTTATGTGGGTAAATGGTACACCATTGCAGCCTTCTGTGGGTTAGTCTACTACATTGTGCTGTGGGCGCACACCCGCCACCTCATGCACAAGTTCGGGTGCGAACCCATCTACTCCGTGGAGTCTGACGGCTGCTTTGGCTTCAGACTTGTCTTCACCGCTCTCAAACGCAAGGCCGCAGGTGAGTTCGTGGAGTACAACAGAGAGCGTCTCGATACCTTCAATGTGGATACCGGGTATGTGGTGGTTGCTGGATCTCCCCTTTTCTTGACCAGAGACCCCGAAAATATCAAGGCCCTTTTGGCTACGCAGTTCAACGACTTCGGTTTGGGTGTTCGCCACGTGCAGTTGGCCCCCTTACTTGGTGACGGCATCTTCACCTTGGATGGCTCCGGGTGGAAGCACTCGCGCGCCATGTTACGTCCCCAATTTGCCAGAGACCAGGTTGCTCATGTCAAGGCGTTGGAGCCCCACTTCAAGACCCTCTCCAAGCACATCCTCAACACCAAGGGCCAGAAGTTTGACATCCAGAAGTTGTTCTTCAAGTTGACTATTGACAGTGCCACAGAGTTCCTCTTTGGTGAGTCTTGCGGTAGCTTGTGCGACGAGTCTGTTGGGATGGGTCTCAACGAGTTGGACTTTGACGGAAAAAAGGACTTTGCCGATGCTTTTAACGTTTCTCAGAACTATTTGGGCTCCCGTATCGTTGCTCAGAACTTCTACTTTTTGATCAACAACAGTGAATTCCGCGCCGCTAACGCTAAGGTCCACAAATTTGCTAACTACTACGTTCAGAGGGCCTTGGAATTGACCCCTGAAGAGTTAGACAAGTACTCCGATGGTGGCTATATTTTCTTGTATGAGTTAGTCAAGCAGACCAGAGATCCCAAGGTTTTGCGCGACCAGTTGTTGAACATTTTGTTGGCCGGAAGAGACACCACAGCTGGCTTGTTGTCGTTTACTTTCTTCGAGTTGGCAAGAAACAAGAGGGTGTGGGAGAAGCTTAAGGAGGAGATTTACGAGAAGTTCGGAAAGGGTGACGAGTCCAGAATCGAGGAGATCACTTTTGAGTCCCTCAAGAAGGCTGAGTATTTGAAGGCTGTTGTTAACGAGGCTTTGAGAATGTACCCCTCTGTCCCCCAGAACTTCAGAGTATCCACGAAGCACACTTCATTGCCTAGGGGTGGAGGTAAGGACCGCCAGTCTCCTGTTTTCATTCCCAAGGGTCAGGTGGTTGCCTACTCCATCTACTCCACACATCGTGACACCAAGTACTACGGCCAGGATGCGGATGTCTTCAGACCCGAGCGCTGGTTCGAGCCCGAAACTAAAAAGTTGGGCTGGGCCTTCCTTCCTTTCAACGGTGGTCCCAGAATATGTTTGGGTCAACAGTTTGCCTTAACGGAAACTTCGTATATCATTACCAGACTCGTCCAGACTTTCCCTGACATTGAGTCCTTCGACTCCGGTTCTTACCCACCCAAAATGAACTCTCAGCTCACCATGTGCCACCAGGACGGTGTGTTCTTGAGCTTGAAGTAATTCTTGTCGAACGATAATCCATATTTATGAATAGCACATTAGATGTCTTTACGCCATAATTTTATTATATTGCGCCTGGTAGCTTGTATTACAGAAAACTGCAGCTGTGTTTGTTTTCGCGGACTCTATGAGATCAAATAGCCATAAATTGGGGATGCTGGTCAATGCTTATAAAAAGGGTCCAAAAATTATGTGTCTAACAGATGTCAAACCCCGAGAATAGCGATACTGTTCCTTCAGCTGATAGTGAGCCCCTAGATGAAGCGGAAGCTTTTTTTGGTTGGTGAAAATAAGCACTAGCAATACTACAAGTGTTAAATGTATCTGCCACAATTCCCCGTTTTGAAATGTATTATTGGGTCCTAATCTTCTGATAAAACACGCGATAAGGATGCGAAACTTTAGTGCCACTGTACCTCTGTTCCGAGGCTTAGCTGCATCATCTGCTGTAACTACCGCAGCATTGCGAAAAATGCAAGTCAACATGCTCAATAAATATATTTCCTTGTACACCACATAAAATAAACACATTGTTGCGTCAAATACCCAAAAAATAGCACACGTCAAGCTGTATGCAATCAGACGATCACTGACCGTTCCACGTACTGCCAACGTTCATCCTCGTGTTTGTCCACCACGAGACGGCCGTTGCACCAAACTTTCGTGCAGTTTCTGTCGTCTCCGCTAAAAACCCACTTGCTTAGCAAGTTGAAAATTTTGTCTTGAATGACACTAGCCTCGTCACCAGAAGAAGGCAACTGCCATTCAAAGACATCGACGTTGCTATTGACTGACTCCAAATCAATCAACTGCGCATCGAACTTCTTGCCCTTTTCGAAAGTACCAAGCGTATCCCGCAATCCAACCGCTATAGCACCACCTTGTGTAGCCATATAGAGACCATCAGCAAGCGAAATCTTGACACCCGCCAGTCTCTCAGATTGTTTCATGGACAAATGGTGACTCACCATGATGGAATGTTTCATCACTCCCAAAATGGACAGATCGTAACCGCCGGACAAGTCGGTCCCCAAGGAAACATTGATGCCATCCTCATACAAGTACGTCTTGACAGGGGCTTCCCCACTAGTGATGAAAGAGTTTGAGTTGGGGCAGTGGCTGATAGAGCACTTTTTATCCTTGAGGAGCTTACGCTCAGCGGGCGATAAGTGAACAGCATGTGCCAAAATGGTGGCCTGGCTCAACAAACTATGGTCGTTGTAAACATCAGCATAGCTGTTGCATTCCGGGAACAACTCCTTGACAAGCTCAATCTCCTCCTCGTTCTCGCTGATGTGGGTCTGGATAGGCAATTTCTCTTTTGTGGAGAGCTCGCCTAGGGCCCTTAATAATTTGCGGGAGCAAACAGGCGCAAACCGGGGTGTGATAATGGGGGTGACCAAGTTTTCGCCAGCCGGGTTCTTGGCCTTGCAATGCAAAACGATGGACTTCATGTTCTTAAGGCAATCTTCGTAGGATTCCTGGTACGCAGGATACGAGGTGTTGTGGTCCATGCAAACCTTACCAACGTACCCGCGCTGGCCCAGCTCCAAGAGGAGGTCTGCAAAAAGCTTGGTGGTTTCCAGATCAGTCGTTGTGAAGTAAGACGCGCAGGTTGTGCCGTTTGATAAGGTCTTCTGGATGACCTTAGTGTAGATCTCCCTAGCCAACTTCATCTTGCCCTCTTTGTTATCGTCCGTAAAGCTATTTTCCAACGAGAAGGTGTACTTGTTGAGCCAATCAAGAAGGGGGCAGTCCAAGCCGATACCTACATTGGGGTACTGGGAGGCGTGGATGTGCGTGTCAATGAAGCCGGGCACAAAGAATTGAGTGGGGCTCTTCAGGTGGTCAATGTAGCGGAAATGCTCTTTTCTGTAGCTCGTTATTTTGATCTTTTCCTTGGAAGCTTCAGCTTTGAAGAAATCCACCACATCGTTTTGCTGCAGATACTGGTGGCCTTCCCTGAAAAAATCGATCACACCGTTGGGGTTCACACCCACAAGGGCGTTGGGACAGATTTCGAGCTCGCCCACATTACGGGTTTGCACGAAAGTACCGCGGTACAATGTGTATGGTATCAGCGAAGTCGTAGCAATGTACTGTGGATGTCTAGTCATGGTTGGAACTGCAAAAATGTACTATACGTGGGATAGTTGTTTGAGGAGGGTTGCCGTATTTATGTCTTAGCAATAGTCCAGGTACCCCGCGGAGCCCCGACGGAAACATTTTTTTTTTTACCCGAGAGGCTTTTGGGGTGCGCCTCTCGGTTTTCTGCAGATTGCTTCCTTTCCTATCTACAACGACCTTGCTATTCTTTCCCGCTCTTTGTTAAGACTCGTGGGCAGCCTTCAGACGAGGCTGAATGTTTTGCAGTAATCTGGAGCTGCTACTGGGGCATATCGGCGTTCTCCGAGTCATAGCATCTGTAGATTTTTTGAGTAGCGGCCCCAAACAGTTCGCCTTAGGCCTAACACCGTATTTTAGTGACGTCTTCCCACTTTAGCCGGGTGGCGGTTTATTAGTTGACTCTGTGCGGAAGATAATTTGTGTGCTGCTTAGGTTTTTGCGGCAATACTGGTTGTGGCTATGTTGTTGCTCTGAAAGGTCAAAAAGGGTACTTGAGTCAAGTCAGTACCCTACTGCACGCTGGGAAAATGAGTTCTTCTGCATGAGAAGCCCGCGAAGTGTGGCTTTTACTGCTCGTTTCGCTGCAGTGGTGGAGGCTTTTCCACAACCTTATTTGCAGTTTTTTCTTCTGTACACACTTATTCGGGTGCTCTGTATATCGTGCTACAATTTTTGGGTTTTTGTCTTGGGCCATGTTTTACAGTTTATTTCGCAATAGTCAACTGCATTAACAGTAAATATCTGATTCTTGAATATTTCTGCAAAAACTGATATAAATTCTATAATCCTCTATCGGCTCTTCAAAGTAGCACAAGTTGGTGTGGTTATGACTGGGACCTGCAGTGATTCATTTCTTGGCAACAGGAAGTTGTATTCTATTGTTGACTCCATACATATAGTGCCTGTCCCTGAAGTAATGTACAGGAAACACGGCAAAGGGTCAATAGCGGACTGTAGAAACGGATAATAGCCTCAGTAGTCGCATAGATGATGACTCAGATATCCCTTGCTTCCAGCAGTAGTATTCCAACACAACTTTACATTCCAACAGGACCACCCGCTATTATAGAGTATATTGTCGAGAAAAGATTTAATGCTATAGATATCGATGGGCTGGACTCGAAGACCTGAAGATCAAGAAAATGGCGTATACCCTAACCACTTCTAGCTAACAGTAGACAGGGACCGCAAAAGTGTTAACGAAGTAAAGAAACAACTGCAGATGAATGGAGCTGACAAGCACTGGATCATACTTACAACAAAACAGCGGCAACACCAGCAACAAGAGCACCCACAGAGAGACCCTGGCTGATAGCATCGTTCTCGCTCTGAGTGCTAACAGGTCCGGCGCTGGTCTCGACCGAGGAAACAGCAGCAACGGTTGTAGAAGGGGCAGCTTCAGAAGAAGTAGCCTCTGTGGAAGAAGGAGCGGCACTGGTGACAGGCGCCTTAGCGCTGGAAACAGGCGCAGAAGAGACAGGTTTAGCCGAGGAAGTCTCAGAGGGGGCAACACTACTGGAAGAAGGCGCAGTCTTGGAAGCAGGGGCGGAGGACGAAGAAGCAGCCTCGGGAGAGGAGGTAGCAGCCGACGAGGACGCATCCTGAGTGGAAGGGGCCTGGGTGGAAGACACCTTGGTCGAAGACGCCTGGGAAGACGAAGCAGCAGCAGAAGAAGACACCTTCTTGTTGACATGGCCCTGGCAAGAGTTCTCGAAAGCTGTGATGGCATCACCAGAGTTGTTGTTGGGGCAGGCAGACTTTAAGCAGGACTCGATTTTGTCGGAGTTGTCGGAGCAAAGGCACGACAAGTCGTTCAAACCGTCGCACTTGGAGTCCTTGGACACCTGGGCAACACAGGCCAACAAACAGGCAGGGGGAGTAGCCACGATGGACTGGAAGTTGGAAGCCAAAGCAACCAAGACAGAGACCTTCAAGAAATGCATTTTATGTGTGGGTATAAGGTAGCGACCGTGTGAACTAGTTTCAAAGAAAGGGGTAGTTGAAGAAATGCGAACTGTAACGAAATCACGACGTTATATCAGAATGGAGCTGGTATGCGAGCGTGCGCACACCAAATTCTTACCACGAAAACAAAAAGAGCAGGCGATCCTCCTTTTCGAGGTCTAATTGGAAAATTTTGCGCTTGAATGCAGGAGACGACAGGCCCATGCAGGAAAGTTCCCCCAATCCAGGCAAAAGGCCTGCGTGTACATGCTGCCTGTTTGGTTTTGTGAGGCTTCTATTAATAGTACCAGGGGCCTAGACTTGTGCCTACTGGAGGCAATAACAGAGAGGGGCGCAGCGTTTTTCATGAAGTAGAATCTGCTGACGCTTGCGGTTAATTGGGATAGACAAAGTCTAGGGCCCCTGGCCAGACGAAACTCGTACTGTTTATTGGTATACGAGCGGATTGTTGGATGTGCATGGGCGCGCGTTCCTGTCGTATTCGGTGACGAGCGTTGGTGCCAGGGCAACAGAGAAAATTGTCTACGTTACATGCGATGTTAGAGAGATGCATTATACCCAGGCACTTACGATTAGTCTCCTGGCTCTACGTGGGACCGTTCCAACACAAGAGTCTTTTACAGTACTCGTACTATTCGTTCACGGTTTTCCAAACTCAGAAATGGGCGTGTGGCGTAGTTGGTAGCGCGTTCCCTTAGCATGGGAAAGGTCTCGGGTTCGATTCCTGACTCGTCCAATTTTTTTTGCACCCACTTTCTTCGACTTCAATTCGCAGACCGAAGCCATTGCAGATTAAGAGCCACTATTTGATAATCCTACATTTTGATTGTCTCTATGATATTATATTAAATGTATACGAAGCGCTATAGTTTACAGGTTTAGGAATTGAAGGGATAAGTGCTTCTAATTCTTGGAAGCCTCCTCCTCCACGATCTCGTCAGTGATACTGCTAGCATCGTCACCCATGATCACATCGCCACCTTCGATGGCAATGGCTACCGAGTTGTCGTCCTTATTCACGAAGACAGACTCGTTCGGGATGATCAACTCCAACTCACCATCCTCCAAGAACTTGGCCTTGATCTGGTCGAACTTGATCACTTTCTCGAATTGAAAATGCTTCTCAAACTGAATCTCGTGGTTCGAGAAGTCTTTAATCAAAGACTCGGCATCCTCCTGGATCTCCTCCTCCTCCTCAGACTCGGATTCGGACTCGGATTCAGACTCGGATTCAGACTCGGATTCAGACTCAGATTCAGACTCGGACTCAGAAGAGTCAGAGTCAGAGTCGGACTCGGACTCGGAAGAGTAGGACTCGGACTCGGAAGAGTCAGAGGACTCAGCATCGTCGTCCTTGGAATCCTCCTCGTCGACCTCGCTATCCTCAGTGAAGTTGAATTTACCGCTGATCACCAACTCGTTCTCGTTCTTCAAGAAGTTGATCTTGAGCTCATCCTTCACCAACGAGGGAAATCTTAAGTTCAACTTGTAGGTGTTATCGTCCAACTCGACCAACTCGCAGTCCTTCGAGTTCTCCAAGTCCTTGCTCAAGTCGATGATTTCGACCTCGTCGTCAGAGTCTTCACCCTCGTAGATGATCTCGTCATCGGAGTCATCCGCACGCAACAAGAACTGCTCCAGAGTTTCGGCCTCGCTGTCCACCAACTCCTCGTCAGTCGAGTCGTTAGCGCTGTCATAGCGGTCGGGCAAGTCGAATCTGTGTCTGTAGATGGTGATGCCCTCATCGTCGGAGGTCTCGTCGGAGGAGTCCTCGTACTCGTAGATCTCAGGATTACCAGCGTCAATTTCTTCGTCGGAGGTCGACTCCTCGTCGGAGGTGGATTCCACGTCAGAGTCAACTTCTATGAAGTCATCGGAGTCAGAAGAGTCCACATCGAGGTCGGAGTCGGAGGAAACCTCGGATTCATCGGAGCTGTCCTGGGAGTCGAGCTCGTCGGCGTAGTGCTGTCTCACGGCCTCCAAATGCAACTGGTCGTCCAAGTTCTCGTAGTCAGAAGAGTACTCGATGTCGGACTCCTCGGCCTCGGCCACAAGCTGCAGCACGGCCTGGGCCTGCAACTGGTCGTTCAAGTCGATGATGTCCAAGATGTCCACGGGGTCAAAGTCGTCAGCTGACTCATAGTCGCTCTCATCGCTGTCATAGTATCTCACCATCTGGTCGTTCAAGTCGTCAACAGAGTCCTCATCGAGGTACTCCACGGCCTCGTTCTCCAACTGGTCGTTGATGTCGATGAGGTCGTCGGTGTCGTACTCCTCGTAGCCCGAGAAGTCCTCAGCAGAGTCGGAGTAGTCGTGATAAGAATGGCGACGGTCCTCACGGTTGTTGTTCAAGTCGAACTCGTACACCTCGTCGTCGTCGTTGTCGCTCTGGGGCTCCTCCACATAAACGCGGTTAGGGCGGTAGTCCCTGTGTCTTCTGACCTCAGGCCTATGGTGGGCTCTGGCCTCAGGCCTGTGGTGGGCCCTGTGGTGCTTTCTGGCGTATCTGGGTCTGTATGGTCTGAAGGAAGGCATGTTGTAAACGATGTACTCGATAGCTTCTTGAGAAGGTAGATAACCTATACTTTATACACCGAAAATTTGCATTTGCCTCCACGCGATGAGCTCCATACTGCGGGCAGTACTGCCTAATCGGGATACATCATGCAGGAAACGCGTCCCGTGACCTTCTATATATTTCTTGCGGTTTCGGCACAGACTGCTCCTGCACATAGCAACATGTGCAGAACAGTACAGAATTTGAACGAACGCCCGCGAAAACTGGCTTCCAGAAAAAACGCTGTTTCGCTAGAACTGGGTTACCCGTCCGCATAGGGCATGCTCCGGAGTTACCCGCCCGTGGGATTCCTATAAATACGCCCGTTCCCCTGCCACCCATACTCGCTCGGTACAAATCTCTTTGCCTTTTGGCTTAGATCAAGTGTAGTATCTGTTCTTTTCAGTGTAACAGCTGAAACGTCGTCATTGGCGACTTTTATAATGTTACTTTACTTTTTGGCCTCCGGCGGCCCAGCTTGATGAGCTTGCTCACACTGGGTCGCACAGTGTCGTTGCTATTGCACAACTTGGCTTCTGACGCAACTTTTAGGTGTACGCCATGCGGACATGGCGCCCATGTAACAGTTGTCTCATCGAGGTGTTTTGATTGCGAAAAAGAGCTGAGAACTTCTGACCCTGATTCTAGCCACTTTCGGAGAAATGAAGGGTCTATCTGCAGCACAGCCCCAGATATTAGAACAGGCAGAAGATATGGAGCGGCTAATGTTGCCACCAAACTCTCATTGCGTTGGTCCTTGCTTACGTTTCTCCATGAGTATCTCAGCTATATCAAAAAGAGCTATGATGAAACCGCTATTCTTGCACCAGTACTGTAGCGAGACCTGCCCTCTCCCCAAAAGGGCTGCCTCCCCATCTGCCATAGCTAATGATGTAGATGAATGGTCACTGTCAAAACCTTCACTGAGGCCTCCGCTCCTGCATTTGGGCCACTCAAAAAAAGATAACGCATGCCTGAATTCGCCCAAGCCTGATTTCAAATATACCTTCAGAGATAAGAGGGTTTGACCCTTTCTATCTCCTTTCAACATCCCCTAGTTGTGGCCACATTTCGATACACACATCAAAAACGCTTGTTCTTTCTGCCGCCCCCACACAAAAGAGCTTACGTGAGCCACAGTACTTCTCCAATGTCCAGGAATAGAGAACTGCGGGACGAGTCGGTTCTTTACGACAACGGCCTTTTCCCCAACCTCTCTTCGCAACAGAAACGCAACAGCCGAATCAGTCGACTTTCTGGAACTGATATCACCGGGGACTACGCCAACGACACCACCAGCTCTGTCCAGAAGTTCGGTAATATCTTCCGTCAGCATTCAGCTACAGCACACCCCCAAGAACACGATCTTTCCAATACACAGTACGTCTTCGAGCTGAATTTCGATACTGATGAGGAAGGGTCCGACGGAAATGGGGACCTAGCTACCATTCCTGGAATGGGGCATCGGGTCTCACTCGATTCTGACATAGTCAATACCATCGCCCACGAACCGTTTGATCATACCGACAGTTCAGACACTCGCTTCCGGTACCTTAATGCATACGAAAACGTCGCCAAAAAGAACGCTCGCTCCGCCAAGGCGAGGGCCATCATGGAGAAAATGAGGAGCCAGGACGAAATTCCCCTCGAACACATTAAAGACACATCCTCTATCCATACTTCGACGTCGTCAGTGTTCAACTTATCGGCCTTGAACGATTACTCCAAGTACGTGAAGAAGACCGAGCTCAACGAGCTTATTTATCAAAAGATGCATCAGAAGTATCCGCCTGGGGCAGGCGACAACGGCGAGCTTGGCATAATGGGATCTGATGACCTTGCAAGAAACTTTTATGCTGACGATGAGTTGGCAAATGACGGCAAAAGCACGCAGAAGCTGGCCACAAAGGCCAAGCCAAAGGCCTCATGGTACAGCATAGACTGGACCAAAAAGAACCAAGCTCGGAATGAGGCCCAGGAGCTCAGCTTTCCTGCTGACTCAGAGGGCCTCTCGTCCTCTCCCTCATCCTCCATTCACGAAAAGCTGCCCAATCTTCTTCAACGGAAGTTGAAAGTCAGGCATCTACAAATGATATCATTTGGTGCCACCTTGGGCGTGGGCCTCTTCCTTAATAGTGGCAAATCGTTGACTATTGCGGGTGGCTTCGGAACATTGCTTGCATCGTGTATTTGTGGAGTCATTGTGCTAGCTACAATCGTGTCGTTCTGCGAAATGGTGACTTTTGTTTCCGTCGTAGACGGCGTGTCAGGCTTGAGTTCGCGGTTCGTGGACGACGCTTTCGGGTTTGCTGTTGGCTGGTCATACTTTCTTAGTTTTGCTTTCGGTATTGCGGGCGAGATCGTTGCTTCTGTGATTTTGTTGACCTACTTTCCGGATCTCCAAATTTTGACCAATCGAGGCTCGGTTGTTGGGTTCGTCACGTTGTTCCTCACACTCATTCTCCTCAGCAATCTCGTAGATGTCAGAGTGTTCGGAGAGGTCGAGTACTTCTCAAGCTTGATCAAATTAATTGGGGCGTTGGTCATGATAATTGTTATGATCGTATTGAACAGAGGAGGCTTCGGAGGAAAGGTCTTGGGGTTCACCTACTGGCAATACCTGAAGTCGGACTTCGAAAACAACCTTATATTTGGACTCTTCAGGCCCAGTTTCAACTTACATGATGATGGTCAGAACCCATTGACCAGCGGAATTACAGGTGCAAAGGGCCGCTTCCTTTCTTTGATAACGGCTATAATGGTGGTTTCCTACGCATACAGTGGTACTGAGATAGTGTGCATTGCGGCATGTGAGGCCAAAAACCCCCGAAAGGCTCTTCCATCTGCTACAAGAAGAGTCTTTTGGCGCATCTTGTTGTTCTACTGTCTTTCGTCGTTCCTCGTCTCCCTAAACATCTACGCAGGTGACCCGCGGTTATTGAGATACTACCTGGGAAGCACCGGCATCTCGTCGCAAGGCTTTGATTCAAACTTTGCCATCAAGTACGTGGGTGGATACAACTGCAAAATCCAATCCACGGTCTTTGCAGGAATCGGGAGTGGTGCACAGAGCCCATGGACAGTAGCATTACTGAGTGTGGGTCTCTGTCGGTTCAGCTCTGTTGCCAACGCTTTTTTCGTCTTTTTTGCAGTGTCTTGTGGAAACGCTCAGTTGTATGTGAGCTCCAGAACGCTTTACCTGTTGGCTTTGCAGAACAAGGCACCCAAGTTCATGACCTACTGCAACCGCCAGGGAATTCCTTACAATGCAGTTTTGTTTTCTGCCAGTTTCGGGTTGCTCTCGTACATCTGCGTTTCTGAGAAGGCCACCAGCGTGTTCCAAAACTTGACCAGCATCATCGCCTCATCAGGCATCATTGTGTGGTTTGCCATGTGCTTGTCGTTCATTAGGTTCTACTACGGGTTGAAACGGAGACCGGACATCATGAGCAGGGACGACAAGTCGTATCCCTACAAGTCGCCGTTCCAGCCTTACAGTGCCATCATTGGACTCATCGGGTCTACGGTCATTCTCTTAGGAATGGGGTTTGTGGTTTTCTTGGAGGACGAGTGGGACACGCTTTTTTTCTTCAGCAGCTACGGCAGTCTCATCCTATTTGCGGTGCTCTACTTGGCATACAGGCTTGTACGGGGCACGCACATCCCCAGTCTCGAGACGCTAGACTTTGACTCAGGAAGAAGGGAGATGGACCGGCTCATTTGGGATGGAGGAAGGGAGTACAACACGCGCAGCTTCAAGGACATGGCGCACAAAGTGATGTCGTTTCTCGCGTGAAAGGCATGCGAGGTCCACCTTGGTAATAATAGGCAAAATAACGAAGGACTGAATTGCAATGTAGTGGGACGCCTCTGTCAAAACCAGGCACCGTTCCACATTGGGGTTAAATTGCGCGGGTCCCAAAACGGAAAAATCCGATCCCGATTTTTCACCGTCTAGCATACCTCGACGAAACCGCCAGGAAAGGCAGAGCCCACTACACCATTGACGGTTTCTGCTCCAGCAGCTCTATCTAAACCGTCCGAAATTTCACCATGTCGTGGGAGCCCACCGAGCACTTCTTACGGGGAAAGGTGATCAAGCCCTTTCTCCCCTTCGAGAAGCACCCCAACCTCACCAACGAGAACTTCCGCAACTTGTACCCTGGCGATGAGGTGTACATCTATGAGACGCGGGCACTGCGCTGGGCGCGTGGCTACGTGGTGTCCAAGCCGTTGCCTAACGACTTCACCATCACTTCCGTCAACTTGGACGACCTCCCCAGTGTGATTGTCCATGTGGCCGTGTTCCCCCTCAAGTACGTGCACATTCTCGAGAAACTCCCCCTCGGAACCATGAAGGTGGACGATGCGTTCAACAACGTGGACCGCGGGGCCGGCTTCGTGCCCACCATCCAGGACTCGGAGGTGGCCCACAAGGAGGCCACCGATTTCGACGCCCTGGGCAATTTGAAGCCTCTCACGCCCGCGCTTCCTGTGGCGGGGTCCCTCGCAGCAGCTGCTACCAGCAAGGACCTTGTGGGTGAGCTCAAGCACGCGCTTGAGCTCTTGGCGTCGCACATCTTCGCGTTGTATCTGATTGGCGAGTTCCGCTTGTTCAACAAGTTGCTGAGGGTGTACTACGACTTGGACGAGACGAGGGTCAAGCTCAACAACCACCTTCTTACCACCAACGAGATCCAGGAGGCCAAGGAGATGGCCACGTTCTTGCTCGACAAAATCTCCAAGAAGTTGGCGTCCAGAGCGGCGCGTTTGAACGAGCGCTCCTACGACCTCGACAACCAGTACACGGACATCCTGGGCTACAAGGCCATCTTGTCGCGTGACGAGCTTTCGGGCACGCTCTTGACGCCCAGCAACTCCATCCCCTCGAAGCTCGCGCTCAACCAGATGTTGTGTGCACTTGCGCCCAACTTTCCCATCAATGCCCACTTCACCAAGGAGGACTTCAGCCTCAAGCCGCTGCCCAACAAGAAGCTCCACCACGAGCCGCCTTCGCACATCTTGGTGGACTTCAAGCTGGTGAGCGGCTCGCTGGCGTACCAGCCGCCCGGCTTTGCGGGCATGATTGCGTACCTCTACATGAGGAACAACCGCAAGCGGTTGACAGAGGCGTTTGCGGTGCACACCAACTCGGTGGAAGACCTCGTTCACGTGGAGAAGATCAGCGCGGCCATGTTCAGGAACATCCCGTCGAGCGAGATCGAGAACAACAGAGTGTTCTTGGTGGCGGTGTTGACGGAGGAGATAGACCTCAACAACAAGGACAGCTCGACACCGCAGGTCAGAAGGGTCAAGAAGGGCGTAGCCGCCGGTGTCACCGACATCACGCGAATCTTCTCCAAGAAGGAGGGCTCGTTGGCGTCCGGCGAGTCGCACCAGTTCACCATCCGCTTGTTTGGGTCCTACATGAACCAGAAGAAGAGCCTTCTCCGCTCCGCTGAGGACGCGGAGATCTCCAACAACAACGGCTGGGGCGAGCTTGTGGACCGCATCATCGGCGGCTCTAGCCATGGTGTGGCCGTCAACCCCAGGGCCGAGAAGTTGGTGGTCTCCGTCAAGGAGTTCAAGCACCAGTTTGTGGGCAACAACAACTACAACCACGTGGGTGGCTCGTCGCCCATCTCGCGTATTAAGCCCATCTTCTTTGACCCCTTGGCCGAGAACTACGAGCGCATCTACTTGCGCATCGGCAAGATCTCACTCCTCAACAGCATCACCAAGGACGACTTGTTGACCATCGAGGTCAGCACCCCCAACAACGACATGATCACGTTCGCCAAGGCGTCCAACCAGCAGGAGAAGCGCACCTGGCAGTTCGTGTCCATCTTCCCGGACGAGGTGGTGGGCGAGATCATCAAGATCAACGGGGTCTCGGCCAAGAATCCCAACAAGAAGCTCCCCAAGGACGACCACGTTGTGTTCTCGCTCTACGTGAATGGGCTCTTGGCGGGCGAGGGCAAGCTCTTGTACAAGTCCGGCAGCCGTCTTGTGGAGTTCAACAAGAAGAAGATCCACTCCATCGAGGTGTCGTCCACCACGCATAAATTGCCGGTGGCCGAGGTGGAGGTTTCCACTGAGTATGTGGGCAAGATCTACAACTCCGACATGTCTATCGACAACGTGTTCCAGTTCGACCGCTTCTTCAAGGGCGGCCAGAAGGGCGTGGACGAGCTCGCCAAGTCGCTCATCGCCTTCTGCAAGTTGGACATCTCGCAGTTGGTCAAGTACTTCCCGGAGTTGTTGAGCTCCTTGTACAACATCGCAGATGTTGCCCTCAAGCAGCCGCTGTCGCCTAGCATCGAGATCCTCCAGGACAACACCTTCAAGGCCATCGTGCATCTCTTGGACACTGTGTTCGGAAAGCAGGACCAGTACTTGTACTTGATCGACACCTTCACGGCACGCTACCTGAAGTTGCCTTCCACGGGTATCTTTATCTTGAACAAGATCTCAGAGATCTTCGCGCGTGCTGAGTCCAACTGGAACGCAATGTCACGTTCGCTCTGTCGTGTGGTGTCGTTGCTCATGAAGCTCGCCATCAGCTCCATGAACGAGGTGGATGACCTAGACGCGTACTTGCTCGCGCTCAGCCTGCTATTCAAGTCAGTGTCGGTGTTCCTCTCCATCCAGCTGAACACACTCATCAACGACCAGGTGTTGCTCTTGGAGATCATCGACTACGTGTTGACCTTCAAGGTGCACTTGGATGAAGGAAAGATCTTGGCCTTCATCGTCAGCTTCATCGACTCCATCCGCACCCGCGGTTTGGGTGCCAACGAGGAGCTGTTGGGCGCCAGAAAGCCCACCACTCAGAACAAGGACCACAAGATCATCATCAGCAAGTTGTTGTTGATTCACCGCTTGTTCAACACGTCGCTCGTGGAGAAGCCCGACACTCGCAAGCTCTTGATCTCCAACTCCGTCAAATGGGCCATGGAGGTGTTGCTTGGCCCCACTGACATCGACGCCTCCAGATTGGCATGCTCCGTATTGAACGCCGTGTGCACGCTCTTATGGACCGGTGGTGTTGAGAAGGGCCTCAAGGAGGAGAAGACTCTCTGTTTCTCGCTCGCCAAGTTGTTGCCGGCGATCGCCAGAACCTTCATCAAGTATAATAAGTTCACCAGAGGCAACGAGTTCTTCAAGCCCAAGAGAACGTTCACACGCTTGTTCCCCACCGAGTACCCCTTCAAGGAGACGTCCATCGACCCTATCGTCAACGACGAGATTGTGGTGGAGATCCTCGTTGAGGTGGCCACGCTCTTCTGCTTTATTGCCAACATCGGAAAGGAGACCGCCGGAAACGAGGGCTACATCACGATTTTGGGAGCGGAGATCCAGGACGACTTCTTCGACCCCCAGAAGTACTTGGCCAATGACTTCCAGAACGAGGACATTCTCACGCTCATCTCGGGCGTCAAGCTCATGAGACAGGGCAAGTTCTTCCCTGAGGACAAGTGGTTGTCGTTCTACGCCACCATTGCTGAGGGCTCCTTGGTCGCTATGGAGCTTGTGAGACCGTTGTTGCTTGCGCACTACATTCCCTCCGTCGAGGAGTCGGAGTTGTTCGACAGGGTCATCTGGGGCAACTACTTGAAGACCCTTTTGCGGTTGTCCACCTTGGCCCCTGTGGCGGTAGAGCACTTGTCCACGGTGCCCAGAAAGGCATGCACGCAAATCACCAGCACCGTTCGCGAGAGAGCGGCGTTTTTGCTCAACGAGGCGTGGGACAACTTGGCGTGGGAGGCCACCAAGGAGGACGTTGTTCGGTTCAACTTGAGCAAGTTCGGTGGCTACCAGGTAGAGTTCATCAGCAACGACTTTGCCATTTTGCAGGACTTGATGTTGTTTGCGTTGCAGAAGAACGACCAGTGCCAGACCGTCAGTGTCAAGATTTTGTGGTCCATCATGGTCTCGGAGTACATGTTGAGCGACACCATTGTGGACATCGAGAGAGAATGTCTTGTTGGGTTGCACGACATCTACTACAGAACCGCGTACAAGCCTAGCATCGCTGAACAGCAGGCGTTCATCGAAAGAATGAAGGCCACCATTCGCTTGGACCGCGAGGACGAGGCGTTTGGCATCATCTACAACTTCATCGAGAGCATGGCCGGCTTCTTGGACGTGTTGAACGACTTGAACAGCGTGCCAGTGGGCCCTGAGTTCGACGACGACAGAACGTTCCACAAGTTGAACATCAACGCGTACTTGAAGAACGCCAACAAGCCCGAGTTGTTCCACTCTTTCATCAACACCATGTACGAGGAGAACTTGGCCAAGCACGACTACATCCAAGCAGCGTTGAGCTTGGAGTTGTTAGCATCCACCTACTCGTGGGACCACAATTCGCTCTTGGCGGCGTCGTTCCGTCCTAAGTTCCCCGAGCAGACGTCCTTCGAGAGAAAGGAAAACTTGTACAAGATGATCGCCAACAACTACGTCAAGGGCAACAGTTTGGAGAGGGCTACTGACACCTACAACGAGTTGTTGGACTCGTACAATGAGCACACCTACGACTTGAAGAGTTTCGCCTACGTGCACAACAAGTTGGCCAAGCTCTACTTGGACTTGGAGTCCTCCGACAAGCTCAGCCCCTCGTACTTCCGTGTGGCGTTCATCGGTGCTGGTTTCCCCACCAACATCAGAGGCAAGGAGCAGATCTACGAGGGTCTTCCGTTTGAACACATCACCTCCATCCACGAGCGTTTATTGCGGTTGTACCCCGGAGCCAGAATCATTTCCGAAGATAGTCAGGCTCAGAAGCTCAAGGAGAAGGTTCAGAGCGGCCGTTACTTGCACGTGAACACGGTGGAGCCCATCAACGAGATCTCTGACAAGTTGTTCAACACATCCATTGGTGTGAGACAGTATGCCAGAAACAAGAACTTGCGTTTCTTCACCACTTTGAAGAAGATCCCCGGTGCCTCCTCTGTGTTCGACTTGTGGACCGAGGAGACCACCTACGAGACGCAAGTTTCGTTCCCCACTTTGATGAACAGAAGTGACATCAAGTCCGTCAAGGTCGTCAAGCTCTCGCCGTTGGACAACGCCATCCGCACCATCGTCAACAAGAACAACGACTTGATTCAGTCCGAGAGCTTGATCAACATTGCGTTCAAGGAGAAGGCCGACTACTCGTCGTTGTTCAACGATTTGTCGAGACAGCTTGCGGGCACCATCGACTCGCCGGTGAATGGCGGTGTGGGCCAGTACCGCACCTTCTTCACTGACCCCAAGTACGAGGGCAAGGATGAGTACACGTACAGCATCAAGTTGTTGAAGAACAGTTTCGACGACTTGACCATGATCTTGAACCGGTGCTTGCACTTGCACGGCAAGTTGATCTCGGCCAGCATGAAGGCATCGCACGACGCATTGGTGGAGTTGTTCAAGAAGAACTTCAAGGACGACATTGCCCAGTTGAAGATCTCCACCGACTACGACAACGCGAATTACAACCATAACGTGGCCATGTACCAGCAGTCGACACAACCGTCTAGTCTCAACGACAAGAGGTCTGTCTCCGGCAGCGCCGCCCCCAGCACCATTGGCGGCGCCTCTTTCAACAGCTCCATGAACGGGTCCAAGTTGACAAGAACAAGCTCTCACAACTCGCGAGCTTCGTCGCACCTGAGCACCTCGGGTATTTCGGGAGTGTCGTCCGAGCAGAGCTCGACTGCAAACTCGACGTATTACATGTCTGGCAAGCAGAAGCGTACGGCTTTGAACTGGAGAAACAGAGTGGTGAAGGGATAGACTCTAGATGTGCACAATTTGTATAGAAATTTCAGAGACTTTTTGAAACAAAGTGGCTGTAGACGGGGCAAATGGTCCCCAAGGAGTATTAGCGGGTTCCTCAGTGGGTGGACGCGTTTTGAGGCGAGTTTGAAACTGTCCCAAAGAACAGCTTCAATAAAATGTCTCAAAAAAGGAGATCCAAAAGTGTCCAATTGAACAGCATTCGACAGAAACCCCACATACGGTCCACCTTGCTGAAATTACCTAGCGAAATAGCCTCCGGAGAACGATTTCGATGGTTTTTTCATCTAGTGTCATCCGCAGCACATCTCAAGACATTCCTCACAAACAATTTTGCAGCAGGTGCTAATGCACACACACTACACAAGTAGCACGTTCCCATCAAGAGCACGAATCCTTTTCAAAAGACTCTTCTCTAAACTCGCACTTTACCGCAGAGCCTCTTCTGCCCTCCGTCGTCAGCACTAAATCTTCACATTCAGTGTTCACATCGCTCTAGCTGCTTGTTCCTATTCGCCACCGCACGCACCCCCGAAATAGAAAAAAAAGACGAAACCAACATCCACTACAACGCCAACCACAACCATGTTTAGACTCGCTGTTCGCACCGCCCGTGTTTCTGCCAGAGCCCCCTTGGCTGCCAAATTCCAACCCATCCGCTTCTACGCCGTTGCCCCCATCACCAAGGAGGAGGTGACCACGCGTGCTTTCGAGGCGTTGAAGACCGTGGCTGCTTTGCAGGAGTCCAAGCTCTCGTTGGAGGCCTCTTTCGTCAAGGACCTTGGCTTGGACTCCTTGGACACTGTCGAGGCCTTGGTTGCCTTGGAGGAGGAGTTTGACTTGGAGATTCCCGACAAGATCTCTGACGAGATCAAGACCGTGGGCGAGGCTGTTGACTACATCTTCCAGGAGGAGCAGAAGTTGTAAGCGGCTGTCCAAAGGCTTCATAAGTCCCGGCGTGAGGGCAGGCCACGGCCCGCTTTTGTGCTCGGAATCGCTGCGGCGACGGCCGTGGGCGCCTCACTCTTATCGTCTGTATATACCTTCTCTGCCAATGAACTAGATGAATAGTCAAACCGGTAGGCCAGTACGTTTGCAAGTTGAGCGATGCTGTCATTTCGCTCACCTCACCTTAATAAGGCCAGTAAACTGTCTTGTCTGCTCTTGTTCCTATAGTCCTATAATCCGCTCTGTGAGCGCTCCTATTGGCCGAACGGCACCCACGAGCAAATCTCACTCTATTTCTACCAATTGATCCCTCTGTAGGCAGAGGAGCGGAAATACCGAAGACTTGCACCTTCCATGCCATTTTGGCTCCTGTTTGCGTGAACTGCTTCTCACTGTAAGTCCACCCGCACTGAATATTTGCCCCACGGACTTTTTCTAACTCACTACACCAGAACACAGTAAAAATGTCCACGGAACCAGAGGTCCAAAAGTTGCGCATCACTGAGGACGAAGAAAAGCTCCATGATGACTCACACACCGAAGATGAGGTGGAGGCCGAAATCGAGGACGAGGACGAAGAGCCTCTTCCTGTGGAGTACCCAGGCACGGTTTTGCCTGACAACAACCCAGGAAGCATAGATGCGGACGTGGATCTTGCCAAGGAGTACCCCTCAGACACAGACTACATTGACCTCATTCACCTCAAAATCCAATCGATGGAGGACCTTAATTTGAGCAGGTTCACCAAGTTGGAGTCCTTATGCTTGAGGCAGAACTTGCTTACCTCATGTTCGGACGTCAAGAGTCTTCCGGCGGAAACTATGGAGGAGCTCGATTTCTACGATAACCGGATCAACCACATTTCAAGCAGCATCAACGAGCTTATTCGCTTGACAAAGCTAGACTTCTCCTTCAACAAGATCAAGAACATCAAGAACATCGATAAGCTAGTGGGGCTAGAGGAGTTGTACTTCGTGCAGAACAAGATCAAGGAGATCAAAAACTTGGAAACGCTCCAGAACCTCAAGAACCTTGAATTGGGAGGTAACAAGATCGAGGCCATAAGCCCTACACTCGATTCACTCGTCAACTTGGAGCAGCTCTGGCTCGGAAAGAACAAGATCTTGAGGTTCGAGAACTTAAACCACTTGAGCCACTTACGAGTACTATCAATCCAGTCGAACAGGATCACGAAGATCGAGGGCTTGGAAAATTTGACCAATTTGGAGGAGTTATACTTGTCGCACAATGGAATCAGCAAAATTGAAAACTTGGAGAAGAACACCAATTTGACGGTCTTGGACGTCACCTCAAACAGATTGACCAACCTTGAGAACTTGTCGCATTTGGATAAGTTGACGGACTTCTGGTGCTCTTACAACCAGATTTCGAGCTTTGAGGAAGTCGGTAAGCAGCTAGGCAAGCTCCCCGAGTTGGACACGGTCTATTTCGAGGGAAACCCGCTCCAGTTACAGAACCCCACGGCCTACAGAAGAAAGGTCAAGTTGTACCTTGGACCCAGCTTGACGAAGATTGACGCCACCTACATTACGGCCTAGCATGGGAGCTCTCGCTCACGCCCAATTTATATAACTAAGGGGCACCGGAATGCATTTTTACAATGAAAAAAGGAGTCTTTACTGACCTATTCGCATTTCTGTACCTTAGTATACAACTAGTCCTCCAAGCGGTTGTCCTCCGTCTTGTAGTTGTCCAAGACGATTCTATATATAAACGACGGCGCAAAACCACCAATGTTGGTGATGTAGATGTCGATGTGTTCTGGGGTCAAGTAGTCGTCCAACGGGTTAGTCACCAAGTCCACGTTGTCGACCAAGTTGAAGTCGTCGTAGTTTAAGACCTTACCTGAGTTGCCGACCTCTATCAACTCGTCTCTGCTGAAGGGGTACAATGGCGACAACTTAAACAAACCCGCCACCGCAAAGACAGGCGTCTTGTGCTCCTTGGCACACTCCACCACGTTGGCCACGCCGGAGTTCGATATGCACCCGCCGTTGGCAAAAACGGCCTTGGTGCCAACAATCACCTTGCCCACGCGCGACATTACCGCAAATGTGGTGCTGTCGGGAATCAAAATGGTCTCGATCTGGTGTTCAGCAAGCGTCTTCACGAACTTGTGGGACTCTGCGATGTCGTTGGGGTAGTTCTCGGTGACTAGGACAGTGAACTTTCTCTTGCTTCTGGCCTTTATCAAGAAGTGCAACACCGTCTCCGACGTGGGCGTGGGCGTCAAGAGGATCTCGTTATCATGGATCAAGTCCGCACACATGGTTTCGAGGCCTTCGTTGACGTTCTGGATCTCGTCTATCAAATCGCGGATGCCCTGGATAATGATGGACCGCATGTCGCTGCGCTGCTTGTTCAGGTGGTTGTGTTGCTCCTTGTTGCTGGTGCTGTTGTTGGTGGACAACAAGCTGAACATGGAGCTCATCATGGGCGTGTTGTCTGTGTTCTCCGTCTCGATCTCGTCACGAATCACCGCAAGAACTCTTCTGATGATGTTGCCAGGAATCAAGTCGCGCGGTTGCGCCTTCTGGAGCACGCTGCCCACGCGACGGACAACGGATATCAAGTCGTAGGGATTAGTCCACCTCACTGCAGATATCACCCTCATCAGGAGGTGTGCTATAGCAAGCGCCATTTCCTTGTCTCCGCCTATCTGGCGGCGCTTGATCTGCGAGACCACCGGGTCCACGAGTGCCAGGATCTCGGGCGATATGGCGCTGGGCATTGTGTGAATGGGTGTGCCAGTTAAGCAGTAAAGAGAACGATTTTTTCTGCTTTTAGGATGCGAATATTTCAATATATTGTTTGAGGCTACAGTTCTCACATATTATACGGTGGCATACTTTCCGCAGATTCAAACCCCTTTCTCCTCCACGTCCAAAGTGCACATCATGTCGTTCGGCGAGAACCTCGACCGCTCCCTCGTCACAATATACAACTACGCGTCGTCATTCCGCGTTTCGCTCGAGCTTATTCAGAAACTCGCCCAGCAGCTCAAGCTAGATACCTTTGTTGACAAAGACGCCCACACACATGTCATAGCGCCACTGCTCAAACAGGCGCGATTCCAGCGATTGTCTATCGCAGGTTCGTTGATCTTGCTTGACATTGACTTCATCGACGACTCCACCATTCTCCGCGCCTCGTTGTCTTTGGCCAACCACACCACTGGGCCCTCCAATGGCGACCTGCCCAAGGATGTGCGCACCTATATCGCTTCTACCGAAAAGGATAATGACGGCACTTCCGTCGTGGCCATCAATTACACCAAAGACAACAGTATCTCCTTTCTCAAGGCCACTGGTTCCTCCGATGCCTCGCTTGCAGAGGACATATTGACCCGTAACTTGACGGCACCAGTGCTCGGAAACTTCCCTGCCAACTTGAAGTACTTGACCTCTCTCGACCGGCTCTCGTCGTCAACGTTTGACTTGTTTTTGTATCTCGATAACATCTCGCTCTTGCTTTGTGTGATCAACAGATTGGAGCGCGACGCTGAGCCAGAGCCCAATTGGCTCATAGACGAGGGCTTGGAGAATAACGTGGGGCTCGTGCGCCTCAACGACCCTGAAAACCTTAAGATCGGAATTTTCGTTAATTTCTGGCGAGACTTCCGGCACATCAACCACGAGTACTCAAAGTCGCAGGGTAAAAACGTCGTTCTAACCGGAAAGGAATACAGTATGTCACTCACGGTTAGCGAATCGGACCACTCGTCCGTCGACTATTTGTCGGAATTGCACGATGAAGGCTGGGACTTGAAAAATTCAGCAGGTGAGCTACAACGGTACAAATTCCACTTCGAGAACCTCGGCCATCGGGGCTCCGTTTCTGGTGCCTCCAGCGCCGGTGGAAGCAGCGATTGGGCATTGTCATTGAACTTCAACCATCCAGTCTACCTCCCAACCAATTTGCTTGAATTTCTCGGTATTAGCGTCTTCGAAACTCACAAGGGGGCAGACGAAGGAAATCAGCGGGTCTTTGAGCATCTAAAGAATGGGACTGAGTTTGACGTTGAAATGAAAAAATTGACCAAAGTGTCGTTTGAGCAACGTCTAACACAATCGTTTGCTCCCGTCACGTCCGTTGAATTGTCCAAGTTATCAGACCTCCCACTGTTAACATCTATTTTCCGCAACTACATTGTGATGACGAATCTTATTGCAACGGCATTGCGTTACACAGTTTCGGAGTCGCCATCTTCCGGTTCTCGCAATGGTGTGCTGATCAAAAGCAGCGAATTGACAGCAGAGGCAAAAAAGAAGTTAAGGGAGTCTCTTAAACTACCCGAAGACGTCACAGACGAGGAGTTACTCGGGCTCAATGTTATTTCAGATACCAATGCTTATGTTGGAATCCAAGTTCTCAAACCAACTGTTGACTTGGAGACGTTTATGAAGAGTGAGGACGATGAGGACATCGTCCTTGAGAGGGAAGACCGCATAAAAATCACTCTTGAAGACGCAGCATTCGATAATGCGTTAACGTTTTCCATCGATGCACACATTTCGCAGAACGGGGTTACCGAAATCAACTTTTCAGAACAGTTTCAGATTGACAATGGGCAGTTCAAGACGTTGAATCGCAGTGAGGATGTGGACATGGACACCGATAACACGCATTTCGAAAGATTGATTTCTGGATTAAACTTGACAGAAGATCTTTTGAAGACCATCAAGTGGATACTGAAGGATAGTTCCGGAGAAATTGCATTGTAATATATACACCATGGAGGTTCTTATATCGATTCTTTCTTGTATTTACACAAATAGCCACCCGCCTATAACTTCACACCGATGTGGATGCTGGCAACGCCGAAGGTCAAGTTCTCGTAGCCCTTCTCCGGTACGTAGAAGCCGGCCTTCTCGATCATGCCCTTGAACTCCTCCTGCTTGGGGAAGTTTCTGATGCTCTCCACCAAGTACTGGTACGACTCTCTGTCGTTGGCAATCAACTGGCCCATCAACGGCAACAAGCTGAAAGAGTAGGCTTGGTACGCGTAGTCAATGGCCGGATTCTCAACGTGCGAGAACTCGAGACACGCGAAGATTCCGCCCGGTTTCAATACCCTGTAGGCGGTGTTCAAGCCCGCCTGGATGTTGGTGAAGTTTCTAATACCAAAAGCGATAGTGTAGATGTCCTTGGAGTTGTCAGGAATCTGGTCCATAGTCTCTCCGTTCTGAACCAAAAACTTGACCCTGTCGCTGCCGTCGTTCCACTTGGTGGCCTGGAAGCGCTGTTCGCCCTCGCGTAACATGTCGGCGTTGATATCAGCAATGGTCATCGTGGAGGAGGTGTCGTTGTACTTCTTCTCGGCGTGTTCTAACAAGCCAAAAGCAATGTCTCCGGTGCCTCCAGCAACGTCAAGAAAGTCCAATGGACGGCTGGAGCCAGGCCTCATGCCCGCGTCCAACCGGCTTATGAAGTGGCTCTTCCAAAGCCTGTGCACGCCAAACGACATGGCGTCGTTCATGATGTCGTAGTTGGAGGCCACCGACGAGAAGACGTCTCCCACAAGCTTCTCCTTGTCCTCTTTGTTGACGGTCTTGTAGCCAAAATGAGTGGTTTTATCGGAGTAGCACCTTATGCTGGCTCCCAATTGGGCGTGTGTGGGCCTGAGCGCTCTTTTGAGCACGCTGCTTCTCATTGCGGTTGTTTCACTAGCGTATATTGTACATCAAATCTACGTTGTATGCGCTATAGCCAAATTTTCAGTTCCGGTATACACACGTCGGGTGCAACAGTAACCACACGCTCAAGAGATTGAATGCTCTTTGGGGTTGTTCTGGGCTCTACAGTCACTAGCGTAATAGATTTCGGAAATAATTTATAGAATTAAACGTCTGCACGCGGCTTAGGCCTGGACAACTCTCACGGTGTTGGAGTGGCCAGAACCCCTGGTCCATCCCTGGATGGTGACGATGGAGTCGCCCTTCTTGATGATGCCCAAGTCGATGGCCTCGGAAACAGCCCATCTCAATCTGTTCTCAACATCCTCCTGCCAGTGCTCGACCTGGGGCTTGGGGTAGATGAAAGGATACACACCTCTATACAAGTGCGAATATCTGGCGGCTCTGTCGTTTCTGGTGACCATCATAATGGGCACGTTGGGCTTGTACTTGGAAACCAATCTGGAGGTCAAACCGGAGGTGGACAACACAACGATGGCCTTGGCATCCTGCTCGTAGGAGGCAGATACAGCAGCCATGGCACAGGTCTCAGAAGTGGGTGTGGGTCTGATGGCCAACGATCTGATCTCGTTGTGCAAGGGCTGGTAGGCAATGGCCTTTTCCGCGATGATGGCGGTGTTGTGCATCATGGAAACGGCCTCGAAGGGGTAGTTACCCTTGGCGGTCTCACCGGACAACATCACACAGTCGGCACCGTCCAAGATGGCGTTACCAACGTCGGAAACCTCGGCTCTAGTGGGTCTGGGGTTGTAGGTCATGGACTCCAACATCTGGGTGGCACAGATGACAGGCTTGGCGGCCAAGTTACACTTGGCGATCAACTGCTTCTGGACGACGAACACCTGGGGGGCGGGGATCTCGATACCCAAGTCACCTCTGGCGACCATGACACCGTCGGTCTCGCGCAAGATGTCGTCAAAGTTGTTGACACCCTGTTGGTTCTCGATCTTGGCGATGATCTGAATGTCCTTGCCGTCATCGCCCAAGACCTTTCTGATCTCCTTGATGTCGTCACCGGTTCTGATGAAGGACGCGAAAATCATGTGCACGCCGTTCTTGACACCGAATCTGATGTCAGCCTTGTCCTTCTCGGACAACGCGGGCAAGTCGACGTCGGTGCCAGGCAAGTTGACACCCTTGTGTGAGCAGATCTTACCGGCATTGACGGACTTGACCTTCAAGGTCTGTTGGTCAACCACCTCCTGCACCTCGAAAGAGAGCACACCGTCGTCGATGTAGATGATCTTACCAGCCTCGATCACACTGGTGATGTTCTTGTAGTCCAAGAACATGACCTTGTCGTCGCACACGAGCTTGTACTGGTCGTCGGTGGAGAAGATCATCTCGTGGTTGGGGGGAATGGGGAACTCGCGGTCGTCGCGGGTGGTGCCGGTTCTGATCTCGGGGCCCTTGGTGTCCAAGGCAATGGCAAGGGGACGGCCCTTGTACATCTCCTCGGACTTCTTGGCGTTGTCGATGACTGACTGATGGTACTCGTAGGAGCCGTGGGAGAAGTTCATGCGGACGATGTTCAAACCGGCCTTTCTGAGCTTGACCATCACCTCGGCATCATTGGTCTTGGGGCCAATGGTTCCGATGATGGAGGAACGACGAAGGACCTTGTCGGGGGTCTCCCTCGTGTTCAATTTGGTCAACCAGGAAAGAGCAGCGTTGGACATTGTGGAAAAATCGAAGTTTAGACGTAAGCGGCGGCTGGTGCTGGGTCAATGGAATCGAAAAATTTTCGGGGATGCCGGCCCTTTTATAGGTGCGTTTCAATTTTCGCATCACCTGTTAGATAAAAAAAAACTCCGGCCCATTCCGCACCGAACACCGTGGGCGCGGGCGGGCGTTCCGGCGTTTACGCGGGCCAATAAGAGGCTGCCAGGAAACCCCACACCCTACTGTGGGCCTCTCAGCAGCCCACGCAGAGTACCACTGCCTATTACCACTTATTGCGCTAGCTCTTACGTAAACGTTCCCTCCTTCTGCTGCTTTTCCGGGCGTGGGCTGATCCGAAATGCTGCAAAATGCAACAATGTGCTTGTCTGTCTTTCCGCTGCGTCGCCTGCTGTTGCCAGCAGCTGCTGACGGAACACGGTCCGGTCCGGTACCCGGCTCGGCTTCGGAGTTGGCGACGCAGGGCCGTGCAAATGCAGGAGAGAGGACCCCACTACCGCAGTCGTGACGTAAGCAGACGCTGGGTATGTGTTATGTAAGCAGTCATCGAGCTGACGTTCTCCATGGTGGTCCCCATCATAATAGGCATTGGCGCCACGGTGGCGGCGCTAACGGCGCGATCGGTGTTATCAGCGTCGCGAATCTACGCCAGATTGACCCCTGCCATGATTGCCTCCATAAATAACGTGGTCCTTGAGCCGCGGGCCCTGGCGCCAGTATATGGAAAGGCCCCCCATAAGGATGCCGAAATGCACCGCTTTTTGCGCCAGCACTACCCGCCGCTGGGCTTTGCGCCCACCATGACTGAACAGGAGGCGCTCCTCATCATGGGAATCGAGGGCTCCTCCATTCTCTCTGCCGACCGGAAGTTGCTCAAGGAGCGCTACCGCAAGTTGATGGTGGCAAACCATCCAGATAAACAGGGCAGCCAGTACCTCTCGCAAAAGATCAACCAGGCCAAGGACGTGTTGGACAAAAGCTACATGTTCAAGGAGTGATGACTGGAAGGCTTCAAAAAGAGGGATGTCCCGTCTCTTGCCACTGCAAAACTAGACGGGCGGTCTGAATTACATGTCGCCAGACGGCGGCCCCAAACAAAGTTGGCTTACGACACGACTGATAGACGCTTGTATATAATGAATGGCCTAGCGCCAAAGGAGCACTTAAATGCGCCTTCCATGTAACTATGGTCCGCCCTGTTCATGCGACCCGTTCCTAGGGTTCCCATGACCATTCTCTGCAAATTGAGGAGAACCATTCTCTGTCACATGCACATTCTCACTCGACTCCTCTACTCCATTGGACACCAAGCTTCTCCCGTTTCCGTCCACCACGCGGTCGGTTCCCTCGCCCACGAGCTGCTGAAGCTTCCTGCTGAACTCAAACCTGAAGTCCTCTGGGTTCGGCTCCTCCGGCCTCTCTTCCTTCTCCTTCTCTTTTTCCTTTCCGCCCTCGAAGTTCTCCCTCACCTTTAAGTAGTGATTTAACTCTTCGGCACTCACGGACGGTACCAACTCATCAGTGGCCTTCTGGAAGTCTGTCATCGTCACCAACACATCGGTGTCGTCCTTTGTGGCCACATTGTCGAACCACCATCTCGTAGACACTGCCTCCTTGCCCTCAGACTCCAACTTGGTATTGTACGCCTTGATCTTGGCGTCCACCTCGCCGGATATTCTCGTCATTGCGTTCAACATAGAGTCCGAACACAAAGCATAAAAGTCAGCTCCGGTGAAGTTGAACGTGCACCTTTCGGCAATCTTGCTCAAATCAACGGCAGCATCCAACTGGAACTTCCTTGTCAATGCTTCCAAGATCTTCAACTGCTTGTCGTTGGTGTCCGATATGCCCAAGTACAACATTTTGTCGAATCTTCCAGGTCTAAGGAGGGCTTCGTCAAGTAAATCGGGTCTATTAGTGGCACCGACAACGAAGACACCGTCTCCGCCAGCATCTGAGCCTCCTCCACTCATGCCATCCAACTCCGCCAACAACTGAGACACAATTCTGTCCATCACACCTCCCGAGTCACCCTGGTTGCCTCTCTTGGGTGCCACTGAGTCCAACTCGTCGAAGAAAATCACACAAGGCTTAGCGTCTCTCGCTTTCTGGAACACCTTTCTGACATTGGCCTCCGACTCACCAATGTACATGTTGAGCAACTCGGGGCCCTTAACACTGAAGAAGTTTAATGAGAAGTTGGTTGCGATGGCCTTGGCTAACAAAGTTTTACCCGTTCCTGGGGGGCCATAAAACAAGATACCAGATCTCTTTTTCAAGCCGTTGTTGAACAACTCCGGGTGCTTCAATGGCATATCAATGGTATCAAGAATCTCGTCTTTGACCATGTCTAATCCTCCAATATCTTCCCATTTCACGTTTGGAATCCTTGGGGCGCCTATGGAGTCACTGAATTGGTTCCTCGCATCATTGATCGCAGAGTTAAAGTCGTCAGGGATCCACATAATGTGTCCTCCTCCACCCACCTTAATGAGCTTGTTGAGAGGGATCTTGTAGCTTTTGGACAACGCTATGGTCCTCAAAATTGCAAGTTGCATGGACTTCTTGATAATCGAAATCAAGTCTCTCGGGGTTAATCCTGCTGATTGCAACGCCAAGGCCTGGAACTTGATATCGTTTCTCTTGTTGAAGGAAATTGTGGACACGTCAAACGATTCATTGAACTCCAATCTGTCCTCGAAAAGTTCTGGTGCAATGTCACTGGTAGAGGCCGAGTTGACTTCGTTTTGGATCAAGAACTTGAAAATCTGGCCTCTCTCGTTTTCGTTGGGAACGTTGACATTCACCTGAAATTTGATGAGCAGCCTCAAGCTGTCGTTAAGCTTGTCGATGTCGTTGCAACTGAAGACAAACATTAAGTTGCGGTACTTTTCAAAATAATCGTTAACGACTTTGATTATCTTCAATGCTAACGAGGTGGTAACATTAGCTCCCTGTTCATTGGCATTCAGTTGAGTGCACAAGTTCTCAATGTGAGTTAAATAAATCAAATGGAATGATGAGTTGGAAATCGTGGCATTTTCCTCCTGCTGGGAAATTAATTTGTCGATTTTGCCTGTAAGAAGACCAATAGTTTTCAATTCAGCTCCTGGATTGACCAAATCGAAGCAGTCGATTTCGATCAAATTCAAACCCAACTCAAGAGATAAGTTTCGAACCAAAGTGGTTTTGCCCAAGCCTCTAGACATAGAATTCAACAACACCGAAGTTTTTAAGTTTAACTTGGAGTTCGAGTTTAAGCACGTTTGCACGATCTTCTTCAACTCAATTGCATATTTGAAGTCAGCAGCATCAACGTCGTTCGTAAACTTGTTGAAATTAAATAAAGGGGGCAACCCTAAATACTCGTACCACTGGTAGAACTCATTCTTAGGTGCACTGACAAACTTCACTCCAGAGGAAATCAACGTGGTTTTCAAAGGATCGATGATATACTGGCTCAGGCCATTTGAATTCTCAGGACCCGTGATTTCAATGATCTTGAACCATGCCACGCTGTCTGGGACTCCATCAGGGACAATGTTGTCCTCCTCGGCTTCGGCCTCCTGGGAAATTTCGTCATTCTGAGAGTGTATGAACTTGGTATCGAACAATGACTTAGCCAAAATCGAGTCGATGGTGACTGCAAGGAAATCATCTGTCTTGAAAACCTTCAAATGGTTGTGGAAGGTGGCCTTCAAAGCACTGAGGAAACTCTGTTGGTACGTCTTATCCATGGTGATAGAAGACGCAACGCGAGACACAGTCACAGACTTCGCTACTGGAATCAAATCCTGGAACAGAGAAGACTTAGCGTCCTCAATTGGAGAAATATGGACCTCAGAAAACTTATCAAGTTTTAAGTTCAACAATAGGAGTGGGGAAAGGTATAACATGCCTCTTTTGAAGGTCTTGTTCGGTTCGAGGATGGTGAATAGTTTAATAACAGCCTTCGAGTCGTTGTGATACACGAGGTGAACTGAATCCCCGTTGAACACGGGAAAGCCGAGTTTTGTAAGGTCGTCCGTGCTAACAAAAGCGTACAATTCTGGGTCCTCCTTGATTAAAAATGAAGGAACCTTGTCTATTGTGATCTTTGTAGGAAGGGGCCTGACTTTAAACATATGCCTTTGTGGAGAAGATGAGGTTGGTGCGGGCGAATTCAACTTGACGGAAGTGGACAAGTACCCAGATAAGTCGACGTCGTCGTCGTCATCCACGGGCTCCTCTTCACTCTCAACATCTATGTCCACATCATCAGGGCCCAGGCTCTCGAAAACCTCTTTCACAAGCACAATCTCGGTAGTTTGGGTCACAAGACCCTGGGGAACAGGTTCACAGAGCTTGATCTCGCCGTTGATGAGACGCACAGAGTCGCCGCTGTTTGCCACACCACCGCTGTGTTTGAGGAAGGTGCTCAAGAACTGGTTTTTGATGGAATTGGCGGAGTTGTTTTCGTGCAAAGTATCGTAAATTCCTCCCGGAACAGCAACGAAGATCTTGTCCAAGTGCGGGATGGCCGAGGCAGGAATGGACTGAACCACGGCATGGTTGACCGTAAGCGTGTTGTGGAACGGTAACAAAGCAGAGTGGTTAATGAAAGCGACCGAGTTGGAGCTCTGGGCACCCCTACCGAGGGACTTACCATCTATCAACGAGGAGATCTTGAAAATGCGGTAGTCGTTAAAGTAGTCGGGCACACCTAGAAGCTTGATAAGAAGAAACTTGTTTTCAAAAGAGTCGCTGAAGTCCGCTCCCAGATCCCGCTTGTCCAAGTCCTCCTGCGGAAATAACCTGAGGTAGAGGTCGAAGGAGACTTGGACAGCGTCATACTGGCTAACCAGCGACGGGTCGTTGATGTAGGAGACATTGGCGGTCGTCAGCACCGACTGGAAAGGCTCCTGGTCGTCCCTAATGGCTGAAGGCAGCATTATAGTGGAATTTTTGCGGGGGGTTCGCTTTCGTGGAGATATACGCTAGTGAATTACTGCAATGTGGGGCAGCCGCGAAATACATATATAGTGACAAACGAAATTCGCTTCCTCGGGAAGAAATACAGCATAAAAGTGTGGGGTAATAGGCCCATTTGCTGACTACGCGAGCCTTTTCTAGAGTTTACGCCGGTATAATGCCAGGAAAGGCCACTTCTTTGCTTGTAGACGACTTATTGCTGCAAACGACGGATCTGGTGTTCTCGGTACTTGCTTAGGAAGAGTGGGGAAGATGACTGCGAAAACACATGTGTTCCGCTCCAACCAAACCACCAAGCCAGCACAACATTATATGAGACGCATAAAACAACCTCGAGATAACAGTAATCGCATCCTCGACACGCCCATCACACAGTCTCCACTTCATATCCTCCTGACCTAACCTGTTCAGCTTTCAGGGGTTACCCGCACATCTCCGAAAAAGTTTTCTAGTACTAAAGAGGGAGCTACTTCTGCAACCATATTGGGCGAGATACCAGGGCCTAGCAGCATGGAGAGTATGTACCCCGCAAAGCGCTGCTTTAAATGATGAAAAATTTCTTTCTTGGTACCAACTATGAGCTTTCGCTGGAAATCGTAGCCGTTCTGGCTGCGCATGGTTTCTATTGCAATGACCTGGTACACTTTGTCATAGTTACACTGATACAAGCAAGCACTTCAGCTGTGAATCTTTACTAACCCTCAGTCCAATTTCACTATTGTATATCCAATGAATGCTAGATCCTATGCTCGTGTAGAGTTTAGATGCTGAATAGTGCCGTATTGTATGCAACGTTTGTGTGTGTTTGACAACTGCGTGCAAAGGGCACATGCTTACAAGCAACCATGGTCAGTCCTAACCTAGGTTTCATATCTCTCTCGAATTTTCTTGATGTTTCATGACACCTTTTCGTCGCTTTGCTACCTGCCCATTCGCTTCCGATCTTTATTAGTACTTACATATATTAATAAGAAGTTTAAGCCTCGTCCTCGTCGACAACAACAGTGTGCAAGCCCTTGGCGGAGGCAACAGAGACAGGCTCCACAAAAGCAAACAACTTCTCCTTGGCGTCCTCCTCGTCGTTTCTCTTTCTGGAGATTCTCAATCTCATTCTGTACTGCACACCCTGGACACCTCTCTTCCACAACTGGATGTTCAACTTGGGGTCTAATCTGACATCAGTGGTTCCCATGTGCAAAGTGGCGAACTTCTTGATCTCCTTGACAGCCTTGGGGGCTCTCTTCTTGAAGTGCACACCGTGTAACTGGAGGTTAGTATCGAATTGTAAATTGTGAAAGCTGGACCTAAGCGATGAGCTGGGCTGTTTTAAACCTAGGTTTATTCTGAGCACGAGCTCGAGACTGTCTTGAACTTTCGAGAAGCAGCTGAGTACCGTTTGAGTATATACCAGCCATACGAGGGTCCTTGGAGATGGGGCATTTGGGAAGCAAGCTGGTAATCTTCAAATGGGTAGCCTAAGCTGACCTCTAAATTTCAAGGAGATTTCATGAGTAATTCCCTGCCATTGTTGTGCTCTTGGGGAATTCAAGGAACTTCCAACAGTGACCTCGTCTCCGTGTTCTTTCGATCCAGTAGTTTCATGTAAGACGACATACTCTCTTGTGCAAGTTGATGGTGTATTCACGGGTAACAACGTCCTGCAAAGCCATTTTGATTGATTTGGTTGGAGTGGTAGAAATTCAAACTTGAAGATTCTATACCAGGAAAATTTTTCGACTGAGGGCCTAGGTGAATTTTTCAAAATTTTCTCCGCCAGTCGCACTGTGTGGATTATGTAATCCATTCGAGAAGAATATGTGCAGGTGAGAAGGACTGCTTCCTGCATGATGTTTATCGTGACTGGGTATATGATCACGTGTTAATAAGGGACTTTAGGGCTCCAGCCCTATTTGCACCCATTTTTAAATGTGGCCCTTAGTATCCGTATTGTATTTGACGAGGTTGGGAGATGTGAATTACATATAGCAGAGTTCTATAACCTGAGGTAATCGATTACTCCAATCCATACACCTTGTGCACGTAATTACACCATTTGCTAGTGATCAGGCGGTATGCTGTTTGGAGTGCGCTCCTATTGTCGTCTTCAATGCTATCGATAACGAAGGCTAGTTTTCCGTCATCCTCGAGGTGTGCCTTGTAGACATTAGAAATATCCCAGAGTCCAAGAATGGAGCAGATGATTCTTCCCGTGATTTTGCCTTCTTCAACGTGTCGCGCCACATCCTCAGCCAGGCGAATTGAAGCGTGAACAAGGGGCATAGAAGTGGCAGACGCGTAGACAGGGGCAATATTCTGTAAAACGTACACTAGAGAATCGATACTGCTTTGGTCAATCTCCTCGAAGTCTTTTTGATGCTCCTCCTTTATGTGTTCAACCTGGCTATTATTGGTAGTTGCCAAGGTAAACTTCGTGATTAACCATACCAATTTGATGTTCGAATAGTATTGTTTGTATTCATCGTCTTCTTCAGTAGATTTCTCTAGTCTATTCTTTAGGTCGTGCATGATTGAACCTAGATAGTTCAATAAGGTGGAGTAGTTCTTTGTGATGGTTAGTATGACCACTACCTCGTAACTGAGGTTGATCAATTTGGTTTTAGTACTGAGATCATCGTTCTGGTTCTGGTTGGTACCCCTCAAGCGCAATTGGTAGCAGAGCTTGAATAACTCATTGACCAAATGCATGTTCGGGATAGACTTTAACCGCAAGATAAGAACCAACAAGTTATTACCGATTTTTCCATCGTTATTCTTCGGTAATGGATATATTGGCAGAAGCAGTTGGCCGTCCTGGTTGATGTTGGAGTGACTCAATGATAAAGAGCTTTGACTAGGGTTTGTCTCCTTATTGGAAGTTTTGTTTTCATTGGTGTACAAGGAGTTATTGAGGTTAATGGCCTCCTTCTTTGCAAAAGAGATTTGGTTGTTGAACATAAACAAGTTAAGGCGAATCTCCCAAATTAAGAGAAGCTCTTCTGTGGAGAAGTCTCCATTTCGTAGCAAGTAGTATGTGTTGTCGATCAACTGAGTGTAATCAGGAGACGAGGCGCTTGCATTCAATATCGTTTCAATAGCCGCGAGAAAGTGATTAATGGTAATATTGAGCGATGGAGAGGATGGCGGAAGTCGTAAGAAGAGCAGTTCCACTGCTAGAAAGTGGGCTTTGGGTGCCATTTTATATTAGATGATGGTGTTGGAAAAAGGTGTACTTTGTTTCACGCAATTGATTTTATTGTTTATTGGCAGAAAAATGCAATATCTGGGGAAATTGTCTTTTATATAAAATCACCTTACTTTTATAAACCACCAAATAAATACGAGGAGCTTGCAAAATGGAATCCGAGCCCAGCAATAGCCAGCAGACAAGTCACAGAGACATCCTACTACTAGCAAAGCAAAACCAGAAAAAAAACTTACGGGAATCAGCAGCCTTATCTCTGCAACTCACCAATGCCATACAGGCGCTAATACAGAGCAATTCTGGCACTAGTGCCAACGGGCCAACGGTGCTCGACAAAATCACCACTATACACCAGCTAGATAAGGAGATAGACAGGCAGTTGAACGAGGATATCTCGGAAAACTTCGAGGCCCTCGTTGCAGATGAAGACAAACTCGAAAGATTGATCGAGAAGATTCACAGGAAGTTGGGCTACAAAGAATTCAAGCTCGAATTTCTGCTCATAGAGAGTCTCCAGAGGCGCTCTGAGCTTATAGACCAGGAATTACGTATATTGGAGCACACTTTGAACTTTGTTCAGCGCAACAATAGGTAGTCCCGAAAACAGTACGGACCAGCTCAAAAAACAAGTGTAAATTAGAACATGAAAAGATGCAATCGGCTTATATATACATGCAACCAACGACTTATGAACGAACCAAGTATGCGAAGAAATGAAATTAACACCTGTAAATGGCTGGGGGTGACCAGGCCCTCCACTAGGCCAAACCCTTAGCGGCCCTTTCCCATTTTTCCTCATTAATCCACCCCTGGTTCATTATGTTAATCAAATCAGGCAAGTTTATGCATTTTCCACTCTTCAACAGCTTTCCCTTTTCCACGAAGTTTGCGTAGATGCGGCCGAGGGACTCCTTGGGGATGTGCTCGAGCGACTGGTTAGCCATGCGTTGCAGAATCCTGGCATCCGTATCCTTCTCGCCATGCGGTTTCTGCAACCACTTGCAGCGCCGGAACTCCCAGAGCGCCTCTCCCACGTTGGTATGGCCCATGGGGGTGTCTGCGTTCAAAGTGGACTTGGATGAGTCGGTGTAGTTGTCGCGGAGGTCTGCATTCTTCCTGAGGAAGGACTCGAACTGCTCACGCAAGCTGCACATGTCTAAATCGTGAAAACCCATGCGTTGCTTCTCGGTCGAGTTGGCATCATTTTCGTCTTCGTCGTTCTCCTCGCCAGTCAACTCCAGTGTGACGCCGGTGCTCCAGCTGTCGGCTCCGTGGCGAATGACGTCCTGGAGGCTGTAGGCTGGCGACCGTGAGTTGGAGTCAGTGTTAGCAGAGGTGGACGAGCGAACATCCGTCTGCAGATCGAGGTTCTGGTACGCCTGGTGCATTTTGTCTAGGGTGTGGTACTTCCTGAAGTCCTCCAAGAAGCGCTCCTCGGTGGCAGTAAACCCGCGGCACGAGCGCGCTAAGCGGTCAAAGGCGTCGTCTGAGTCGATGTCCTCGAAGAGATCGTCGACTACAGAATCCGTGACAAAGGCCTCTTCCGAGATGGACCTTAGGCGGAGACAGAAGAGGTTCCACTCGATGGCCACCTTGCGGAAGAAACCGGATCTATTCTTTGGTTTCTTCGCCTTCTTGGGGGTTTTGGAGCCCAAAGCAGGTGACGACCGCGAGTTTCGAAGAATGCCCTTTGGCTGGAACGACGACAGCGACGGCGACGGCGACGTTTCTTTGGGGGTGGTGTCAAGCATAGGCTGGAAACGGGCGCAGCCACCAAAGATAAAAATAACAGAGACGGGTTGGGGGTTGCTTAACGCCGAACAAAGAAAGCTTTCAGACCTCAGGACTGGGTGCCTTTAGTGTCTCGACTCCTCCTAGAGTGGGTGGTGTCTAGAGGCGGCGATTATCGGAGGTATCGCGAACAGAAAAAACCTTTTAAGATACGGTGATGCGAAGTGATTGTGGGGACCACAGAGAGAGCGGAGTCTGTTGTTAGCACCAGGAGTCACCGGATAGGTATACGAGAGTCTACAGGCGCTCGGTACGATGGGTTGCCGATGCGGTTGCCTCTTCGGGAAGGCTGAGTGGCCAGTCACGTTTCCTAAAGGGTCGTGTGCTTAACATGGCTTGAGATCTATGCGCATATTCGCATAAGCCCACATCTGGTGGTGAGTAAAAAGGCGGGGCCGACTGTATATTACACTGAGAACGTTACTTTTTATCCAGAGCTGCGCCTGCTGCGGCGACCGTTTCCGCAGCCTGCTTGTGGCCGTACTTGTGCTGTAGCTTCTTGAAATAGTCGTAGTCGAAGTTCCAGCCCTTGCTGGCGGCCAGGTCCGCCCGCGAGGTGGCCACGTCCACGAGCATCTCCCTCTGTGTGCGCTTGAAAAGGCTCTTGTCCTTCAAATACGACCCGTACGGCTCCCACGACACGCTGTACACCGCGTACGAAAGCCCGTTGTGCTGCTGTGCCCCGCTCCACGTCCGCGAGTTGATACCGTTGCGGAAAAACCCATGGTATGCCGGTAACGTAGGCAAAAGCAATACCGTCACCGAAACATCCCCATGGATGCCGTCCTCGGCATTGGAGTTGAGCGGAACAATGATGTCCTTGGGTGTCCACTTTGGATTCCACTCGCTTAGGTCTATGCTGTGGTTGAAGAAACCCAAGTGCATGAGAACACTAAGGATGTCAGAGTCGTCTGAGTAGATGCCCCCGGCGCCGCCCCAAAGCTCGCGCTTGCGTTTCACGCTGCCCAACTCGTTCTCGGCGTGGAAGAGCTTCACATGCTTGTACGGTACCTTGATCTCGAGCAAGTAGTTGATATACTCGTTGCACAACGGCGGGATGCATGGGATGTACTTGATGTCGCGTGCGTAGTACTCCTGCTCAGTCACCTTGTCCTCATACTGCTCCCTGAGCTCCTCGAGGCGCACGTGATGCTCATCTTTAAGTCCGTACAACTGCAGCGTCTGCACTGTGGCCCAAGTAGTGGTAGGGTTATACACAATGGTGCCGAGATTGTGCCGGATGGGGAAGTACTCCTTTAAAATCTCGAGGATCGGTGCCTTGTCGAGTACCGGAAGGGTGACAACAGCCTTCTTCACTACCACAGGCACAGTAGGTTCTGTGCGCTTTTCTAGCACCACCGCCGTTTCTTTTGGCACTATAGAAGCATCCTCTACTGCGGGGGTGCTCTGCGCGCTGCTGGCTGGAACGCTGTTTTTTGTGACATCCTCAGTATTATTCTCTGAGTCTTTTTGGGACCCGAGGCTGTGATGGTGGTGGTGATGGTGATGGTGGTGATGACGGTCTGCTCTGGCATGTGCGTGGTGGTTATGGTTGTGGTGGTGATGGTGGTGATGACGGTGTGCACCGTCATGTGGCTGCGGCGCAGAGTGGCTGCCAGTAGGTCTTCCTGGGGGGGCCGAGGCCTCCAGAGTTGGAGATTCTTTCAGGTTGAGCTCTTGTCTCATGGCCGTGGGCAGCTGTATAGTGGGCTCATTATCGGTCTGAGGCCCATTATAGAGCAGAATTGTTGGGGGGCGTGGCAACATCATGCGTTCTTGCTCGGTGGAATTTTCGAACTTGACCTTCTTATTAGGATTCTCATCTCCCTGACTGTCACGTCTAGGGTCAGGTCCAAACAGGCCCAGATGAGATTGTGGAAGCTGAGGACGGCCAGGTTGCGACTGGGTGGGGGACGCATTGCTAGAAAAGGAAGGCGGACTCTGGGAGTGGGTGGGAAACAGAGTCATCCCCAACCGCGGTGTCGCACCAGGCGTAGTGCCCGGATTGGAGGCATTTTGGCTCGATAGAAAGGAGATGGGTGGTAGACGTATTCCCAGACCAGAACCCGTGGAAACGGGACTTGAGCCCGCACCCTGCTTAGTTGGAGACTCGTTCAGGGCAGACATGTGGCAAACGGACTAGAATTGGCCAGACCTCGGCTTTGCCGGTATAAATGCGTCCTCAATGGAGTGGTGGTTCCAACATGGAGTAATTGTTGATTTTGTATAGTCGGTGCGCGCACGCCATACTGGTCTTTTGCAATCTGCAGGAGGGGTTTAGTTTTGCAGCTACTGCTTATGCTATTATTCTATAGGTCTAATACTCGATGTTGTTTTGGGCCTTGGCGCGCGGGAGACACCCGTAGTGTACCACGTGGTTGTCTGTATCGACACTCATTATGCTGTAGCCCAATTTTTTGCTGCAAATGGGACACAACTGCCGACCATTTTGTATGGGGTATGCTTCTGCCTGTGCATTTAACAACTTCTCCTGCACTTTGATCAGACCCACTTTGTACAATTGGCTGGCGAGCTGGCCGTCGTGGAGCAGCTGCTCAGATTTCCTGACGCTCTCGGAAAGATAAGACGCCACTTTGGCCAACGGGAACGAGTTGGGAAGACTGGTGAGAACGCTGAGAATCGACATCTTAGACCCTTGCGAATTCAACAATCTTTCGATTGACCCCACGTTCTCATCAGGGTGCATGAGCAAGTCCTCAAGAAGCTTGTGGAGCAAATTTTTGCCACTTTCCCGACTGTTGGGCTGTTGGTGCAACTCGGAACAGTATTCCATAGCAGCATCCAAATCGTTCAACTGGTTGAACAATACGTCGATGGACTTATCGTGTTCTCCCAACCGCTTGTAGATGAAGATAGTCAAGCGAAGAAACCGGTCTACTGAGGTAGGTATATTCTTCAAAACCGTCCATGGCTCGTAATAATTGGTCGTCTGGAGAAGCCTGTACAATTTGGCGTAGCTTTCACTGCAAAAGAACTCCTCATCCTTGACGTTGAGTTCCTTGAGTTTCTTCAAATAGAGCAAACAGAGCCTAGTATGGAACTTCAGAAGCAGGTTCTTTCTCTTCAAATTCTCAAGGACATCGCTCTCAAAAAGTATCCATTCGAGATATCTCAAGGCGATGGCATCGCTTTTGATCACATTCATAAAGAAATCTAATACCTTGAAGTTGTCGTAACTTTCACACTCATATGAATCGTTCATGAAAATCAAGGCACTTTTCTCCAACTTGGATCCTTCGTCCTCGAGAATGACCCAGTGCGCAAAGTGAAATATCAACTCGAGATCGTTATTAGTTAGCTTTTGAAGATACTGGATTGTAAGGTCGGGTTTGCTCAAAAAAGTATCAAACTCATCCCCGTGATCCTGCGCGCTCTTTTCATGTGCAAGCTTATGAAGCATTTGTAACGCATCTCTGTGTAACTTTCTTCCAAAGTAGAAATCGAGAAGTTCCTTGATGTAAGTCTGCTGATTAATCGTGCCATCATGAACATGCAAGTTTCTGAGCAAGCTGTCGTTGACGACCTTGGCGTTGCACCTGTTATTTGGTAATCTCAACAACGGTCCCAATAACATTGGCTTGGTATGGAAGTAGCAAAGGAAAAGCGAAGTATCGATGATTGTTGCAATATTGTTCAATTGGGCCCGTAAGTTACTTTTGGTTAACCACGGATAGAGGTCATAGGGGCTTACGCTAATACCCTTCCATTCAACATGGGGAACAGATCCGGTTTCTGGATTATTGAGGAAAGTGAGGTGGATTCTTCTTTGGTCTGTCAAGTAGATGACCAAGTTGTTAACAGCCTTTGTGAATTTGCGCAAACTCTGAGATTTGGCGTAGAACTGACCAATTTGCTGTTTTTGCGGACTTGAAGAGGGACGAGCTGACTTGCCAGAATTCGCGACGGGAGCCTCAGTTTCAGTTCCGGAATCGGTAATACCATTGCTCGTCTTTGAAGCTTCAATATCTGCCAACGAGACTCTGCGAACTGCATTGTTTAAATTGGACTTTATGCTACCGGAATCTGCCTGATCCCTTTCTAAAGCCCCATTTATCTGTGTATCCCCGTGTAAAAAATCAGGAAATAAGGCAAGCACATCAGAGAAGGAAATCAACCACTCGGAGCTGATTTCCACTAAGGCCTCGTGGAATCTGGAGTAGGACTCGAAGAGAATCACTGCCGTTTGCTTGTATAAGTCTCTGAGAACGAGCTGTTTCTTCTTTTCTCTTGAGGAGTCCTTGTTCTCAAAATAGTCGTCGTCACTACTTAGCTTGGAGACCAAAGAGATGGCTCTCTGGAGACCTATGAGGCGCAAGTCGTTTTGGGGGTCTTTGGAGCTCTTCGAAGACGATTCTGCGCCCCGAATGCTTAAATACTGGGCAATTTGTCGCTGATAACCGAGAACATTGAAATGTAAGATATCGGAGCCCGAGCCAACAATTATGCTGTCATCCTCAACCGTGAGACAGATAGAGCTGGAGCCAATTTGGTGGTAGAACTTTTGGATGAGGTCGCCACTCTCGAAATCCACAATCTCCACCTTCTTGCTGAACACAAGAAGAAGGTACGATGGGCTGATGTAGGCGATATGTAGTGGCACCACCAGAAGAGTCACTGGTGAGGGCTCTATGGCCACTGAGCCGCTCGCAAACGAAAGAACGATGGCTTGTGTGTCTTTTGTGAGGAGAAGGCGTTCGTGGGTGAGATACACGACGTTGGTTTCTGGTCCTCCTTTCGACAAGCCAAAGTATCCAAAAGAGGTGCTGTTGTTGAAGTTGTATATGGCAGTCTCGTCCACTGGCAACGGAAGCATGCGCAAGTCGTGGTCCAAGTCCACTAGAAAGAAGTCGTGAGCAAGGCCCACGAGTAACTGTGAGCGGCCGTTGGGAACAAGCGACGTGATGGTCTTGACCTTATCTTTGAGGGCTATTTCCTTGACGAGCGCAAAAGTGAAGATGTTACGCGACTTATGGACCACCCTATAGATGTAGAGCTTCTTTTTGGCACCCATCACAAGGAGCTTCGCGTCTCCGTTGAGCACGTACTCAAAGGCTGCATATGGTCTAGGTTCGTCGAAAACGGTGATCAAATTGAGGTGGCTGCCGACATGCTCGAAAACACTGAGAGTTTCGGCGTTTCCCACTGCCAAAACTGTCTTATGAGCGTCGTTGGAGATGGGTACGGATGCAATGCAGTCGATAGGCCTCTGGTTCAGGAACACATTGCGAAAAATGGTATCAAGCACAAACAGGTGGTTCTTGTCGCCATCGAAGAGGCCCTTGATATCGCTGAAGGAGCGAAGACTGCGCACGGAACGGACCAGGTGGTGGTCCAGGGTCTGCGGAAGGTCCGAGCTGGAATACACAGCTAGGTCGCCATTAGAGAAGCCCACAAAAAGCTTGTGGCCTATGTAGCGCACCGCTGTGATCTTGGCCGAATCCGGGGTGTGTACCCTGCTGCGGGGCTGGATTATGTCGATGTTCATGGCATCAAAAAGGGTGGAAAGGGTGTTTATTGTGAAAAGACAAGAAGTGGTGTGTTGGCGGGCTGGCAATTAAGGAGTGAGGGTGCGAAGGAAAGTATTTATGCAGCCAATGTGAAGCCAATGGGGGAAGTAAGAGGGTTTATAATGGGATGGGATTTTGTGTGGGGAGACGGAGTATGTGGATTAAATGTTCTGGTGAGAGATTGTGTTAGGTGAGGAAATATGCGTGGGTGCTAAACAGAAACAAGGGCTACGGAAGGATGGTGTAAGACGTAGGCTCTTGGTGAGTTTGGCCCTCCTGGGAGAAGTATTTGCTCAAAGCTCATGGTGGGGGTTTCTTCTGATATGACAGGGGCATGCAGACGGCATTTTTATCCCTTTAGTCATGATACCATCACCAGGATAGCCCACCCCTACTGGAACCCCCTTCTTGGTGGTAGCCTCTGCCTTCTCTCATTTCTATCGAGGATTGACATTCATTTGAAGGTGCGGTTGCGTCCATGGTATACTAGCCCTCTGGTCTACACTTTCCTATGCTGTCTGTACATTTCAGTCGTCTGTGCTGGCATGCAAATCTATGGTCAGAGGGCTTATCCCCGATAGACGAGGAGATTTCGAAACTAGCGTGTCCGCTTTCTCTCTTCCAAAACTCTTTACACCGTGGTCAAGAACCCAATCACGCCCGAGCAGTACTTCGTCAACTCGTCGATTCTCAGGCCCTCGTTGTTAGCGTCCGCCCATTCCTCGAGTGCCTCGCGCAACTCCTCCTCATCAGGGAAGCCCTTGACCACATCTCCGTGGGCCTTCAAGAACAAGGAGAAAACCGCCTGGTAAAGGTCGTAGTTGGTGTTTTCGCGCACTCCTTGGGCCAATGCCTTCACCAAATGGGCCATCTCCAGAAGGGGCGGGAACAGTGCCAACAGCCGCACCTCGAGGTCAATGTAGGCTGGCAGCGCATCCACCAAATGAGAGAGGAAGGCAGCGTAGTCGGCCTCGCGGAGAAGACGCGTGAACTCCGATTCAAACCGGTGACCATCGTCGCGCATTTCACGAAGACGCGATTTGGAAGCGGCTCCAGTACTCTCTTTGGGGCCCTGGACCTTTCCCTCGGCCTCGGAGGCCCTGTCGCCAACCGCAGACCCGGAAAGAGCGAGGAAAAACGGCGCCTGGGTGGGCTTCTTGGGCGCCTCCGTTGGTCTGTTTCTGCGCCTTATGGTCTCCAAATGGAGGAGCGTGGAGTACTTAGTAGTGGCACCTAGCGAAAGCGTGAGCAACTTCTCGTCGAGCTGGGGGGCCAGGACGTGGGTGCCAAAAATGCCCTCGTCATGGTTCTCGTCAAGGGCGCCATCAAGGACCGAGGCCCCACCGTCGCCAGATGCGTTGGGCAACACCGAGTCCGCAAACTCTGTCTCCTCCACGTGACGCGTCAGCACGGGGTGGAATTGTGCCCTATTGGTCCACAAAGCAATGCCATTTCCAGCAACATGGGCCGTGGCCAAGATGTCGCCCGCAGGCAGGAACCGCACGGCGGTGGCCACGGAAGCGAGCCTGATTCCGTCAATGCAGCCACCAGTGGGCAAGTCCCAGGTGCGGAGCGTGGAGTCAATCCCACAACTCACCACCCAACGGCCGTCTGGCGAAAAGTCCAAGGCTGTGATGCGGTTGGTGTGGCCGTAGAGAACACGGACAATCTTCTGGGTGATGGCGTCCACCACCACTATTGACAAGTCGTCAAGCGCACACGCCACTAGGTCCAGCAGCCTGTGGTACACCATGGAGGTGATTGGGGCCTCCAACTGCAACTTGCCGAGGTACTGCAGCTGCGAGAAGTCGTAGAAGCCCACCACGCCGTCCAATCCCGTGCTCACCATGCGTCTGTTCATGCCGTCGATGGCCAAACCGCTGACAGCCTTCTTGTGGAGCATATATCTTTTGCGGGCCACTCCCAGCTGGAGGTTGTACACGGAAATGGCACCCAAAGACGAGCCCACGAGCGCGAAATGACCGCATTGCAGCACACACACGGCCTTGGCCAAGCCGCCATCCGCGGTTGGAAGCGTGTGGTGGCCTATACGTCTGCTGTTGGCGTCCCAGGTGCGCGCCCATGCCTCCTCCTTGTGGGCGGTCACCACGCCGTCCCAGTGGCCCTGGCGAGCGTCCGAGACTGCCATGGCCACGATCTCAGGGTGTCTGTCGCGCAAAGAGGCGGGCGGGCCAGCCTGGCGCTTTCCGTCGTTCTTTTTCTGGGGCCTCTGACTAAGCTCCTGCGCCTGTGCGTCCTTGCGGAGAGAAAACTGCCAGAAGGTGCGGTCTTGCGACGCCAGGAAAACGTAGTGGGCACGGTCCTCAGTGGGCGCAAACTCAAGGGCTACAGGGGGGGCCAGGTGGCCTCCTCTCGCACGCAAAAGGCGCGGCGGCAGTACAATAGACGTGTTGGAGGAGGAGAGCGCAGGGTCGAACACGTACTCCTTCAAGTGGTTGTCGCCGCCACAAGAGACCACGATGGGCTGGCCGTTGAGAAAACTGGCGCGTGCCACGCCACCATGGGCCGCGCGGTGGGCGTTGTGGGCCGTGTGGACTCGCGCTTTGCGACCGAGGTCGTAGAAAAAGAGGTCTCCGTTGGAAAGAGACGCCACCAAATGGGGCAGCCCGTCCGTGCGAAACGATACCGACGTCACCAGTGCCTGCGCGTCTGCGGGCGCACACACGATGTCGGTGCCGGAAACGCGGCCCTTCTTCAAGTTGTAGAGCCGAACGTGGCCCGTGGAATAGCCAAGTGCCACCACGTCGAGGACAGGCGCGGCCTCGATCGCCAGAATGCCCTCCATCTCAGGCAGCCGGAACAAAAGCAGGCCTGTCTTCACGTTGATAATGATGACGTGGCGCGACGTGGCCACCGCCACCTTGTTCAAGTAGGTGGGGGGGTGCATGAGGCCCACCACCTGGCCGTCCAACAGACTGTTGATGTGGTGGATGGTGGTGTAGGGCTCCGAGGCGATTTTGGCCCCGGCCGGCTTCTTGAACACAGATATGATGCCCTCAACGCTTGCAGTCACGAGGTAATCGCCAAAAACTGACATGTGGGCCACAGGGCTGGTGGCCTGGATCTCAGCCTCAAGACGGCCCCTCTTGAAAACACCCACACGGCTGTCGTATGCCACATACACGTAGTGCTGGTGTGCTGCAAGACACGTGATTCTGCTGGGCGTCTGCGTGTGCGAGACGAAGAGAAGATGCAAGTTGGCGGCGTCGTAGATGTGGAAAGAACGGCCCACCGAGGTGACGATGTAAAAGGTGCTTCCCAAAGTACCCACCGCGAAAGGTGTGTCATTGGAAACGTTACCGAGGACCCGGAATGGGCTGAAGATGCGCGACAGGCGCTTCTCTCCCACCTTTCTCCTCTTAATCTCAGTCATGGTTGTGGAGATGAGATGGTGTGAAAAATCGACATGTGCTGCGATGCCCACCGGTATGCTCGTGCGGAAATTTACGCCGTCCGTAATTCTGGGACCGGTAGCTTGAGCTCTTGAAGGGGATCTTGAATCGGGCCGGCTCAGTCTTAAGGTTATAGTAAAGCGACCTGGATGCTACCGTGTCTTTTTAAATGTGGCTACCTTAGTCTTGAGGGTAATTTGTTGCTGTGTGAAGCTGGGTGCCCTTCTATTGTATTCTGGGGTGTACAGGTGTTTCCACAGGTGGACTTCCGACTTAGTCAATTTTGCTATTCCAGCCCATTTAAGGGTATTTTAACTCACGAAGTATACGGATACAGATAAGAAAAACCCATTACACCACTCCAACGTTCAAGTCAGCTTGCATTTTCATTTTCTGTCTGGTGCCCTTTAAACCCACCTTGAAAAATCTACTCATCGCGCCCATCGCACACCCTTCCCCACCAATGATAGAAAACGGCGACAACAGCGCCCCCGGCAACAAGCGTCCTGCCGAAGAGACAGTCCCAGAGGCCACCCCCAAAAAGCAGCACGTTGACGGCCGTGGACATGACCATTTTGCTGGTCTCATGGCTCCAGTGAAGGCCGAGTATGTGATCACTTCCGCCCCCACTGTGGCTTTTAACGATGACGAGGCGGAGGAGGGTGACCGTGCGGGCGAGCCCAAGGGAAAGAACAAGAAGAAGAGGGGCCAGAACAAAAACAGAGAGTTGAAGCAGCGCCACGAGGAGGTCCGTTTGTGCCATACTTTGGTGGACCCCGAGAACGTGCTGGAGTGCCGCTTTGGAGCTGAAAAATGCCGCTGTACCCATAATGTGGACGAGTATCTTGAAGCTAAAGGCCCCGACTTGGAAGGTGAGTGTCCTGTTTTCAAGGCCATTGGCTATTGCCCCGCAGGCTTGAAGTGCCGGTGGCTCGGGTCCCATTACAACAAGCAGACCAACCGTCTTGTGCGCGATTTAGAGCGCATTGAGGAGGCCAAGAAGACCAACTTTGAGGTTAACAAGGTCGAGCCGGAGGTGAAGTACGCGTTGCAGAAGAAGACCTATGTTTTCGAAACGTCCGATAAGGTGATCGCGTACATCGACTCTGTGATCCCACGCCCCAACCAGGGCCAGCAAAAGAAAGATGAAGATGAGCAGAATCACGAGACTTCTGAAAACGCCACTGAAGCCTCTGAGGCACAGGGAACTACGCAAGCTCCCACTCCCCAGGAGACTGTTAAGGACAACAGCGCCTCCTACACCGAGCCGCCCTTCACCATTGCCGAGAAGAAGCGCTTGCACTTGGGCGGGGCCAAAATTGTGTCACCGTTGACCACCGTGGGCAACTTGCCGTACCGTCGTCTTATGAAGACTTTGGGTGCGGACGTCACTTACTCCGAGATGGCCCTCAGCATGCCCTTGGTGCAGGGCACCAACTCCGAGTGGGCGTTGCCCAAGGCTCACAACACCGAGTATCCTGGTTTTGGAGTGCAAATCGCTGCTTCTAAGCACTGGCCCGCAGCCAAGGCAGCAGAGATCTTGGCCAGAGAGACGTCCAATGTTTCCGAGCTCAACCTCAACTGCGGATGTCCTATCGACCTTCTCTTTCGCCAGGGACAGGGCCTGGCGTTGATGGACCAGCCGCCCAAGTTGTTGCGCATTTTGAAGTCCATGAACGCGTGCTCTGGAGACATCCCAGTGACTGTGAAGATCCGGACCGGTGTGAAGGACAACAAGAACACGGCCAAAAACTTGGCAGAGCGCCTCATGGGCGAGGGCGACGTTGCTGCTATCACTTTGCATGGGCGTTCTCGCCAGCAGAGATACACTAGGGAGGCGGATTGGGCGTACATTGGCGAGGTGGGCCTGGTGGTGAAGGCCTGGAACGACAAGAAGGAGGAGGACAAGGACCGCAGCGACGCTCCCCTCACCTGGTTCATCGGTAATGGTGACGTCTTCACTCACGAAGACTGGTACCGTGCTGTCAACACCGAGGGAATCGACTCCGTGATGGTGGCCAGAGGCGCTTTGATCAAACCCTGGATTTTTGAGGAGGTCAATGCCCAGCAGTACTTGGATAAGTCTGCCACTGAGCGCTTGGACATGCTCCGCCAGTACGCGGACTTCGCGGTGGAGCACTGGGGCGCCGACGAGTACGGAATCAGTCAGGCGAGGAGATTCATGTGTGAGTTCATGAGTTTCACCCACCGGTACATTCCCATAGGCATTTTGGAGCACGTGTCGCCCAAGTTGAACCAGAGACCACCGCAGTGGAAGGGAAGAAACGAGTTGGAGACCTTGTTGGGTTCCACAGACTACAAGGACTGGATCAAGGTGACTGAGATGTTCCTCGGTAAGGCCAGTGACAGCTTCCAGTTCACGCCTAAGCACAAGGCAAACCTGTGAGACAAAAATGTTAATAGAGATGGGGCAAGAAAGGTGTATACTAAGTAAGTCAGGGAATACAGCGTACCTGCGAGAAAACTTGCTTAGGAAAGGGCAGAAAAATGGTTTGGAAGGAGGAGTGCGAACAATGTACCGCCGTGAAGTAAAAACGCAGGCTCCTGATTAATATTGCAAGATCACTAAAGAGACGCTGGAGGAGTTGTGGTAAGGTATTGAAGAAATGTCGTAGAGGTATAAAGTGGATTTTAAAAGGTTTGTTGTACATTTTAGGGGTTTTGCACAATATGTGAGGAAATTACAAAAATTGTAGTAGGTTATCATTTTTAACTAGGGACTAACACTATTTAGCAGCCACTGCTTAAACTCAATTAACTACAATGAAAATACAAGTGCTTCGAGAAAGAGGTCACAAGAGCCAACATGAACGCGATATGCTTGATTGGATTAGTTATCCTAATACCGTGCACTTAATGGGACACACATTCTAAGGTGTTTCACCCCAGATTAATTTCACTCGACAAATTGACGGTGCTAATAGCTCTATGGCGGGCTCCAGCAAGCTCCACTATCTTGCTTGCACAAAATGACATTTGCCTACAAGGAGTTTAAAAATGCATGCATTCCACTCTCTAGCACACTGCCCAGCGCCAAGCACTCACTTGCGCGCCTTCACACCAGACGAGGCCGCATCGTAGTCCTTCGACAAGCTGTCAGCCTGCTCTTTCAAGATCTTCAAGTCAGCGTCCTTGGCAGCCAACTGCGCCTTCAACTTAGTGATGGTCGCCGACTCAGTACCGGACGACTTGCCCTCCAACTCCTCGTTGGCCTTCAAGTTGTCCAACTTGTCCTTGGTGACGAGCAACTCCGCCACCAAAGAGTAGGTTCTGGTCAAAATCAATGTCAAGAACAATGTGAAACCGCAGAGGTACATGTTTCTCTGGGCGTAGAAGCGACGGGCCTGGACCTCGGCCCTGTCGTTGACGATGCCAGCAATCGTCAGCTGGTTCTGGGATGGCGACAGCGCGTGCAATTCAGTGGTGACGCTGTAGACCCTGTTGACAGAGTCAATGAAGAGCACAGCCACGAAGCCTAGAACGCACTTGATGGCTATCTGTACCTTTTCGTTGCCGAAGGGCGCGGAGACTGTGGTGAGCACCGATCTCCTGATGCGCCTGGGGAAGGGCAAGGAAAGGATGGCGAAAAAGGCCATCTCCAGGACGAGGAGCGCGAAAACGAGGTTGTAGTAGAGGGCCATGGTGACGGTGAGGAGAATACACTAGCAATGGGATAACTGCCAATTGGGTGGTGGTGGCGAGTGCTGAAAGAAGCACAGTTGGCAGCAACGTTATGTCCTGGGGCATGTGCAGGAACTGGGTGTCATGTTTGTGTGCAGGAGGTACGCGACAGTACAGGACAATCTTACAAAGAAGTCCTCTTCTACAGAACCCTAGCGTCTCTTTAGCTCAGCACTAGCCACCATGAGCGCCCCGGCCTACTACGAGCTCTACAGGCGTCTGACGGTCGGCACGACGTTGACGGATGCGTTGGACACGCTCATTTCCGATGAGAAGATCCAGCCGCAGTTGGCTATGCGTATCTTGAACAACTTCGACCGCATTATTGCCGAGCTGTTGAAGCAGGAGGCGGGGAATGCCAAGCTGAAGTTGACCTTCAAGGGCGACTTGCACACTTACCGGTTCTGCGACGACGTGTGGACGTTTATCATCAAGAACGTTTTGATCAAGTTGACGGACGTGCTGACGGTGGGAAATGAGAACGACAACGAGCTTGCGGTGGAGAAGTTTAAGATTGTGGCCTGCAACTCCAGAAAGGCCGGCGAGTTGTAGAGTATAGATGGTTTACGATAATGTACGGAATTGGGCGACAGCGTAGGCGAAGGGAAGGGTGAAAGAGGGGAGCAGGAGGTCAATCGAGGGGTGTTGTGAGAAAGAAGGGAAAGCAATGGGCCTTCGGACGAGAGCAAATGTTATGATGTATTACCATTTTGCATGGGTTATCAGGACCAGGCCCACACCTCTTCTCACAGCATCACAAACCCTCGTTATACCAAGTCTTCCTTCGTAGGCATCCTTCCCACTCAACAGTCCCTTTGCTCCCGGATTCGTCCTCCTTTGGACACACCTCTAAATACCGTCCAGAACCCATAACTCTTCATATATTCGAACGAGTGCTCTATAAATTCCGTCCTACCACGTCCCCGGGACGTAGTCCCACCCCTGCGTCATTAAATCAAGTCAGGTAGTATGCCTTAGCCCACCAAGTCGGCAGTTTCGCTTTCCCCTACTTCCAGTGCTTCTCTTTTCTCATCGTCATTACCCTCTTCCCCTTCGTTCTCCATATCTTCTGGAATGATATCATCCTCCATCTCATCGTCGTAGGTCTCAGTGTCTCCAAGACTCATATAGATGTGACCCAGACGCTGCTGCGCTCCAAACACTGCTTTCAAGATTGCCAAGGTGATCAAGAATACCAGCTTTAAAGCGTACCAAACCACCTCCAACGTCGTCTTGGGCACAAAAAGAATCTTATTGACGAAGGTATCGGCCGTAAGAGCCTCCTCATGGGCCAATTTCGCCACCAAAATGGCCATCTCCTGCGAGCCTGTTCTGAATTCATCGCAGTAGGTCTTGCCCATGGCCCTGGTGTGCTTTCCGAAAGTGAAGCAGTCGGTGATAGAGACCATCATTCCCACAAGAAGCATGGGCTGTTTATTCATTGAAGGAGATTCAGGTGGGAGCCAGATCAGTGACTGTGGCAGTCCAGATCAGAGAATACGAGACGCGAGTCCTGAAAGATCTCTGTAGAGGGCTCTTGTGTTAGCGCCTTTGGGAAGCCTCTTTAAGTGTCGAGAGCTGCCAACTGTACGTTCCTCAGGTTGACTCGTGTTCGCTAACGTTTCGTGACGCGAGGTTAGGTAGTCCTTTCTTTAGCCTCTTCATATGCAGATCTGAATTCCCTGTAAGATGGCTTTCTGCTATCCCAGTTCTCTGTTAGATATGCTCTTTCCGTGGCAACACTTACCCACAGTTTTCCTTAAACTCTCGCGACGTTTTTAAAACCATCGGAAATTCCTGTTTTATAGTGTGTTCGTATACTAAGGGGTTATCTATTTATGGATCCATTGGTTGCGACTTTATTTTTTTGACCACATTTAGCAGCTCGTTTACTGCTAAGCCCTCAAATTCTAGATCTCTGTATCAGATATATTTAGCCACACGAAAGGTGGAAACGCTTACCATATAGCTTAGCTTCGTAACTCAGGGTAAGTCGGACATAGAGTTGTTTTTGAAATAACACCATAGCTGTCCTCACGCGCTCACACCCGTACCGCTCGAAAAGCTGATGACAGCCCATTTTCCAGAAGACGTCCAGAACTCGCCCACCTCGTTGCCGGCAGCCTTGTACTCCTCAATGAGCCTCTCGTTGACGCCCTCAGGCAAGCCCACCACTACATCGGCCTTGCACGTGCGCAAAGATAACACAGGCAACTTGGACCACGCCAAGTCCTGAATGGCGGTGAGAAACGGGGTGGTCTTCTCCCAGTTCAAGTCGCCCGTCAACTTGCGGTAGTTCAAGTCACCCTTGAAGATCACCAAGTCGGACTTCAACAACTCCTCGTACAAGTCGTCGAACTTGGGAATATCCCAGAAGTTGCAAGACAACGTCCAAAAGCCGTGGTGCTGGACAACGATCTTCTTCTGCTGGTGGTACTCGGCCAACTTGCTGTGTAAAAGCTGGAGCGAGTGCGCGTCGTCCTTATTCTTCTGAACTGTGCTGTAGAACGTAGGGTCCACGAGCTGGTCCAACAAGGCATCAAAGTCTTTGGGCATGGTGTCGCTGACGAACCACGGAATCTCCTTGCAGTGCAAATGCACCTCGTTAACCAACTTGGAGTCGAGCACGAACAAGGTGAAGATCAAGTCTGCGAAAAGCTCGAAGCCGGAGTTGTCCAACACGATGTCGATTCTGCTGTTTTTCCCGCTGACCAAGTGTTTCCATGCCGTCGGTAAGTCGTTGGCAAGAATGTTCTTCTCGTTCTTTTTGCGCACCTCCGCGCCCTGAACGGACTTGATGTCTTCCAAGGTCACGTTCCCCGCCAACAACGACAAGTCGGTGGCGTTTCCCCATAGGGAGATATCGATGAACTCGGAGAAGAGGATCTGGAGGCTCTCGTCGTCCACCTTTTCGGTAGTGAGCTGCTTGTTCAAAACCTCATATCTCTTTGACAACTCCAACACACCCAACTCGGACTGCCGGAACGTCTTGTTCTTCAAGCGCTCGAAAATATCGTAGTTGCGCCACTCTGTGTGTTCCAAAAAGAAGGCGTGGATCAACTGGTACAAGTAGCACTCCAAGTACAACCACGGGCCCGTGAGCCACGTGACCTTCTTGAGACCGTTGAGCGTCTCCAAATGGGTATTGTAGAAGGCTAAATCGGCATTGGCGCTGATCTGGGCTTCGGAGAAGGACTGCACTAGGCCATCATTCTTGAAGTCCGCCAAAAGCTGCTTCAATTGGGCCACAATCTGTTCCCCAGAGGAGGTCTTTTTGGCACTGTTGGCCTGGTTCAAGTCATCAATAGCACCCTCAATGATGGTGGGCCATCTCTTGTGGACAGTGGGGTAGGCAAATGACTTTTTATCGTCGTTGTAGTATGGAGACGGCAATTGGACAGACATGGCACGGGGTTGTGGAGTAATGGGAGGATCCAAACTGGAAGTTTTCGGACCATATAAGTGCGAATTTTTATATGGGGAAAGTAGTGTCCCTGCAGCAAGGTTTCGAAACTACGAATAAGATATTGAAAGGCCCAAGGATGGTCCTTGAACCGCAGCTTCGATTTTGCTTCCAGCAAAGAACAACTACTCACGTGACTTATCTAGCTTTTCTTTCGCGTCTCGCACCTGGGCGTGGCTAGTGGAGTTCTCGCAACCAACACTTCAAAGGCCAGAAGCTACAAACTCTTTTACCTACAGCACCTTTCGACGGTAGAACACATAATATAACAGAATACACATTTGTTCTCGACAGACAATACAACACCTAATAAACAAAAATCGCGGTGAGCAGCAACTCAGACCACCTACCGACACTCAATGTCAACAAGAGGTCGACCGCCGACAACAGCAGCAAAAAGAAAAACATCGTTGCATGTCTCTGTCCACGGCAAGGACATCCCTGCACCGTGGCGGACCGAGAAGGAAGCTGGATATGGTACAAAAGAGGAATACAGCACCAGAGACTTAGACAGATCTCTTAGCGTACTCGGCCTTTTCTTTCTCGTATCTCTTCTTGTCGGTCTCGGCTTTGGTCAAGTAGGGGACCTTGTCGTCGTCGCTCAAAGCCTTCCACTTCTCGCCCAACAACTTGCCGACCTGGCCGAACGCGATACCGGGGTTCTCGGCTCTGACAATGTCTCTGTTCTCGTTGGCGAAGAACATGTAGGCGGACAACGATCTCTTAGGAGCGTTGGGGTCCTTCTTTTTTCTGGTGGTCTTTTTTCTTTCAGCAGACATTCTGAATGTTAGTAAGGAACGAAAAAGCGACCGGACCACGCGCTATATAAGGCGCAAGCACAGAGGCCCAGTAAACACCGCACCAAAAACAACAACACCGGACGCGCGCCCACCTGCACACATCTCCTTCGCGTTTTCCTGCACATAACGGTGTCACAAAGGTCCAGGGCCCGCCAGCAATATTCCCAAGGCACTGAGGCCGCCAGAAAACGGGACTAGGCCAATTCCCCCCAAAATCCAAAACTGCCGATTTTTATAGGGGCTGGCGGCTATGGGCTGGCGGCTATGGTAGGCGGTAATAGGTGTTCTGGAGTGACTTTGGTGCCAAAGTGTTGCTGGTGGCGCGGGCCGGCGCGGTGTTATCAGCTTTGAGGTTTAGATTTTCGCAGCTGGCTAACAAACGGTGCTAATAGTGGTCCAGTGTAAAAGGTCTCCAGCGGCGGCCCCAGGCCGTTAGGGGGGCGATTGAAGGCCAGCGATGGTGTGTACATGCCTATAGCACCAAGCGAAGGCCGGGGGCGCTGCAAAAAAAGTTCGTGTGGGGGTCAACCCATATAGTGTACATACATAGTAAATGTGGCTAGTAGTTAAGCTAAGTATGGAGAAAAGTAGGGGGAAAAAAGACCCGCCCTATATAAAAAGACCGCAGAAGTGGTTGTTCGCAGTGTGCGCGATTATCTTAGAGCGGAGAATTACGCGCGTGCCCAGAATTACTGTGCAGGCTCTTGCTGGCCCTTCTGGCGTGATCTGAAAGAGGCAATGAAATGGGCACAAAGGGAGCAGCTGAAACGGGCGCCTCGGCAGGAGCTGCGTGCGGGGAGAGATGCGATTTTGGAAAATAGCGGCTCATGTCAGGAAATGGCTGCAAATGGTGTTGCGACCTTGTGGCCCAGACAGTGAAGATGATAGCTGGAGTAATATAGGACAGAAGCGGATGGGAGACGAGGGGAAGAGGGCCTACCGAGAAGGTAGGGCTGGGATAGTGTCTAGTTCGGTTGAGAATTTCCATTCTAGAAACGTTTTGCAGCATAATTGTCCACAATTATGCACCAGTACAGGCATACCGAAAAAGGCGATATCGAAGCAATTGGAGCAGTTGAGCTCTGGAATCAATGCTATCGACGCCAAGTGCACCATTGAACTACGCTCCCCACGACAATTGTCGAAATCGAGTCTCGTGAAACCCCATCCTTTTCATGTCGTGAAACATAGGCTTTAAAAGTGCGACTCCTACAGGTTTCTACTCACACCCTTTGTAAAACTGTGAACTGCGTTCTATACCGTGAACTGCGTTCTATATCCCACATCACACTATCGCCATACGACCGACATGGTCCCCATCCTTCACCTCTAACGTTTCCACGCTTTCCTTTGTACCCTTTCCACTACACCATCTCCAATCCTAGTGATTTATTCATAAAAACATACAAACATGAGATACGTTTTCACGGCCCGTTTAGTACCAGCCGCGGTATTGCGAGTTGTCCTGGTAGCCACCGTACTGCGGGTACTGCTGGTAACCACCATACTGGGGAATCACTGGCTGCTGAGGATACTGGGGCGCCTGTTGCTGGCCCTGGGCAGACTGACTGGCACCATTCTGGCTGGAAGAGGTCTCACCCTCGGCCTGTGGGGCCTGCTGCTGGCCCTGAGGAGGCTGCGACTGCGGGTAGGAGTTATAGGCGGGGTAGCCGCCTCTCTGGCCATACTGCGACGGCTGGCCGTAGTACTGCGATGCTGCAGCGCCGAAGCCGTTGTTGATGCTGCCAGAAGCGCTGCCGGCGGTGCCGCTAGTGGATGCGTTCTGCTGGCCGTTGCCCGAAGCGCCGGTAGCGTTAGGGGCAGCGGCAACAGCACCAGAGGCACCGAAGCCGGTCTGGGATCCGCCCAACCCGGCGCCGTTGCCGTAGAAGGGGGTGTTATAGTAATAGTTGTAGTAGGGGTAGCCGAAAGGAGCAGCGCTGGGCACCTGCTGCTGGGGCTGCGACTGCTGGAAGGAAGACTGTTGCGACAAGGTGTTCTGGTTGACTATGGGCGACTGGGTGGCAACATTGCCGTCTTGAGAGGCACCGGCGGCCTGAGGCTGGCTGCTGTACTGACCATAGGTTCCGGTCTGGCCGGCGGCAGGCGAAGAGACAGCGCCTTGTTGGCCGTAGGCTGAGTAGTCGAGACCGGGGTAGCCAGCGAACTGGCCCGGCAACGTCTGGGACGCCTGCTGGGGGTACTGCTGCGACTGCAACTGGTTGTAGTAGTCGTACTGCTGCTGCTGCTGCTGCTGCTGGGTTTGCGGCTGCTGTTGAGCCTTCTGGTTGTACTGCTGCTGCTGAGCCTGCTGGGGCTGCTGGAAAGACTGCAGGCCATACTGAGCCTGGGTCTGGGCAGGCTTCTGGGCCTGGTCGTTGTACAAGGCGTAGGACTGGGCCTCGGGAGCGGCCTCCTCGGTCTTCACCTCCTTCTCCTCCTCACCAAGCGACAAAGAGCCGAAAGAAACACCCACAGAGTTGATCTGCTGCGAAGACGCAGGCAAAACAACCTGCGGCTGGTGCTCCTCGACCTGGGGAGCCACAGGCTCCACAACAGCGGCGGTCTCCTCAACAGCGACGACGACAGGCTCCGCAGGGGCAACGGAGACGGCCACAGGGGCCTGCTCCTGGGCGGGAAGGGCAGCCTCAGTCTCCTTCACGGGCTTAACAACCTCTTCGGGTGCAGCGGCGACAGTGGCCGGCTTGGGGGTAGGCTTGGCCTTGGGCTTGGGAGTAATTGCAGATGCCCAAGAGCCCAGTGCGGCCTGGGGCACGGAAGCAGGCTTCTGGGCGGTCTTCTGGGGAGCTGATTCGGGCTCCACGGATGCAGGCTGCGAAACAGCCTCAACGGAAGGCTCGGCAACGGTCTTCTCGGAAACAGCAGCCTCGGTCTTGGGCTCAACCTCCGTCTTCTTGTGTTTGGGTTTGGGCTTGGGCTTCTCCGCCGACAACGCAGCGGCCCAAGAGTTGGTGGCGGGCACCGAGGTCGCCGCCTTGGGAGCGGAGGAAGGCGCAGAAGCTGTGGCGGTGGCCAGGGTGTTGTTTACGGGAGAAGGAACAGTGGTCTGGGCGGCCGTGGCGGCTGCTACCACGGCAGGGTCCTTTTTGGGGGCCCGTCTAGGCACACGCTCTCTGGGCGCACTTTTGCCTCTGGCGGAAGGGTCTCTGCGGCCCTTGTGTTCGGATGTGGGCGTGGAAGAGGATGCTATGGGTGGTATTTCTTCAAGAAGGTCCTTCTTTTTGGGCTTGGGCTCGCGCTTGATGGGCTCCCATCTGGCAACCTTGTTGTTGACGATCAAGTCAATTACCACCTCGGCCTCTCCGTTGTTCTCTGCCAACAAACTGGCCAAATCATCCAGTTCCCAGTCAGGGAACATTTCGGAGAGAAGTCCCAATGCCGCTGGGTGGGCGGCGCTTGTGGAGGGGCCGTTATTGGACCTTTTCAGGTGGCTCTTTTGGGGCTTTCGTTGTTGTGTGGACATGGCGTGTGAGATCTCCGGCCGCGGTATGTGCGGAGTGGGTGTGGCGGCTGTATGTAGTTATGTGCTGGAAGTTTGTGCAACTGTGATTAGATAGTGTGCGAAAAAACGGTGAAAATTCGTCGTCGACGAGTGGCACAAACGAAACGGTGCGCGCACTCCCATTCCTGCAGACGAGCCAGCTGGCTGGTGCTGTTGCGCCGCCACCAGTCTTACGGTGCCTTCCGGGTGGCTGACACGTAGTGCCATGGCTGTTCTGATGTCGGGACTTTTTTTTTTGGCCATTTTCGGCCTATTTGCACCGTTTTTTATGCCTTTTCTGACTCTGGTCCTTTGTCCATTGTGCAGGACAGCTGGTCCTTTCATTGAGGGAGTCTGGATAGTACCAGCCGATTCAGCTATGAAATGTGCGAGAAGCAGATCATGGATGAATCTCGGACCTTAGGAGCGTATGTGCTGCTCTGGAAGAGAGTAGTTTAAGAATTGCTTCTGTGTGGGGCTTGGTGAGGCACGAGGAGCAAATTTTCACTTACCATTGAGGCCCTTACCGTGAATATACATCACAAACAAAGACCCGTGATTTCGGTGTCATTAGGGACTAGGCGATATCTTTTACCCTGAAATCTTTCTCTCAACTTGCGATCTTCCTTATAACTTTCCCTAGCTCTAATACTTTGGTGGCCCGTTATTTCTCACATTTGGCAGTCGTAATTTAGTTTTTGCAACCACCAATAACCCGAAAATGACACGAATCACGAAATCTCTATGATTAGCGCAACGATACTTTACATGAGAGCCTGTAAACTCTGTATTTCTACAGTAGTACTCAGTTCCAATAGATTGTTTGATTCTCTATTCACTTCCTTTTCTAGGTAACTCTAAAACAGGCTCTAACAAACCCCCGGCTGCCGCCACAGTTTCTTTGCCTTCGACTAGAGGGGCCACTAACTTGGTGGCAACCTCATCAAAAAGAGCGTCGATGAGGCCCTTCAACTCACCTCCCGTTTGTTTGAAATCAGGGTACGAATTCACCTCCAACAACTGCACCGAGAAGTCGTCATTGACCAAGAAGTCGACACCAAAGATTTCCACTGCGTTTTCAATTGGCCGGAAATTGATCTTGTCAACCGATTCTGCGGCCCTGAAAAGCTCGCCGGTGACAGATGCCACCTGGGCGAAAACAGCCTCTTTTTTGGCCTGGTCCAAGCCCTCCAAATCCCAGAACGGAACAACCAAAGGGCTCTCATCTTCTTGCAAACACGTGTTGGTCAAGTGGCCCGCGAGAGAGAGGACCTCGTCGTTAGTGTCATCTCCGTCATTTATGGGCTTCACAAAGGCAGAGTCAGCGAATAACGTCAAGATGTTGCGGTACACGAACACCTTCAAGTTGCCCTGGGCCACCACATACACCCGCAAGTGAAACTTCTTCTTGTCGTACTGAGGCAAGAGAAGAGGATTGGTCTGGTACTCCTGTACTATGAAGTGGCGAAGCTGAGAGATGATAACGCCGTTGTTGTCGTCAGATACGTCATCTTCGCTGTCCTCTCCCTCCTCAAAAGAGTTGAAGATTTCCTGGAGCTGGGCCACATTATTGAAGATGCGGATGCCTTGGCCCTTGTCAGACATGCTGGGCTTCAAAATCCAGCTGTGGGTGGTATTCTCGATTTCTTGTCTCAACTCATAGGCTTCGTCGAGCGCATCATCCAAAAACTCAGCGTAGTCCACCTCCAACTGGAACGTCAACGGAGTGGCCGTGCTTAACGCCAGCTTGGGGTTCTTGACGGTGTAGTGGCGGATAGTATTGGCGAGAAAATGCTTCCTGATCAACGCCTTGCGGTAGATGTACGACGGGATGAAGTACTGGGCTGGATGCAGCTGAATCAAGTCGATGTCCAAGTCCTCGTACTCTGCATAGTGGAACACCTTCAAGCTGGGGTTTTTTGCGATCTGCTGCAAAACTGCCGCGTCAAAGGTGACAGTAAAGCCAGCATTCTTGAAGGCAGCGACTAGGGGGCTGTAGAGATACGAGTCCTGGGGAACTGATACCAAGAAGACCTTCTCGCCGACCGTGCTGGTCTCGCCAACGAGGTCAATTTCGCCACTATGGGGGGCAACCAGGTGAAAAGCGGCCTTGAGTGGTGTCACGCTGATGCCTTCGTTGACCAAAACCCTGTTATCAGAGTGGTTAAGGTCCTTCAAGCCGTCTCTGTGGACCTTGGCGAAATCCGGACTCCATTTGAACTGCTGCGGGCCGTCGCCGTTGCTGTCTTCTGGGGCGTATATGGAGTTCCACTGGTTGATAAGAATGGGTGCAAAATGGGCTTTGGTCAGGCCCAATTTCAAGGACTCAATCAAAGGCACATTTATGGAGTAGAGATCAATCTCCTGGCTGGCCTTCAACTGCGGATACAACTTCTCGATCAACTTCACAGACACCCTGGCAGCCTCCTTCAAGATATCGTAGTTGTGATCCAAATTGACGTATTCGTAGGAAAGCGCAATGGCCTTCATTCCGTGAGTGACAGCCTCCATTGCAGCGCCCACAGTGCCACTGGCAAGGATATACAAATTGCTGGAGTTTTTGCCAAAATTGGGTCCGCTTACCACCAAGTCAATGGGGATTGTTTTCCTATTCAAATGGTGAATTCCAAGGTCCGCGCATGCTGCTGGGGTGGAATCCACTAGACACCATTCCTGGTACTCCGGGGCCAAAAACGAGTCCTGCGGGGTGTTGAAAGGGCCCTCATAAGCGTTGATTTTATCGTTTTTTTCGAGCGTCGATGTCTTGGTGTATATGTAGGTAGTAGATAAGGTCTTTCCCGCGAAGTGAGCTTTTCCGATCCACGATCTCTGCTGGTTGGGCACCACTATGGAGAGGTCCCAGTCCGTGTTGAGGTTTATCTCGTCCACCAAGTACTTGATGTAAGGGCACGCCTTGTTGTCGAGCGGCCCGTCGTCGTTGGTGAGGAGAATGTGCATGAAGGGGGTTTACGAGGCAATAATCCAGGAGCAGTTGCCTAACATCACCATTTAGTGTGCGCAGCACCATTTTAAAATTTTCAGTGTTGAGCCCACAACTGCACAACAGGCGCCCACAAACACCGTTACCGGAGAGGCAGCGGGTCAGGAATCACACTTTCCACTTCTGAGAGCCTTAGCTTTGCCATGTCGCTTTTCATAGGGAGCTCCTCGCAGTACTCGTATGCCCAGGTAGACCCTGAGAAACTTAAACTAGCGGAGATCCAGTACACTGCCACCGCACACACTTTCAACCGCATTCTTGCCACGTGCGAAAAGAAGTGCTTACCTCACGAATACGGCGAGGGAGAATTGGCCACGGGCGAGAACACATGCATAGATAGATGCGTGACCAAGTACGTGAAGGCCAACTATATGGTGGGCAACAATTTGCAGAGCAAGGGCTTCGACCCGTATTCAAGCATGCCGGAGTACCAGAAGATAAAAAGACAATTGGAAGAGGCCAGCAGGGACGCCAAGTGACGTGTAAATAGGAATGTACATTAGGTATTAAGAGTACGGAACGGAGAGAGTAGAGGATGTGAAAAGAGTTCAAGTGGAAGGATATGGGGCTGTTGGGATTGATGAGCCAGGTGAAAATTGAATATTTGTGTGTGGTAAAGCGGGAGAACTGTGTACTCAAGACAGCTTCTGTGTTAGGTGTTGGTGTCTTATGAAGACCCACAACAGTCTGTCTAAGACGAATTTCGAATTTTGATGAAAAACCCCGGTGTCTCAGAAGACTTCAAAAGGCGGGCGCAGAAAGGATGCAGTTCTGAAAATCTGGTTGAACTCGAGTATCTTCAAGGGCCATTCGGCCAGTATTGGCACTATAAATAACTTCCCCTCATAACTCATTCATGGAAGAACTCAAGGTCCGTTATTCGATACCCCTCCTTCGCGTATCTTCAGATCCCCGAGTACCCCGCTAACACCCCATTCCTACGTCTCTAAGTCCGAGCTATCAATAAATATACATAGATATATCGCAAGTACGCTGTTTACAACTGGCCCTTGGTGTGGAAGATCTGCAAAGCCTCGGTGATTCTCTTGGACATGGTCTTCTCACCCTCTCTGACCCACACTCTGGGGTCAAAGTACTTCTTGTTGGGCTTGTCCTCACCGTCAGGGTTACCGACCTGGGTCATAAGGTAGCCCTTCTTGTTCAACACGTAGTCTCTGATACCCTCCAAGTAGGCGTACTGGCAGTCAGTGTCCAAGTTGACCTTGACGACACCGTGACCAATGGCAGTGTCGAAGTCAGCCTGGGAAGAGCCGGAACCACCGTGGAACACCAAGAACAAGGGGGTGTCGCTCTTAGAGCCCGACTGCTCCTTAGCGTACTTCTGGTGCTCGCCCAAAATTTCAGGCTTCAACTGCACGTTACCGGGCTTGTAAACACCGTGCACGTTACCGAAAGCAGCAGCGATGGAGAAGTTGGGGCCAATGGGCGCCAAAGCCTCGTGAACCTTGTAAACAGTCTCGGGCAAGGTGTAGAGGGACTCCTTCTGCACGTGCTCGTTGTTAACACCGTCCTCCTCACCACCGGTGATACCGATCTCCATCTCCAAGAACTGGCCGATCTTGTGCATTCTCTGGAAGTAGTGCACGCAGGTGGCAATGTTCTCCTCGTCACTCTCCTCGGAGAGATCCAACATGTGCGAGGAGAAGAGAGGCTCACCGGTCTTGGCAAAGAACTCCTCATCAGCCTTCAACATACCATCGAACCAAGGCAACAACTTCTTGGCGCAATGGTCGGTGTGCAACACCACGGGGATGCCGTAGGCGGGGGCAATGGCCCTGATGTAGTGGGCAGCAGCAATGGAGCCCTGGATGGAGGCGGACTGGTCCTTGTTGTCAACACCCTTACCGGCGAAGTAGGCAGCACCGCCCTGGGAGGTCTGCAAGATGATGGGCGACTTGTTGTCTCTGGCAGCTTCCAAAGCAGCCACCACGGTGGACGACGAGGTCACGTTGATAGCAGGGATGGCAAAGCCCTTCTTCTGGGCGTAGAGGAACAACTGGCGAACATCGTCACCGTAGAGAACACCGGACTTTCTGGAAAGGACGTCGAGAGCAGACATTGTGGAATCAGTGGACGCAAAAATGGTTTTAGGTTGCAATTGGGAGAACTGCAATGAGTGAGGGAATCAAATCGCTCGCGGGGAAATGCGGTCCTTATATACTGAAAAATCGGCCTACGCAACCTTCCCTCACCTGGTGACACAAACGAAAACTCCGAGGGCCACAACCGTCCGATGACGTTGACGTTTCCGGCGGTTCCTCGGTACACGCACAACGTTTGCGCTGGAGCAGTTGCTTGCACTGTTTGCACTTGCGATGCATGCGTGGGAGGCCCTGGTTTGGCTTGCCAGCAAGCGTGGCCCGGGGCGACCGGGCGCTTTCCGGTGGACCGGAGGTACGGGTGTGGCCCGGAGAGGGCCGGCGTGGGGTGATGTAAGCGGGCGTAGTCTGCAGGAGGCAGCTGCCGTTTCGGTGAGTTTGTGCAGGACTTCTGGTGACAAAAAGACCTGTACACCACCATACATCCGCTGTCGTCTCCTGGCGCATTTGGCCCTCAGGTGGTGTAATCACGAGAGGTTCAACAGCCATAGCGGTTTAAGTCAGAGGGAATGTCGTTTGGCCAGACCTTGAGCGGTTTCTGGTGCGTTTTGAATAGCCGCAAATAGGTTCTAAGTGTAGGTTCTAAGTGTGCGGTATGTGCACGCCCAAATCACCAAAGGGCGTGAGACCAACTTCAACTACACGTAACCACCCGAGTTTCTGAGACCCTTTCGCTACACTCAGCCCTTTCCACGGCAATGTCCGGCATACAGTACCACCCGTTCAACGCCAACTCGCAGGCCGAGTTTGGGCGCGTTCTGGATCTCATCGCAGTGCATCTTCTGGAGCCCTACTCCATCTACGTGTACTGGTACTTTCTCAACACATGGCCGCAGTACTGCTGGGTAGCACGTGAGGAAAACACGCCTGACGAGATTGTGGGCGTGATAATCTCCAAGGTGGAGCCGCATAGAGACGTGCGCATGCGTGGCTACATAGGCATGCTCGTTATAGCACCGGCCTTTAGAGGGAGGGGCATAGCCTCTGCACTCGTGGAGCTAACGGTGGCCAAAATGGTGGAATGGGACAAGGTGGACGAGGTGATGCTAGAAACAGAGGTGGATAACGAGGGCGCGCTCTATTTGTACGAGCTGGTGGGGTTTATGCGCACCAAGAGGCTTTTCCGCTACTACATCAATGCCAACGATGCTTTTCGGTTGATTTTGCCTATAAGCGAGAGAAGCATCCGGAGAGTGGCGTTTTTGCCGCCGGTGGCGGCGTAGCGTGAAAAAGCGACATTGAGGACAATGCGTAGAGACTGCTATACCGGTGGAATGTACATAGACGAATGGCGTGGACGGAGAGGGCATTTGTAGTTCTGGGAACACCCCACGTGAAAAGGCGAAACTTGTCTGAGACGAGTGGCTTGCCACAGCAAGAACCACGCGAGCTGCCGAAGGGCCCGACCGTGCCGTATTGCTGCAAAGAGCCTCAGCTGGGAGAGGCACCCTAAACTGGTGTACGGGTGTTTCACCAGGCTGTTTTCGGACTACTCGCATTCATACCTAGACAAGAATTTCCCTAGCCTACCAGCGTGCCATCAGCTTGCCAAACTTCTTTAGGGTGCATATATACACCAGCGTTTCTCTGAGTGTGTTTCTTGATACTGTTTTCCGCTTTCGCCCAGACCCCCTACTTTCATTTGATCGAACCAAAAGACACCCTTCAACTATACCCCCCACCATGACCTCGCTAGATAGCCACGCTTTGGAGGTAATTTCGCGGTTCAAACAGGCGGTTCTATCCAAGACACTCTCCAGACGCTCACACTCGCTTGCCACGCCTAACAGAGGAAACAAGCTAGCAGCGTCCTCGGGGACCACTTTCCACCCCAAGGTGGTGGAATACGATGGCACCAGCCACCTAGTGCTCAGCAACGAGGCCCTGGAGAGAAGCAGCCACCGCAACAAACGCAAGTGGACTGAGGTCTATGCCCCTGAAAAGCGCTCGCGGCGTGTCGACGACACGGAGGTGGAGGAAGACCCCGAGAACTTCGAAGATGATGACGAAAACGACTCTGACGACGATGGCGAGCCCAGCGAGTCCGAGAGCCCCTTTGGAAACTTCCCGTTGGCGGAAATTCTTGCTCCGTTGTCGCATCCGTCGGAAATCGTGTCGCACGCCGCCATCCTGAAGACATACAAGCTGAATGTGTTGGGACGGCTAGCACTGGAGCTAATTGACTTGATTGAGGTGGAGCAGACGAATTTGAACTGGCTCAACAAGCTCTTGCAGGTCTTGAACGGCGAGGACTGGTTCTACTTGCTTGAGGAGAACTTGGGCTTGGACTCGTACGACCACGGTCTTGTTCAGGAGGAGGGCAAAGAGGACGCTCCTGCTCCTCAGACGGCTTCCGAAGAAGAGCAACCGAAAGAGGAAGAGCCGGAGGAGGCCCATGACGAGTACAAGCGCATTACCAGAACGTCCAACTCGCGCCTGGCTCCCCTGCTGGACGACACGAAGGTGACGGACCCGTTTTTTGCGCTTCCCGAGGCGTTACGCAAGTACGAGGCACACCAGACGCAGTATTCAGGCGACGAGCCCAACCCAAACGACTTGGCGCTGGTACAGGAAGATCTTGTTAACTACTTGCAGGTGAGCATCCAGAGACAGCACGAGTATATCAAGAACTTGTCTGCCATCCGCAACGGCATTGTCAAAGTGGACCGCTACAAGCAGGATTTGCACAAGTGGGGCAAGGAGATGCACGATAAGAAGAGTAGTTAGAGTTGCGGCAGAATGTACAATAGTTTGATCAGAGATTGGGTGTGCTTAAATGGCGACGGATGCAAGAGGAGAGCAGAGCCGCGGCATATGGGCAAGGTATTGTTTTAATGGCCCTTTCTAGGGGGTGATGCGTTCTTCATACGATATCCTACAAAAAGGCTGGCGCATTTGACTAGCGTGAGTTCCACGGTTTTCGCTGTCTATTTAACCTCGACGGAGCCCCACCAGAACCCTTCTTTTCCTTCATATGGCCTCGTCGCATCCCATACTTCTCTATCTCCGCCCCGCCTGTATATACCTCCACCCGACACGTCTCAAAACGCGTCGGCGCGAATTTTCATATAAATTTATCCGTTCGCACCGTGTTTTCTCTCCACTCAACACCCACATAAACCATGCTTGAAGGCAAATTCGACGAAGCCAGTCTCTTAAAGAAGATCGTGGACTCCATCAAGGACTGCGTGAAGTTGTGTAACTTCAACTGCACGGAGCACGGCATCACTGTGCAGGCGGTGGACGACTCCAGAGTGTTGTTGGTGTCGTTGTTGGTGGGCCAGTCGGCGTTCTCCGAGTACAGATGCGACCGAGACATCACATTGGGCATTGACTTGGAGTCCTTCTCCAAGATCATCAAGTGCGGCAATAACGAGGACTACTTAACGTTGTTGGCAGAGGACTCGCCTGACAGCGTGTTGACCATCTTTGAGGACAAGACCAAGGACAGGGTCAGCGAATACTCGTTGAAGTTGATGGACATCGACTCCGAGTTCTTGCGCATTGATGACATGGACTACGACTCGGTGATAAATATGCCTGCGTCCGAGTTCTCTAAGATCGTGCGTGACTTGAAGAACTTGAGCGAGTCTTTGAACATCATTGTCACCAAGGACTCTGTTAAGTTCACGTCCGAGGGCGAGAGCGGCTCGGGCTCTGTGGTATTGAAGCCTTACTCGGACATCGACAAGCCCGACCAGAACGTGTCTATCAACTTGGAGCACCCGGTGGACTTGACTTTCGGATTGAAGTACTTGAGCGACATCATCAAGGCCTCCTCTTTGTCGGGCTCCATCACCATCAAGTTGGCCGACAAGACACCGGCCTTGTTCGAGTACAAGTTGGACGCCGGCGGCTACTTGAGATTCTACTTGGCCCCCAAGTTCGACGAGGAGGATTAGACGACCTCGCTAGCGAATGTAATATAGTCAGAGAAGTTGTAGGCGGCCGATGCGATTGAGTCAGCTGCAGGGTGTAAAATGCCAGCAAAAGCGACCTAGCCTTCTTCATGGGTCTCCACAACGCTATAAGGCCGACGTCTTCTGCTTTTATACCGTTTCTTGTATTTCCCCTGCGCATCGCACGCAAACTGTTATCTGCCTATTGAGAAGATAGCCTTATCTGCGATAAGCCATTGTTAGCCAGACCAGTTCAAACCATACAGAGCTCCTTCTAGCTTCCCACAAGTGCTATCACAGGTCTCCAGTCACCTCCAAAGCCCCGTTCTTCGCCTGTACCTTCCCTGTGAGCCGTTACGGGGTGTAGAGACTTTTTTTGTGTGCAGGCCTCCTCTGCTGTCTTGCACACTAACTCACAATCTGTGGAGTTCAATGGCAAATTGTCTTGAGAGCACTTGAAGTCACACTTTGCGACAGTAGGCTACTGAAGAAGGTCCTTTATTGCTTATGAAAGCAGGCTCTGTCACTCTGCATATTTGGATCTAGCCTCAAATTACCTCCTATTCAGAAACACCACTGTTGCTCCCCACAACTTCCCCTTTGGACCACTATGCTGTCTGAAACCGCCCTTGCCACGGACATTTCGTACTTGACGGTTTACAACGCCCATAATGGCGAGTTCGTGCGTGTTCCCAAACCGGTGCGCTTCCACACGCTCGCGAGCTTCAAGACATTTATTCTCGAGTCCTTTACCAACTATGTTATCGAGAACACCGAGAACATCTTCCTATTGACGTCCTTTGGCATAAAGCTCAACTACAACTTGATAAACGAGCTCAACGACGTGTTTCTCTTTGACCGTCGTCTCTTCGGGGCGCCCGGTGGGAAGGCCATTGTGGAATCCTACATCCACCAAAATGAGGGGAATTTCAGCCACATTCTTCGACCCAAGAAGCCCATTGCCATGGAGCCCACAGACAATATCAAGCAAATCACGAGCAGCTTGAAGGTCAACGATGGTTGGTCCAAAGCGCTCTTACAGGACTGCTACGCCATGGAGACGCAGACCAAGCATTTCATTAAGCAGATTAACGCCATCTTCAAGGCCCTCAATATCGTGTTCCAGTTTGGCTCCAACTTCATCAGTGGCATCGAGAAGAGCTTCCAAAGCTACTTCAACTACATCAAGTTGCTCAACATGAAGACCTTGCACAAGTCCTGGGAGGCCCACTACTCGAGTTTGAAGGCCTTTCCGACCTTTACCTTGACCAATGCAGATCCCAAAACCCCAATAGACATGTCTGCATTGCTTGAAGTGAGTCGATTGAGGAGCTCGAGCAAGTACATCACTGATCACCTTCCACTTGTTGTGGGTGCTTTTAACGACATGTCCACTGAAATCAACAACGTCAACGACAAGAAAGTCCAGATCGACAACTCAATAGATGACTTACGAAACGAGTCTATAGCAGCCTTCAAAGACTACGAGAGCACTATCAGCACCATTCTAGAGGCAAACGCCACCTTGGTGCAGACCATCACAACCGACTTAGATCGCTTGTCTAATACCACCCCTGCGAATTTGCGTGAGATCCATCACATACACAAGGATAACTACTCCATCAAGATGTTCGACAACTCTTTTCAGTTGTACAGCGTTATGCATCAGTTAAACGACTTTAAAGTCAGACTAGTAAACGAGAGCTTGAAGGTCTTCCAAAGCGTTGCAGACTTGCAGATGAAAATGGTCAACGTCAAAACTCAGCTACGGAACTTGACGACTCCCAACACCAATGCAGAGAACAAGGAGAGTAAAGACGTTTCATACGAGACTGTCAGTAATATCAAAGCCTCGGAGGACTACCTTTCATTGACGATAGATTTGCCTTTGTTGTACGGCTTCATTCTTGTGGAAAAGAGGAGACAGTTCGAGTGGTCTGATTTCTACTCCAAAGGAATAGTGAAAAACGTTTCTGAGCAACTTTCTGTTATCATCGACCACGAGAGGCTGTTTCAGAAGCTTTGGTTGAAGAAGTTTTCGACCTTTGTCACTCTCTTAAACAATAACAGCAGCGATATGAAAATACTTTTGCCAAACCTTGATATCACCTTAGTCAATGGACACTCCAATCATGTTTCCAACTCCATTTTCAACCTTTTGGGCAGTGTTCAGATTGAAAGGCAGGACATCGATAACTACATTGACACTGTCAAGAAATTCAATATCTCTAGCAACGCTAAGTTTGTGGAGCTTTTGAATAAAAATTTCAAGGACTTGATCAAGTCAACGGAAAATATGAAGAGGGTGACCAAAATCGTTAGTTCGCTTGGGACAATTGCTTCCCCTAACAACTCAGCCTTGACTGGCAATTCGAAGCTCTCCTCTCTTGCAAATGGCAAATCTGATGATGTTTCCAATGAAGTTGACTTCGACGTGAACTTGGTGAAAGGCTTGAAGACGAGAATCAAGAAGTTGGAGAACTTGCTTCACCAGCAGCAGTACAAGAACATCACAAATTGGCCGGTGATCAAGTCTCCAGAGACGCGAGACCTGGATGACAACAAGATGAGCTTGATTTTTGATTCAAGGGAATCTGCCCCGAAAAGAGTCTTCACTTCTCCGGCCAACCTTGACCCTACTCATTTGTTGAACAGACGCCACACCACAGCGTCGACTCACGACTCGCCCAATCTTTCTCAAGTCCCTCAGCTGCCTCCAAAAGTTCTTGATGCTTCGACGACAATAGACAAGCATTTGGACAACATCAGGCTTCGGAAGGAGATTTCTGAGTTGACGAGTCAGAACATCAAACTTTCAAAAATCCGAGCATCGGACGAGGTCACAATCAGTGACCTTCAGAAGCAGATTGCCCAACTCAAGGCTAATGAGGTAGCTCAAAAGCAACAATTCGAAAACATGTTGAGTTCAAAGGAAAGCGAAATAGAGCAGTTGCGTATCTCACAGAAAGATGAGCAAGAGCAGGTCAGTCACGAAAAGGAGTCTGAGATTTTGCTTTTGAAGGAACAGTTGGACGAAAAGGATCGCAAGATTTCGGACTTGCACAATGATGTGTCAAAGATGAGTCGGTTGAGCTCTGACACTTCGCAGGGAATGCTCAATTTGCACAAAGAAATTGCAGGTTTGAGGGTGCAGCTCGACGATTCCAACAAAATGAAGACAGATTTGCTTTCTAACTTGTCGTCAAAAGAAAGCGAATATGTCAAGGAACGTAATAGCTTGGAGGAGCAGATAAGAGGCTTGAAATCGAGAGCAGATGAGGGCAGTGACGATTATGAAAACTTGATGGAATTGACCCAAGCTAAGTTGAAGCATGCCGACGGCTTAATTGGTAGTTTGAATGAGGTTGTGGTTGGACTTTTCTGTAAAGTCATCTTGCTCGCGGACAGCAACTACCGTTTCTTTGTGGAATTCTGCTACGTTTTGGAATCTATGGGTTTGCTTCTCGTCAAAGAACTTAACGAGGAGCAAAACGTAGAGCAGTATAAGATCACCCGTGTGAAGGGACTACGTTCTAAGAAGGGAGAAAAAGTGTTGGATGACAATGAGACTCCGCATTTAGGCATCAACCACAAGTTGACGTCGCGGGTAATTGAGGACGTGAATTCTTCTATGAAGTGGGTTTCTGAGCTAAGAAATGTATCATCCTTGGGCAGTAGCGGTGTTAGAAGCATTTCTACCTCTGACGGTGAGAAGCCATTTGAATCTGGTGAAGATGAAATCTTCAACCGCACCAGCAAGCAGTCGCTCTCCATTATGGAAGCGTACGAGGAGGTCTTTAACAACGATACGGACAGGTCGGCTGTCACGAGGTTTGACAAGTTTTTGAACATGATATCTTTTCAAGACTACGCCCAATTGCCGGTTTCCGAGCACGAGGGTGTCGCTGAGCACCGTTTCTTCTTAAATGCTATCAGCAAGAGATTTAACGACGTCGAAGGGTTTGCCAAAAGGTTGACCAAGGAGAATAAAGCCAAGGTGACGGAAATGAACAAGTTAGTCAAGCAGACCAGCAACAAAGTGGCAGTGAACAACTTCCAGGTTGGCGACTTGGTGTTGTTTTTGCCCACCCGAATTGACCGCGGCGAAGACGACGCCGTACACGAACTGGAGTTGCAGTCATGGACCGCATTCAACATCGGGGCCCCACATTACTTCTTGAGGATCAGCAAGCTCAATACCGATTCTGGGGCTAAACATGTCCCGGACTTGAGGAATAAGGACTGGACTGTGGGCAAAATCAAAGACATCACCGAATCGAAGGTGACGAGCGAGAACGTGAAGGACGAACATGCCAACCCGTTTCAGCTCAGCGTCGGCATCACGTGGTACATGGTAGACGCTGTGGACGAAGGCGTTTAGGAGCAGGGTCTATATCGTATAAAGAAATACACTATGCGGGCGCGTTGTTGAATAAGTAGGAGACACTCTCACCGTTGTGGAGTCTTCTGATTGCCTCTGCCAAGGTGGGGCCGATATCGAGAAGCTGCAATTTGGGGCAGTTCTGCAACTTCTCGTCCAAGGGCATGGAGTTGGTGCAAATCACCTTATCTAGCTTGGAGTTGTTGATCTTCTCAATGGCGTTGGAAGAGAAAATGCCGTGAGTGATCATGGCCACCACCTTGGCGCCGCCATTGTCCAATAGCACGTCTGCTGCCTTGCACAAGGTGCCGCAGGTGTCTGCCATGTCGTCTATCAACAAACAGATTTTGTTGGAAACGTCCCCCACAAGAACCATTTTCGACACTTCGTTGGCCTTCTGCCTCTCCTTGTGGATCAAGGCGAAGTTGACGTCTAGCTTGTCAGCGATGGAAGCCACCCTCTTGGCGCCACCGGCATCCGGAGACACTATTATGAGGTCCTCCATTCTGTAGTTCTCCCGCACATAGTTCAACATGGAAGGCTCGGCGTACAAGTTATCGACGGGAACGCGGAAAAAGCCCTGGATCTGCGACGCATGCAAGTCCATGGTGATTACGTGGTTACAGCCTGCCGTCTGCAACAAGTTGGCAATCAACTTGGCTGTGATGGGTGCCCGCGACTTGTCCTTCTTGTCTTGTCTGGCATAAGGGAAGTTGGGGATGACAGCGGTGATTCGGCGGGCGCTGGCAATTCTGCACGCGTTTATGATCATCAAGAGCTCCATTAGAAAGTCGTTCATATCGTCGTCGCCGCAGCCGGTCTGCAAAATGTAGACGTCCTCGTCTCTCACAGACTCGCCCACAGCGACTGCGGTCTCCTTATTGGTGTACTGAAAGGCGCTCACACGAGCGAGCTCGATGCCTAGTTTGGCGGCAATGTGCTGCGAGAGCAGCGGATGCGAGTTTCCGGTTATCAACTTGATGGAATTGGGCGTGGACGGCATTTTGGGCCACGGGGTGGTAGGTGATTGAAAGGGAGTGCAGGAGTGGAAAGATTCGAAGATATTATGCAGATGGGTTTCTGCAGGGCGTTGGCTACGTTCGTTGAACTGGTCTGTCTGCTCTATTCTGGTTGGAAGATAAGCGTTGTTGAGAGATGGGCAGGTCTTTATATATTTGGTGCACTTCTGGTGCGAAAAATGAAAAATTGTAAAAATGGAGATGGAAAGAAAAGCTGCGAATTTAAAATCTTACCAGAAATGCGACCTTCTTATGGCTGCAAATTTGGTGACATTTAATATTGGGGACAGGGCCACGAGGAAACAGGAACATAGGCAAAGGGTACTCTGGACCATTTGATACAGACAGACCCAAGGAGGGCAAGTACGTCCCATTTGAGCTGGAAAGACTCATATTTGCCAGGCTATGGGATGTAGGACTGTACCCATTAACTGTTGGGAAACACTTAAAGCTCAACTCAATAACAACCTTCCTGATTTCAATCAACCTTTTCCTTGGAAGCACCACCTAGTTTCCATCTCCGAATTCCCTTCTACAATTACACCAACTATTAACCGGAACATACACTTCTAACCCTACTGGTAAATACAATTGCCTGTTCACAACATCTCTTGTCCCATTTGAGCATCCCTATCCTCTTTTCCATCCCCTCATACAACATTGTGGAAGCCGGACTTTCCCTTGGCCAATCCTGCCTTGACAATGCGAGAGATCTCAGCTGGGTCACTAGTGATACCCGTGAAGTTCTCGTAGCCGTCCTCGGTGATCAACAAGTCGTCCTCAATTCTCACTCCGCCCACGTACCAGTACTTTTCCAACACGTCCTTGTCGATGTACTTGGCCTTGGACTCGTCATCTAACACGTCCTTCAACAAGAAGGGCGAGAAGTAAATTCCGGGCTCGTCAGTCAACACCATGCCCTTCTGCAAGGGCCTGCGCAAACGCAAGTACGCCAATAAGGGATCAGGGTCGCTGTAGTTGGGACGGCCTCCCACGTCGTGGGTGTCCATTCCAAGAAGATGGCCCAAGCCGTGGGGAAAGAAACGGGCAGACATTTTGTTGGCAAAGAGCTCGTCAACAGAGTACTCTTTCTTGAAAATGCCGAGCTGGAGGAACTCCTCCACCAACACGCGATGGGCGGTCAAATGAATGTGGTCCCAGTGCGCGCCCGGCTTGATGAGCGCCATAGTGGCCTTCTGCATCTTCAACACCGCGTTATAGATTTCCAAGTGTTCCTTGGCCCAGTCACCGTTGACGGGGAAACAACGGGTGACGTCCGAGGCGTAGCAGCTCCATTCCGCACCAGCATCGATGAGGACAGAGCGGCACGACTCGTCAATGGCCTCGTCATTCTTCACGTAGTGGAGCGTCAGGCAGTTGGTGCCACTGCAGCAGATCGGGTCATAAGACTGGTACTTGGAACCCTGTCTCAACGCATGGTACATGAACTCGGCGTGGATGTGAGTCTCCTCCGTTTCGATGGGGAGCGCCGACATCACGGCCAAATGGCAGTTGTCAGTGATCTTGGCGGCGTGTCTCATCAACTCGATCTCGTACCAGTCCTTGATGAGCCTGGCCTCGTCGAGGGAGTAGAGAAGGTGCGCCTCCACAGCGACGGAGGCCGCATAGGCGCTGTTTCTGGCGTTCACATCCGTGGTAACAACTGCCTCCTCGATGGCGGCAAGCGCCTTGGGAAGGTCCGAGGCGTATTTGACGGCGTCCACGTCGAATTTGGCAGCAGCCTCCTCGAGCGAAAGGGGCATCCCCAGCCACATCACATCCTCCTCGTCCACATCAGGCAAATAGAGCGTCAAGTGGTCCGAGGGCCCGTGGTAGACCACGTGCGAGCCGGGGATGTCACAGCCGGAAAGATAGAAAAAGTACCGGTTCTGTCTGACAGGCTTGTTCTGGTCGCTGTACTGCCAGAGTTCGTCCTTCTCACCGGAGAGAAAGAAGGCCACCTGGGGGGTGCTCTGCAGCTTCCAGTGCGCGTACACGCTGCGCGCGTGCTCCTTGGCAGGGTACTTGTGGCCCGTGAGAGAAATAGGTCCGGACATCGAAAAGTGACGGTTTTTTTCAGGGGAGATGGCACTTTATATATTCCTGGGGACACCGATTTTGGGCCTTTTTTTGGGCCCGCTTTTTTTCGGCCTCGGGGAAAGTGTCAGCGAGCCCGAAACTGGCTCTTATCGGGCCGGAAAATAGATACCATGGTCGGTACCGTCGACCTGATGGCCCTTGGCAGCCAATGACGGACATCCAGCCGATATCCCGGCGTGTAGGCCGTTTTGGGAAATATGTGCTTGGGGGTGGTGCATGTGCTGTCTGCAGGATGTTCTCCATATTCTTGCCACTAAACTCGCACCAACACTAATACACATATTACCGTACAACTATCGCCATGGAGAGATTACAGAGACTTCTAGGAAGCGGCGGTGGCTTGGGTGGGGCTGCCCCGCCTCCCACAGATGGGCCTGCCATCGACAACGCCGAAACCGTGCACATACTGTCGCTTGCACTTTTGAAGATGTTGAAGCACGGAAGAGCTGGTGTTCCCATGGAGGTGATGGGGTTGATGCTCGGCGAGTTCGTGGACGAGTTCACCATCCACGTGATTGACGTGTTTGCTATGCCTCAGTCGGGAACGGGTGTTTCTGTGGAGGCTGTGGACGACGTTTTCCAGACCAAGATGATGGACATGTTGAGGCAGACGGGCCGGGACCAGATGGTGGTGGGCTGGTACCACTCGCACCCCGGATTTGGGTGCTGGTTGTCGTCCGTAGATGTGAACACGCAGCAGTCGTTCGAGCAGTTGAACAAGCGCGCAGTGGCAGTGGTGGTGGACCCCATCCAGTCGGTCAAGGGAAAGGTGGTGATCGACGCCTTCCGCACCATTGACACTACGACGCTCATGATGGGCCAGGAGCCGCGCCAGACCACGTCTAACGTGGGCCATCTCAACAAGCCGTCCATCCAGGCCTTGATCCACGGCTTGAACAGGCACTACTACTCGCTCAACATCGACTACCGCAAGACTGAGTACGAGACAAACATGTTGTTGAACTTGCACAAGAAGAGCTGGCAGTCAGGCTTGGAGATGGTGGACTACGACCATAAGGAACACCTGAATTTGGAGAGCACCCAGAGCTTGGTCAAGATCGCTAAGTTGTACAATGAGCGCGTGCAGGAGGAGAAGGAGTTGCTGGAGGACCAGTTGAAGACGCGCTACGTGGGCAAGCAGGACCCGAAAAAGCACTTGAGCGATACCGCTGAGAAAGCACTTGAGGAGAACGTGACGTCGTTGTTGACGGGAAACGTCAACAGCTTGGCTATTCAGTAGCGTATAGAACGAGCGCATCGAAGTAGTCCCGCGCTTTATGAGTGCAACACGCCTTTTGTAGTTAACGGTCTTATGAGCCGCGCACGAAACCATAAACACACAGTCTGATGCACCCAATTTTAGTCCATGACATATGTGGCGCCCGACATGCCTGTTATAAAGCGGCAGCGGCAGGAAGGAACTGAAGATGACCTCTCCAGCGATGAGGAAACGCCTTCATATATGCTCAAAAATCAGGCCTCTCTGTCAGTAAACCAGACCCTCTACATAGACACCATCAATAGAAGGGCGCTCGATTTTGACTTTGAAAAGGTTTGTCTGGTATCCCTATCAGATATTAACGTCTATTGCTGCTTAGTGTGTGGAAAGTACTTTCAGGGAAGGTCCAATTCGTCCCATGCATACTCCCATTCTGTGAATACAGATCACCATGTATTCGTTCATTTGGAGACCAGAAAGTTCTATATTCTTCCACAGAACTACGAGATTACCTCCCTGGAGGTGTTGAAATCTCTCAAGGATATTAAAACCGCGATCAGCCCAGAGTATGTGAGCGCAGAGGAGATTGTCGAGTTGTCTACTACTTCCCATGCTCTAACAGCACACGATCTCGAACATAGGCCCTATGATGTGGGTTTTGTGGGCTTGAACAACATCTCGCAAAACGACTATGAAAACGTAGTTATTCAGGCCTTGTTGCACGTTCCGCCCATTCGAGACTTCTACCTTTCACTTACGTTTACTGAGAACGAAGCAATCAGCAGTGCCATCGAGCGCAAGTCGGTCTTGAATGCCAAATTCGGTCTTTTAGCCAGAAAGCTCTGGTCCAAGGGCCTTTTTAGGCCACACGTGTCGCCCCAGGATGCTCTCCAGACTATTTCCTCTCTTTCCAAAAAGCGATTCTCGGTGCTGGAGAAGACGTCTCCAAAACACTTTATGTTGTGGCTGCTAAACCACATGCACGCCGGGCTCGTTAAGGCCACGAAAGGGAGCAATTCTGTGGTTTCGCGGACGTTTCAGGGCGAGGTAAACGTTTTCACTGCAAAAGTCGCCTCTGATACAAACGAAGTGACCAAGGACGACGCTTTAGTGGATGAAATCGCAGTTTGCCAGAAGTTCTGGATACTCACGCTCACGGTGCCGCCCAATCCTCTCTTTAAGGGAGATCTGGGCTCCAGTGGTGTGAATGATATTCCACAGGTCTCCATCTACCAGCTCTTGAAGAAGTATGATGGAAAGACCACCACACAGACATCTACTACCGAAATCAAGAGGTTCCAGCTCAAGTCATTGCCTCCATTTTTAATCATTCACATCGATAGAGAGTTGGAGTCGCCTGGTGCGCGAGGAAACCCCACTGTGGTCAAGTTCCCTACCGAGATAGATTTTGCACCGTACACTGAAACTAAAGAGAAGACAGCCAACTATAAGCTTGTTGCAAACATAAGACATGAGCTCAAAACCGGTGTCGCTTTGGACAGAAATGATGACAAGCACGAATGGGCGGTAAGCTTGCCAAAACCAGACGACTCGTGGGTGACGTTGCAAGACTTGGAGATTACTTCATGTGAAAAGGAATTGATGTTCCTTGACGAGAGCTATATCCAGATCTGGGAAAAAATGTAATGATTATGTACAATAGACAAAGGTCATGCTGACGTGAGTAGAGAAACTGAGAGATGAGCATCAGCGAGAGGAGAGGGATGGAAATCGGTCCTTAAAGCTTTTTGCTTTTCTTCGTAGATTTTAGAACTCCTTCTTTATTGTCTCATAAGATTGCTTCACGAGGGCCCCAAACTTCTTCGAAATGAGCTGACCAAGGCGTGAGCCCTGAAGCATGGAGTCCACACTGACCACATAGGCTACCAACTTCAATCTGACGATATCGCTGGGCTCGTCCTCGATATAGGAAACTAACAAATTCAAGGAGGGTTCTAAAGCGTGCAATTTGTCTTCGTAGGTTCTCTCAAGGGCCCTGTAATCTGCGGTGGAGAATGCTTCGATAACTGAGCCTTTTATGGCTTTAGCAGGTACTCTAATGGTAGCAGCTGCCTTTGACTCGTGGAAAAGATGCGGGTGTCTCACTCTGAAGGTTCTCCAGCTGGGAATTTCCAGCAACAAGCTTATAAGGGCCGCAGTGGTAGCGTTCTCACTAATGAAGAGTTCATCCTTGTGGTTGAATATCTTGCTGAAGGTTTCTGGCATCGAGGGGAGGTCACAGAGAAGTGCCATGATCCATGCGTCGTAGAGCTCGTGTTCCACCATATTGTTCACCATGTAGTCCAGTGCGCAGTCAACAAAGTACTTAGAGGCGATAGAACTGCTCACGTTATTTCCAGAACGCAAGTTTCGAGAATCCTTTTCGTCCTCTATGAGGAGTGGCAATTGGTTGTCTGGAGAGGCGTGGTACGCTAGGCACATGATGGAGTGTTTCAGAGAGGACCTTCCCTGAGGCAAGCACAAACTGTTCTTGCGACATAACACTAGGGCCAAGCCAAAGGATACGGGGTCAGTAGGAACATAGCGCACTGATTTGGCGATCTGCAATGGGACAACGTTGTGCACGCCTAGGGTGAAGACAGAATCTGAAGAAATGTTTTGGGGGTCTTTAGTCTCGAAGTAGAACTTGGATTCTTCTATAAAGGCATCGTTTTGTGGGGTGGTATTGGCCACGGCCGCGTATGTGGCCAATGGGAAGGTGTTGAAAAGAGATTTGAGTGGCTTGGGAACCTGTAACATTGTTGGTGGGTGAGAGGAGTTTTCGCAGACGCAAAAATGGATTTGGGTCTTGGTGGAAAGCGAGTGTTTTGAGAGGTTTGTGAAGCGGTGAGGATTACGGCAAAGGAAGAGGACAGCAGTTGAGTCCTGACAGTAAGTTATGGCTTCAAAGAGAAATTTCAGGTGGTAATGTCCATTGGTGGTGGGTAGATGTAATACTGGGTGGATGTAATGCTTTCTTTGAGGAGAGAGGCAAGCCAGAGTTGGCAGAGTCGCTCGTGAAACCATCTCTTGGTCTCGTCTCGAGCACAAGGTTTCGGCTACCAAGCCTAACTTGGTTCTTAAAATCTTTTACGACTATGATAAGCACCTCTTCTCTCTAAACCTTCAAAGAAGTCCTTCCTGGTATACACCACATCCCTCATCACTTCCTCTCTGTCTCACAACCTGTTCCTACGCTTCCCACAACTCGTCATTTATCATACATGCACTATACAGCCCCAGCACCCACTATTCTTCCTCCTCGGGAATCAAGTCGATGGTCAAGTCGTACCACGTCTCACCCGCAAACTTGCAGGCACTCTCGCCGTGGTTGTTGAAGCCGATCTTCTCGTAAAACGGTATGAGCGGCTTGTGGGCAATGATCACGACCTTAGACCCCAAATCCTGGTTCAGCAACTTCTGAATGTAGTCGTGCATCAAGAGAGTGCCCAAGTTCTTGCCCTGCCACTCGGGGTCCACGACCAAACCGTGGATGCCGATATAGCGCGAGTGCTCGATGTTACCGGTGTGCGGCTTCTCGTCCGTGGGCACCTCCATGGCGTCGTCGGTGATGCGGTTCAGTTGTATTTTGGTGGCAATAATGTGGCCAATGAGCGTCTCTTTGACCACCGCCAGCTTGATAGGCAACTCGTCGTCGTCGTCGTCGTCGTCGTCTTCCTCCTCGTTGTGGGCAGCGGCTAGCTTTTCCGCTACCTCCGGCAAGTTGATCGCGTTGTACTTGTGCCCGTACTCGCGCACAAAGAGTCCCGAGCACAACTCAGGACACACCGTTAAACGGTACTCGAACTTCTCGCGGGTGCAGCGCTCGGCAGCGGGAAAGCCCTTGCTTTCCAACGCCTCGCACTGCTCCAAGTCCTCAATGGTGAGCGGCCGGATCAGGAGGTTGGGCGGAAAGTCGGACATGGTGGGGAAAAGGGCGTGTTGAAAGAATCGGTTGCGTTTGGCTCTTGGCTCACACGATGATTACGTAAGCGACAGGAGAGTGGAACGGCCGATGTTGGGGGAGAAATGTAGGCGGGCTAGAGCGAACGAGGAGTCCTTTGTTGGAGGGGACGTTATTCGGGTCTAATCTTGCACTTTTGGTTTTCGTTTAAGGCGAAATTTGGCGATTACTGGCTATTTATGGGCGGCAGGAGGTGGGGAGATTGCGGGTGGCTGCAAGTGCGATTTGGGCGAGATAGCGTCAAACTATGAGGATGTTCCTGAAATGAGGAGTTTGCGAGTGGGACGGCTGTTTGGGTCAAGATGCTAGGGAAGTGGAATGTCGTATGGGCTTCGAAATCTGCGGAGAATGCAAGGCGGCCAGGCGCATGCGAGGCTTTTGGGGGTATATCCTTTGATTTCAGGTACTAAGGGTGCAATGAGCCGAAAAACTGCTGGCAACGGCGAAGTTGACAGAAGGATGAGTGAAGCATGGAAGAATTGAAGATGAAAGAATCGAAGATAGAAGAATTGAACTTCCCAAGAATTTAACAACCGAACACTTGCAGCACTGAAACAAAGTACATTCAATGCTTTTTAAACGTTCCAAAACCAAACACTTCCAGAAGGTGAGCGCGTGCCACGCTGCCATTGAGGAGCCAAAATGGACCCAATTTCCTTCACATGACCTCTACCTAGCACTGACAGTGGGCAACTTGACTTCTTATCACTCGATATCTCGACTTCTTGTCATTCGGCATCTCACATTTCTCTTAAAACCCACTCTTGCACTACGCTCCAGTTCGAGTAATACACTGTACACATCCACTACTCAAGAACAACCTTTTCCTCCTCGCTTCCTCCCTTTCCCTCTGTCAACAATCCACTGCTGACCTCCCAAAGATGCACTATGTTGTCGTCTGCCACTGATGCAACTGTCCAGTCTCTATAAGGGCACCACGACAAATCCGTAACACCGCCAGTGTGGCCGGCATGCATCATGAAGAGCTCCGGACACCCGTCCTCAGCATCCTCCTGGGCCTGTTCTTCTCCCACCTTGAAGAGGTCCCAGAGAATGAGACGGCGGTCTTGCGAACCCGACGCCAAAATGCCGTCTCTGTGGGGCGAGAACTCCAACGCCGTGATGGAGTCCAGATGGCCCATCATGGTGTGAAGAAGCCCGTGTGTGTTGTTTTTTGCCGAAGTCATTTTGCGTGTATCCAAAAGGGCTATGTTCGAGTTGGAGTTTCCCACCGCAAGGAGATGCTGGGAAAAGGGAGAGAACGAGAGCGAGTTCACCCCCTCGGCCTCGCTGCTGTAAAAGCCAGACACGGGCTTTTCGTGAGTACGTACGTCAAACAAGTAGGTGTAGCCGTCGTCCGACACAGATCCGAATACGTTGGAGTCGAAATGGTGCCATTTGGCATCGTTGACAATGTCCTGGTGAGAAGTAATGGAAAACACAGTCTTTTTGGAGGGAATGTCACTCAAAACAACGCTCTTATCGTCGGATGCACTGAGCAAGTGGCCCTCAACCAGGGGCCGCCACGCCAACCCGTAGCCGTTGGCAGTGTGGGGGGTCAAATGAAGAAAGGATGTTTTCTCGTCAGAGGCCAAGCTGTAGATGTCCACCTCACCCTGGCCGTTTATGGTGGCCACTACAGACGGGTTCTGGGGCTGGTAGCGAGCCCTGTTGACCTCGTGGGCGTTTTGGAGCTTTTTGGACACGCGTATGCGCGAGTTGACTTTCTTCTTGTCTTTTGGGGTGCCTGGAAGAGGCAATTGGGTGTTTGCGACCTTCAAATAGTTGGTGTCCTCACCAGAGGTGTGGGTACCAAGGAGAAGACGCGCTTCCAAGGCGCCATCGGCCTCATTGATGGTGTTTTCGGGGAGCCATTGCACTGTGAGAGAGGGCCAGGTGAGGGCAGTTTCGCTGACGAACTCATACATGTAGCGGCAGTTTTTGCGCCAGAGCTGGTACTCCTCCTGGACCGAGAGTTCCTGGTTCTCGTCCGGAAGCTCCATATTAGCGATGGTGGCGGCGTCTATGGACATTTGTGGGTGGTTAGGGACGCGTATTGTAAATTTAGCGCGAAAGAATAAGTGAAATAGGTGAGCGGTGAGACGTGAAAAGGGAGGAAGGGAGAAGGACGAAGGTGAGACAGAGTTGCGAAAAAAGACGAGGGGTAACTTGGTAGAGTGGGATGGGGCCAAAATGAAGGAGTTGGGGCTACTAGCCTCTTTCTTATAGTGCTCACTGGAAATGTGCCGATAGGTGGCCTTTTCCGTCCAGTAATTCACTCAGGCAAATGAAGACGTATTTGAAAGAAAAGCCTCTGTGATTGAGGCGCCTTGCCAGCTGATTTGCATTTCGTCGAATATACGTGGGCCCTTGTCCTCCAGATTTATATCACTCTAAGCGTGTACATATGCCTAAGTTCCTTCCATTTCATATGCTCACAGCTTCTCTCTGCAATTTATACTGGAACTTTTCACGATACCCGTGAACCGCCTTTGACATTTCTTCTGTATTCTGCGTTCTCTCACACTTATTTGTCCTTACAAATACTCTCTAATTCATCTATCGTCTATACGCTCTGTTGGGGATCTCCGATTGACTGGTTGATCTCATAGAAATCAATCACCTTCAACGCATCACTTATGTGATCGAAGTAAGGGCTGTCGAAAGCTTCCGTCAAGTCGTAGATGTCTGCTGCATCGTCGCCCTCGAGCGGCATCATATCAATTTCCTCGTTGGCTAAGAGATCGAGCCCCGAAATAGACTCGCTGATACTTCTCCGCCGAATACGGTTAAACGCAAGCGTCTTCTGAACCTCAAAATACCGCACAGCAGCCAAGTCGTCCATGAGCATGCTGAAAACTCCCACATTCTGCAACCGTTTTCTCATTTTCAGGTTCTTGTTCACACGAACAAAAAACAGCCGAATTTGCCGCTCCCTGTACCCCTCCAAGAGCTTTACCAAAATCTGCCCAGCCAGCGAGTCGATTTCTGTCATTCCGTCCAAATCAAAAATGATGTACTTTGTCATGGAAATATCACGTACACGTTTCAGAGCAGGGTGAGCCTTCGTCGACCCATACATCTCGACCCTTTTGAGTCTTGACCGCAAGTCGTTAGTGTTTGTGAAGGTAAGAGGCTCGGGAATCTTGACGATGAGACATCCCTCGATCTCCTCTAATGCATAAGTGTTGAGATGCCTAACGTGATCGTCGACAAAGAGGTTCAACAGAGGCCTGTTGTAACGCATTTTCTCCAAAACCTGCAGAGGAATCGCACCAGACGATGTTTGGCCAGTGCTAACATCCATCACGGGATCGGAAGCTAACGCCAGCTGCGCAATGTCGGCATTTAAGAATGTATTGGTGCCTGGATAGCGCCCCAAGATCTGAATGCGGGATTCTGCCAGGTGCTTGATCACGCGGATAAGCAGGTATACTAATCCCACCGCTATACCGGCCTCCATGGAAAAGAAAATGGTGGTAAGTACCGTGACAAAGAAGGTGATCAATTCGCTGTATCCGCGACTAATCCAGTGGAAATACAACTCGAAAGGAGCCTCTTCGATCAACAGTATGCCGATTATCCCGGAAATGACACTCAAAATGCACTTGGGAACAAAGTATAACATGTCAGTTGCACAGCGAGCGACAATAAGCGTTAAGAAGCCCATTATGGCGCCCAGCATGGTGGTTTTGGCAGAAATGGCGTTAATTTTTGACCGCCCGTAGCCACCAAAAGCGGGAAGACCCCCGAACACCGAGCCCACAATATTGATGAAGCCGAGGGCAACTAGTTCGCGATTGGAGGATATTGGCAAGTCGTAGGTCGATCCCAAGGATTTGGAGGCCGTGGTGGACTCGAAAAAGCCAAGCATTGCGCAAAGAAAGCCCAGTGTGCTCAACAGCTTGATCAAGGGCCACCCATGGGCTGTCAAAGGGTTAAAGACCTTCACGCCACCAGTTTCGTTGTGAATTGTACCGATTATGTCGATTCCATGCTCATTCCAGTCGCTGTGGGCGCACCAGTAGGTGGAAATTGCAACTACAATCAAGATTTCGGGAACGTACACAGCGAGACGCCACTGCAGACGCAGAACAGCGAGCTTTTTGAGGGTCCGGATAGTCATGATGACAGCAAACGCAGCGAAGGAGATTTTGAAGGTGAGTGGATGCAAATGCTTGGAGTAATTGAACAAAAACCGCATCTTATCGAAAGGCAGGTGGATATCTTGCTGAAGTGGGTCGCCAGCGACCTTGTCAAGCAACAGGCTCAAGCCCAACATGGCCACCAATGCGTTGATAACCATGACGATTCCGACTCCCGAAATAAAGCCCTTCAAAAGCGACTCGCAAAGGACGTTGTCCAAGAAGCCGAATCTTCCCAATCCGAAGCCTAGAAGAGAGGCGCCTGAAACAAAGGTGATGGCAACCACGTATTCGAGGGGATCCAAGTGCTTCGATTTAGCATGGTGCAATAGGGGCTCCACGGCCAGGCCCACGATCAACGAAATGGGGCCCTCGGGGCCCACCACCATCTGAGGAACACTTCCAAAGACCATGTAAATTAAGGGGGCCACACCGAGCGAATAGAGACCCGAAATGACCGGAACATGGGCCAAGGTCGTTGCATACGATAAGCAGAGCGGGATCTGGAAAGTTGCGAGCGAGACCCCGCCTATGAGGTCCCCCACGAAGAATGGCACCAGATAAGACCCCACCCACGACAAAAGAGGGAGATAGTATGGGAGAACGGCTCCCCAGCCAACGCTCTTTGCGTCACCGGCCGTAGCCGGGAAATATGAGAGGTCGTGGGCCGCGGATCCGGGTGTTTCCGGGCCCTCTGGGGGAGCTAGTAGGTAATGAAGACTGGACTCTTGGGCCATTTCGGTGGATTTGCGGTACACGATCAGCTCCACGTCCTCGGAGTCGTGCACGGTCGCAAGATGGGCCATTGTGGGGTTATGGAGGGCCGCTGACGGCGGAGAAATGGCCTGGTACTCCGAGCTGCTGGAGGGAGGGCGACCAATGAGAGGAGTGGTATTGTCAGGAATAAGCACCCGCTGGCGCAGGATGTTCCTGAGACTGGACGCAGGACTAGTGAGCCGGGCGCGATCCGGGACCACTGCCGAATGCGGACGGCCGGAGCGAGGCGACGCTGTGTCCGTCATGGGGGCGCTCTTGTGGGTACGGGGACCGAAGGGTGTGATGGTGTGCGGGTTTTTGTGGGGTTGTTGGGTCACGTGATCGGCCACGTGACTTGATGGCGGCCGCACGGATTTTGCGGACCTATTTTTGAGACAGCGCGGAGTTTGGCCGGAGGTATCGGATTTCTGCGCCAGAAGGTGAGTCAACATGCCACCGCTGCTAACAAAACCACCTACGTGGCTGCCAGACGGAAGTTGGCATTGGTGCGTGCACGCTCGTCTAGCCTATGGTGAGGTGGCACAGCTGCGCTAGTTGGGTTGTTGCAACCGCGAAAGTCCCCGGGCATGCGCGCAAAAGTGGCTTTTCAAGAGGCAAGCCCCCTGCACCGCACAGTCCACGCAATGGGCTCCCTTCATGCGGCTGGCCCTTGGTGTTGCAGATGTACACGGCTGATGGTCGGAAAAGCTTTCCGCACCCCGGCTTAAAGCCGCTAATTATAGAAGATGGCATACGGCTGGTCCGCACACCTTCCGCATTTGGCACGAGATGCGACCGTAGGTGGCAAACAGTCCGCGCATACGCGCGGCACAGGTGCAAAATTCCGGTGCATATAAAGTCCTGGGGTCCCCGTCAAAATTGCATTCCATCAGCGTGCACACATTCGACCATGGGTACCGAAAATGCACTAGCCACCAGTGGTGGCGTCTTGGAGGATGGCGCCGTGCCCCCTCGCAGACTATACTCGTTCCTCTTTCCCCCTAAGCCCATCCCCGTGCCCACGGAGGAGGAGCGCAAGGTTTACCCTGAAGCCAGGGCCAACTGGCTTTCGCAGATGTACTTCTGGTGGCTCGTTCCCCTTATGAGAAAGGGCTACAGACGCACTCTCACGGACGCTGACTTGTTCAAACTCGACGACAACATGAAGGTGCAGCTGATGACTGATGCTTTCAACAACACCTTCCGCATGGTGGTGAACAGGCACAAAATCAAGCACTTGAAGGCCAAGGGCATCGAGGCGTCGGAAGCCGACCTCGCGTTGGGCAACGTCGAGGGCTTGGGTGACTTTGTGATCCCGTCTTTTTACCTCGCGGAGATCATCTTCCGTACCTTCCAGTGGGACCTTCTTTTGTCGCTTCTCTACGCTCTTCTCACGCTTTGCGCGTACACGGTATCGCCCTTGGTGACCAAGAAGTTGATCAGCTTCGTCCAGGAGAGGGCTGCCGGGCTCCGCCTGAACGTGGGACCGGGCGTGGGCTACGCCATTGGCGTTGTGCTCATCACCGGCTTGGCCAGTATCTTGCTCAACCACTTCCAGTACCGGTCGTTTCTGGTGGGCATCAAAACCCGCTCCATTTTAACCACTGCCATGTTGGAGAAGTCCTTCAGGCTCTCGGCGAAGGCTAAGCAGAAGCACAACCAGGCCAAAATCACCTCCTTGGTGACCACGGACTTGTCGCGTGTGGAGTTCGGCTTTCTTTTGCTTGGCTTCATTCCTATTATCCCCATCCCCATGGCCATCTCCATTGCGATTTTGGTCATCAATATCGGTGCTACGTCACTCATCGGTATCGCCATCTATCTCATGTTCGTGGTTGCCATTTGCGGCGTGGCCTTCTTCCTCTTCAAGTACAGAGAGGAGGCTGTCAAGCTGATAGACAAGAGGGTGGCTTTGTTCAAGGAGATGTTGAGCAATTTGCGCATGATCAAGTTCTACTCTTGGGAAGTTCCCTACTTAAAGAACCTCCAGACCATCAGAACGGAGGAAATGAGCGTCATCTACAAGATCCAGAACTTGCGCAGTGTTCTTGATGCCATTGCCATGAGTTTGGTGGGCATAACTACCATGTCGACGTTTCTTATCGTGTGGGCTATCGAGGGCAAGAACAGAAACCCTGCCAGCATCTTCTCATCAGTTCTCCTGTTTGACGTTTTGGGAATGATGATCTTCTTTCTCCCTATGGGTTTGGCTATGATTGCTGATATGCTTTCGGGCTTCAAGCGTGTCGGCGAGATTCTCATCGCTGAAGAAGTCCAGCCCTCCTCTCACTACCATCACGATTTGGACCCGTCCTCCGAAACTGCCTTGAAAATAACCAACGGTAAGTTCCAATGGGAGCTTTTCGAAAAAGAGGAGGACGAAGATGAGAAGAAGAAGCGCGAGAAGGAGGAAAAGAAGAAGAAGAAAGAGCAAAAGAAACAGCAGAAGAAGGACAAGAAGAACAAGGTTCCCATTACAGAAAAGCCAAAAGTCGATGAGTCCAAGAATCTCAATGCGGGAAACCGCTCTTTGGGGTTGTCTGACATCAATTTGGAGATCAAAAGGGGCGAATTTGTCATCATCGTTGGCTCAGTGGGTAGCGGAAAAACCTCCTTGTTGAACGCTCTTGCCGGAACTATGAAATGTGACAATGGTGACGTTGACGCAAACGGATCTATGGTCTTTTGCAGGGATCCCTGGATCCAGAGTGCCACCATTAAAGAGAATATTCTTTTTGGAAAGGAACTCGACAAGGACTACTACGATAAAACTGTTTATGCGTGCTCTTTGCAGAGCGATTTTGAAATCTTTTCTGCTGGTGACCATACCGAAGTTGGAGAGCGTGGCATCACTCTTTCGGGAGGCCAAAAGGCTCGTTTAAACTTGGCCAGAGCTGTTTACGCCAATAAGGATATCTTGTTGATGGACGATGTTTTGAGTGCCGTGGATGCCAGGGTAGGAAAGCACATTGTGAACGAGTGTTTCATAAACCTTCTTAAAGGCAGGACCAGAGTTTTGGCAACCAACCACCTTGCATTTCTCGGTGTTGCAGACAGAGTTGTCTTCATGAATGGCGACTCCACCATTGACGTTGGCACAGTGGAAGAGTTAACCAGAAGAAATAAGAAGTTCAAGAAGTTACTTTTACACGAGAAGAAGTTGGAGACCAAGTCTGGCGACGACGAAAAATCGGTAATTTCAACACTGTCCCTGTTTTCAGCTGAGGATAGCGATGCCGCTGAATTTCAGAAGATAGAGAAAGCCCTCGAAATTGCTAAAGAGAGCCTGCTCAGCAAATCAGGGACTTTCGACGAGGATGAGGAGGCCCATTACAAGGACTACAACGCCAACAAGGACGCTTCGCAAGGGAAGATTGTGGAGATTGAGGACCGTGCTATTAGCAGGATCAAACCCGAGGTTTACGCCTCTTATATCCGTTTTGGTGCCGGCTACGTGGGCATGTACGGCTTCATAATCATTTTTGCATTCTTGATTATGGTGACTTCGTTCACCGAGATTTTCATGAATACTTGGCTTTCATTTTGGCTTCAAAAGAAGTTTCCCAACATGTCCGACCACGTTTACATTGGCATCTATATCTTGATGACGTTTCTGTTTGTCATCAGTGTGAGTGTCGAGTTCTTATACTTGTCGAGGGTTTCCACGAAATCGTCTAGGAATTTACATGTCGCGGCTGTGAAACAGGTCGTCTACTCCAAAACGAGCTTTTTGGATACCACACCCATGGGCAGAATCTTGAACAGATTTACGAAGGATACGGATGCATTGGACAACGAGATCGGTGAGCAAATGCGGACGATGTTCGTGACTTTGGGGAGAATTGGCGGTACTATTGTTTTGGATATCATCTACATCCCGTGGTCTGCGATAATGGTGCCTGTAATTGCGGTTTTGTTCTCTGCTGTGGCGAGTTTCTACCAGGCGACATGTCGTGAAACCAAAAGACTGGAGGCGGTCCAGCGTTCTTTTGTCTACAACAACCTTACGGAGTCGTTAAACGGTATGGACACCATCAAAGGCTACGAGGCCGCAGATGTGTTTTTCGAAAAGAACAATAACGCTCTGGACAGCATGAACGAGGCATCATTTCTTGTGATCGGCCTTCAATCGTGGGTTGCCATTATTTTAGAGACGATGGGCTTGGGCTTTTTCATGGTTATTGCTTTGCTCTCCGTTACTGGTGTATTTCATCTCAAGGCTGCCAGTGTTGGGTTATTGGTTACCTACACCTATCAGTTCACCAGCAATTTGACCCAGTTGATCAGATCGGCAACACAGGTCGAGAACTTTATGAACTCCGCCGAGAGAATAAGTCATTACGCCTTGAAGTTGCCTCAAGAAGAGGGCTTCTCCACAAATGACGACAATGTGCCGGGGTACTCTGAGAGGACGTGGCCCAGTGAGGGAGTGGTGGAGTTCCAGAACGCCTCCATGGCTTATCGTCCCGAGTTGCCTTTGGTTTTGAAGAATTTGACTTTCAAGACCAAGGCTGCTGAAAAGGTTGGAATTTGCGGTCGTACTGGTGCTGGAAAGTCTTCTATTATGCAAGCGATCTTCCGCTTGACGGAGTTGACAGAAGGTAGTATGACAATTGATGGTGTGGACATCTCCAAGCTCAATTTGACGAGCTTGAGGTCGAAGTTGTCGATCATTCCCCAAGATCCTGTCTTGTTCAACGGAACAATCAGATCCAACTTGGACCCTTTCAACGAGCATTCAGACGACGTTCTTTGGGTTGCTTTGCGGAGGACGCAGATTTTCACGGCCGAGAAAATGGAGGAGGTGAAATTGCAAAACAAGGAATCGGAGGAGTTGGACAAGTTCCATTTGGATCAACCAGTTGTTGACGAGGGCTCCAACTTCTCTTTGGGTGAAAAGCAGTTGATTTCTTTTGCAAGGGCATTGGTGAGAAACACAAAGATCTTGATTCTTGACGAGGCTACATCCTCTGTGGACTATGAAACAGACAGCAAAATCCAGCAGACCATCACTGCAGAGTTTTCTGACTGCACTATTCTTTGCATCGCGCACAGATTGCGCACCATTATTCACTATGATCGTGTTTTAACTATGGAGAAGGGCGAATTACGGGAGTTTGACACTCCTCTCAACCTTTTCAACGATACTGACGGAATTTTTAGGCTGATGTGTGACAAGTCGAGCATTGTGAGGGCCGACTTTGACTAGCCAGTACTCTTCTTATGGTTTTGGGACCTGTGGGTTTTGTATATATATATATGACATAATATGAATAGAGGGGATACCTTGTAGCTGTTGCGAAAGAAGCTAACGGAGATGAAGTACAGGTGGAAAGGACGGAAGACACAATAGAAGAATATCAAAGGAGCTTCAACTCGTAAAAGGCGTTGGCCCCAAACAAAAACTCTCGTTGATATTGACTCTATGGCCACTAGCAGCTGTTTGGACAGATTTCTCTTATCATTAACACTGGCAGACACTCGTCCATATAGCTGCTAGTGGCCTGTGCGGAATCCCTTCAAGTTATTTACCCCAATAGACCTATTTGCCGATGGCTGCGAAGAAAAAACGGCTGCGAAAATTTACGAGGCTGGGTAAATATAGGCACCCAAAAACAGGCAACAATAGGCGGCGCACCGAAAGTCCCTAACTATGCTATGTGTTTTCCCACGTATAGCAAATGCTCTGTTCTTTCTATAAGGGCTTCCTTGCCTTTTGACTCTCTCACCAACGGATACTCCAATTATGTCCACACCCATTATCGCAGGTACAAAGACAGCCTTGTCGGCACCTCCACTTGCTACTGGACTGTTCAAGCGTGCTGTGATTTGTGGCAGCCTTGGACTCGGTCTCTGGTGGGGGGCCATATTTGTTTCATATCACGTCTGGGAATACTACACACAGCCCGGCTATGTGGCACAGTTGAGGGAAAAGTGCTACCTGACAGATGAGAAGAAGTCGCTTGTTTTGAGAGTGCTACGGATATTCTTAAAGAATAGCCCCCCTCATGTCCCCGAGCCTACACCACGTACCAGACTGAGTGGGCGAGCTCTGGTCTCGGGGTCTTCTCAATCCTCTCCTTCTCTGGGTGTGGACCAGGAGCCTCCTCCTCCGGATTACACCTCTAGTTGAGAAGCCACCGAGTCTCGTGGGCATACTAACAGGCCATGGAGCAGAGTCGTATATCGTTTCTGATTAGGAGCATTTTGGGAGGGGGTGTCCTATGGGGGTGTCCTGTAATATATTTGCTTATAATGCATTCTTATTTTGGGCTTTGGAGTTCGCTGAAACCACCATTTACGAGACCCAGACTCTGGGAAAGGTGCATTTCATAGCTTAAGATCTAGAGATTACGTTATATTTAATAACTGTCCTCTCGGCCCGATTCCAAGAGTGCATAGGGCATTACCCGCATAGGTGCCGGAAGTCTCTGAGTCGTATTGTGACCTGCTTCCATGGAATCGCAAAAGGAAGGACCAACGCCTGTACGCCTCACCCATTTTGGAAAATATAGTCCCTAGAAGACACCGTAGTATAATAAATGATGACACAGTTGCCCTGAAGACCCAAGGGCTGTAATATTTTACTTCAAAGGGAACAACCTCAGGGTGGCTGTCCTACACTCCTTCGCTAGTGCTGTGATTATCCGTTGTCACCTCAAATCCACCCCAAGACGAGTTCAAGGAAAACATTTTAAATGAGGCGAGATTTTCAATTTTCTGGCATGCTGGACTCCATTTGCATGGTTATTGTTGCCTCGGGTGCTATTTCTTAACAACAGCGCTCGAAAGCAAAAAGGGAAGAGGTCTCCGCTCTTTCAAAGAAAATAGACTAAACGTAAGTGTATAAGGTCGACAGTGGCTCCTGAATATAGCTATACAGTGGTGCCTGGCGCTCTTCTCATGATGCAATACCATTTGAGCCTTACAAGTGCTCATTCTCGCTCTTTGCCCTGTAGGCCCCAGACCTCCATTGCACAACGTTTTTCGAGACAAGAAGTTGAGTTCTGGTGGATCGCGCACTTTTCAGCCAGGTTCACGGTCTTCCACAGAATAGAGAAGGCTGCAAAAACTGCACTCTCTTGTTTTCGAGGAACCGACGCAGGATTGAAGTGCCGTGGGCCTTTACTAAGATTATATACTTGGAGTGTCATGTCCGTGGGGAGCAGCATTTCTTCTGCCCGACATTGGTTGCTGCTCTCTCCCTATGTAGGCCTCCCCCCTACCCAGATCTTGCTATCCATTTGAGTTTATCACCACTTCTTCTATCTAGGAGACTTCTTTATCACGAACGAAACTACGCTCACAATGGGGACCTCCTAGAAACTACTTCTTGCATAGTTCTGTTGGATCTGCTTACTGGGGCCTTGGATCTCTGATTTGAAGCCTTTTATCATTGAAAAGTAGGTCTCTAAACTTAGTGATCTCCTATGCCAACTCAGACGCCCTCCAGAGCCACACAGCTGGACCTAAGTCAGCTTCTGAAACTGCTGCAAAACTCCCTATTGCTGCAAACCATTTCCATATGCAGGAGTTCACTTCTCCGGTACCGGCCCAGGGTCGTGTTTGTACCGCACATATAGCGGTTCCACTAGCCCTGTACTTTCCATCACACCAAGTATGTTTCGCCAGATTTCAAACAGACGCTTGTTCTCGACCAGTCTCCGTCGCTTGGATACGCTTGCATTCCTCGAAACTGCAAATGCAAAACTCACACCTGCGGCGCTCTCTGCGCTAACAGCTGCCAGCCAAATTGGAAAGCCCATAACTGCCATTTTGGCGGGCCCAGAAGGGGCCCAAGCGGCTGAAGAGGCGTCCAAAATCGAGGGAATCTCCAAGGTATTGGTTGCCAAAGGTGCCCAGTATGAGCACTATCTCGCTGAGGAGTTGTCGCCTTTGTTCAAGGAGGTGCTCGAGAAGGGCGGATACACACACTTTTTGGCGCCCGCCTCGGCTGTGGGAAAGTCAGTTGTTCCTCGTCTTGGGGCCCTCCTTGACGTGCAGCCGCTCTCGGACATCATAAAGGTGGAATCTGAGGACACTTTTGTGAGGCCCATCTATGCGGGAAATGCCTTGGCCACAGTCAAGTCGGCTGAAAAGATCGTGCTTGCTTCCGTGAGGGCCTCTGCTTTCGAGCAGGCCAAATCTGGCAGTACCACGGCCGCTGTGGAGGAGGTTGCATTGGAAGGGGAGTCTGGCAACAGAACGGAGTTTGTTTCCGAGCAATTGATCACCTCCGAGAGACCAGAGTTGGGCTCTGCGGCGCGCGTTGTTTCGGGAGGACGCGGTTTGAAGGACAAGGAGACGTTTGAACTGCTCATTGAGCCGTTGGCCTCGAAGTTGAACGCGGCGGTGGGCGCTTCCAGAGCGGCCGTCGACGCCGGCTTTTGCGACAACTCCTTGCAGGTGGGCCAGACAGGCAAGGTGGTGGCGCCTGACTTATACGTGTCTGTTGGAATTTCGGGCGCAATCCAGCACTTGGCGGGCATGAAGGATGCCAAGACCATTGTGGCTATCAACAAGGACGGCGAGGCGCCGATTTTCAACGTGGCGGACTTTGGTCTAGTGGCTGATCTCAATGAGGCGGTCCCTGAGTTGACCGAGAAGTTGTGAAGAGAGAGAGGAAAACGCTTCCTGGCTACAGAATGAGTGGAGAATTATGAGGTCGGTGCTAGCTAGCCCCTGTGCCTTGTCACGCAAATAGTGCCTTTCGAGGGCACGGCCTTGCCCTAAAGACGCCTCTTTGTCGCGTCCTGTGTCGCACTTTTGCGCTGTGACGGTTTTTGTCGCGGTTTGCCTGGTCCTGCACACAGGCTAGCAAACACTCACATATACATAAATACACCCACACACCCCATCGTAACTAAAACAGCCTGGTATGAGCGCGCCAACAGAGACGCGCAGCCCGTTGGAGCTAGACCGCGAGCGCGTGTCGTGTCTCTTGTTAATCAACACGCAGCTCCTCAAAAAAGCCTATGGAATTTACGTCAATATCATAGGCAATCCGCAGCAACTACAACAGCTTCCTCCACATACCAAACAGAGCGTTTTGGAGCAGTACCAGAACCTCAGCCGGAGGGTGCAGTGTAACATCTCCGTGTTGTCCTATATCAGCGAAAAGTACCACAACAAGGGCGCGCCCCCGACCCAGAACAGAATCCAGTTTCCTGTGATATTGTCGCCACCCCCGGAGATGCCCGAGCTCAACAACTTGTACCGCAAGTTGCAGGACCTCTACCCCGATGCTTTGCAGTACTTAAAGCTCAAAATTCAGCAGATGCGGTACCAGCAGGAAGCCGCAGGTGGCCACCCGCAGGCCCCTTTCCAGGGCCAGGGCCAGGGCTCTCCGATGGCCAGCAGCTTGGAAAACAACTCCCCCATGTCCGTGGACAAGGGTCCGGCGTTGAATGCGTCGTTTAACCCGGCCCAGGCGAACGTGAACTTCCAGAATATGAATGGGAACTTCAACATGCAGCCCACGCAACATATCCAGCCGACGCAACCACCAGCACCAAGCTCCATTTCTCCACAGCAGATTTTGGGGCTGGCGGGGCTGAACGCGGGAAGCTTCTCTGGTCTCGACTTCTTGGGGAAGTAGCTGTGTATATTAGCTTGTGTAGCACTAGTTGTTTTAATAGAAGGTAGCATTAGTACGGAAAGAAGTGGAGGAGAATGGAGTATAGATGTGGGGCGTATGGAGTGAAAAAGTGGAGGAGAATGAAGTGAAAGGATGGAGGCGTAAGAAGTGAACAAGATCGAGCTTGAACAGGTACGGCTATTATTCAGCAATCGAGCCTGTCAAGAAGGTGATGAGGAATAAGTAAACCCTGTCCAAGCACTGTGTTTCAAGTCTTCCGCCGTAACAGTAAATATACGTCTAAATAACACTAAAATACTAGTCGTCTATCGTAAGGGTAAATGCACTGGTATATTATGGTATACCTCCAGCCTCCGTCCACCGCAACAGTAACTTTGCCTCACTATAACACTACAAAACTAGTCTCCTTCACCGTAACCGTAAAGCTACTTCTATATAACACTATAATACAGTTCCATGGCATCGTGGCCAGGACCGTCCCATAATCATAAAGCATGTCATTTTCCAGGGCATATCTCCGTGTTCACTCCCGTTATTTTGCCTAGTCCATCATATCATGAAACTCGCTGTTGATGATATCACTGTATCCACCTCCTCCAAAGCTGCTCAAGTTGGTGGTTGAACCGGGGTTGCTGATACCTGCAAAAATGCCCTCCATATCAGTTTCTGTCTTTTGCTGCTGGGCATTGGAGCCGCTGCTACTGCTATTAGGGGCCTGGTTGGCCTGCGCACCAGGCATGTGCAACCACACAGCGTCGTTGGTGATTTCGTTCCACAATTTCTGCTCCTCATCAAGGTATGTCAAGCCTTCAATTCCTGCCAAATCCGCATTGGTGTAAACGTCTCCCGAAGATTGGCCCTTGGGAAGATTCATGAAGGTGAAATCGTTGTTTAAAGGAGGACCCGTCGCAACCGGCGGCTCGTTAGCCATTTTGTCCCCAAAATGGAGGTACTCCAACTCCTCGGGGATGGACTGGCTTGCAGGGTCCTGAGAACGTAATTTGGGCTCGAAAGCCTCGGACTTGACTTGGGTGGAGCCCAAACCGGTCTCCGGCATGCTTCGGTCAAAATTGTGGAAGAAGCTCCCGCTGCCGGCCATGATGTCTCCCACATCGCTGAGGTCCGGTTTCTCGTCGTCGTGCTTTGCCAAAAGATCGCTCATCACACCGTTGAAATCAAGCACCCGTATGAGCTTGAGGAGCTGCGCCCTCCTTATGGCAGCAGGGTAGTTGCCTAACTTCTTCATTCGCGTGAAGAGGACAAGAGCGTGGTCCAAGTGCTCGTGGGTGGCCTCGTGCACGCCAAAAGAGGCGTTGAAGAGAATCAAGGTGGACGACGACGTGAAGAGATACTCTCTGTCCATCCACCCAAAAAGCGCCACCATGTTCTCCGGTAAAAGCGCCCAGATGGCCTTCACGGTGTTGCAAGAGGCCTGGAAGGAGGCGTTGAGCAACGTGAGCACATTTTTCGAGTACTTGGTCAAGTCCACATACTTATTGGACGAGTTGTGGACCTGAAGCTCCTTCAACTTCTTCGTTGCGAAATGGAAGAGCAACGGCCGCACCGCTAAGTTGATGCCCTGGAAGTACTCCGTCATGAGGTTGACGCATAGACGCGAGATGCGCAAGTCTGCGGCCGAGAAGTCGATCTTCAAGAAGTCCGGGAGGCTGTTCTTCCACGACATGAGCTTGTGTACCAAGTCCGTCACCACAGGCAAGATGTTGGCGGTGGGCTGCTTGGTATAGAGGCACGAGAGAATGAGCGCGTTGATCTGCGTGATGGTGACGCAGTTGTTGATGTAGTCGGCGGGCGCAAAGATGTAGAAGCTCCTCACGTCATTGGGGTCCCGCAGAATGCTGTCGACCAGAACAGCGACGTCCACAGGAAGTTCCGTGGAGACGCTGTCGTCTGCAAAACTCAACGGGAGGCCTGCCTTGGACGAGAGCATGCGCTCGTACATGTACACAGTCCACCATATTCTTCTGCGGTGCTCAAGCTCGAAGCGGTCCAAGTTCTCCTTATCCGCATCCACATGCCAGCCGAGAATGAGCGCAGAACGGAGGGCGAGGCCAAAGTAGAAGTAGGAGGCGATGGTGCAGTCAGCCACCTGCAAGTAGAACGCGTATAGGAGAACTACCTCCATGCCGCCATCCTTGGTTATGTTGTCGATGGCCCCGGACGCAAAAAGACCGGTGAAGAGCTCCGACGCCTGGTAGAAGAAGCCCGCACCCGGGAGGGTGTTTCTGCGTGTCTTGGAGCCCGTATGGGCGTCTTTGGCCGAGTCGGACTTCACACTGCGGAGGTGCGAATCCGACTCGGTGCCCAAGTACATCTCTCCAATGGCAAAAATGAGAAGCACTTTGCAAAACCAGATGGTTTCCAAGATGGTGTCGTCGTCCTTGTCCCTTTTTATAGGATTCTCGTCCATTGCGGGGAACTTCCTTTGGGACACGTTGCGGCGCAAAATGGCCTTGTTGTCGGCGGCTCTTCCCGAGTACAAGTTCATCAAAAAACGCTTGACAAGGCCCTCATTGAAGAAGTAGAAACACCCGTCGTTGTAGTTGATAAATGTTTCCACGAGCAAGATTGCGTACGAATACGAGGGAAGCGTGAAGTTGATGGAGAGCCCAGGACGCGTGTTGGTCTTAGCAAGCGTAATCTTGTATGCGTTGCCCTCCTTTTCGAGGACCTCTGTGCCACGCTTGTTGTGCGCAGTCTCCGATTTTGGCGTGTGTGCGTGCGCACTGCCGGCTTCCAGCGGCGAATGCAGCGTGCTATTTGCAAGCAACGTCAGGTTCACAGAGGGCACCATGTTCTGGATTTCGAGCCCGAAGAGCGTCATGGACGACAGCCCCACGTACACCTTCTCCCCGGTGCGCAACTCCACGAGCCGCCCGTGCTTGTCGAGCGACGGGTGGATCACCTCGCTGCTAGCGTAGGCGTCGTCCTGTGCCTGCGGCGCCGCCAGTGGCGGCTGCGTGGAAAGGGCGGTGCTGGCTGCGAGCGCCGGTTGCGCGCTATCTACGCGCAGCTTGTCGTCTGCGGCGTTCTGCGCATGCAGTTTGAGGCCGCTGCGCAACATGGCGTTGTCTTTCTTCAAGCGTGCAATGTCGTCGTAGAGCGACGTGAGGTACTTCATCAGGACCACGATTTTCTTGTCAGCCTCCACGAACTCGCACTTGGTCTTTGCTAGCACGCACTTTTTGCAGGGGTTTCCGCCCGGACACCGAATGTGCCGGGTGCGACAGCGGATGCACGCAAACAGCGTGCGCTTCTGTTTCTGTGCACCGTCATCGGGCGCAGCTGAGGGCGGCGCGGGCGCGGAGGTGCTCATGTCTGCGTCGCGTGCGTCTGCGCGGCGTACGTATGTGGGCTGCGCTTGGGAACTGATGAGAAGCTGCGTAGCTTGAAAACGTTTCGGGAACCCCAGATCCTGTACATAGCGCCTACTATATCCAGCGCCTATAACTAAGCGTCTAGTCCATACCCATGGACCACGCCCTCAGCCTCCAGGACCTTCCTTTGGAGGTGTTGCAGCAGGTGTTTGCATTTGTGCTGCCCAATGAGCTTTTTGCGAAGCTCCTTGAGCCCTATGCGTGGTCAAATTTCAATGCTGTGCAGCTTGCAGCATACGAGAGGATCTTCCTGGCCAATGTGATTGTGAAAACATGCACTAAGAAACACCAGTACTCGCTGATCCACCACTTCTACCCGGCTGCAGTTCGTGAACGCTCCTTTGTCATAACGGGCTTTGCCAAGGGCTACGACATAGTGCGTAATTTGATCTACTACAATATCGAGCACGACAGTCATACGATTCCTCGCGAGATAGGCCTAGTGTTCAGCTTTGAGGGATCGGACTCTGTGGAAGAGGCTACAAATTTGGGCAAACTCCTTGAAATTCTCGCTTTCGACAATTACTACAAGGATAGCATACCCCACATTTCGGTACAGATACTGTACGAGAGAAACCCAAAGGGGCCTCTAACTAGTATCAGCGATAAGACCATGGAGAAGATCGAGAACTTGGGGCATAAGATCTGCAAATTTCTCGTCAGAAACATGTTTTCTGTGCAGACACGGGTCAATAATTTGCACCTTTTGCGGCCCTCGTCGTTTCACAATTTGGAGGAGGTCCATTTCTGGAACAGTGGAATCACCGATTACACGCTCCGGGCGTTTTTCAAGGCTCTTCCGCCCAAGTTGCGAATTTTGGACCTTTCCATGAACAACATCCTGCGCTTAGATAGCATTGTTCTTCCAGCGCTGCTAGAAAAGCTCATGGTGAACGCCAATAACTTGGTTTCACTCGATGGACTCAATTACGACGAGGCCGTCAACTTACACACCTTGGATGCCTCCATCAATGCCATCAAGTCGGTGGAAGGCATCGCGTTTCCGGCCTCTCTCAGGGTGCTCAAAATCACCTATAATCTCATTCTGAGTGTGGCGCAGGGTCAAATTCCGCCCTTTTTGGAGGTTTTGGCTCTTTCTAAGAACAACATTAAAAGCATCGACAACATAGACATTCCTTGCACGTTGCAGGAGCTCCATTTGAGCGAAAACAGCATCCGGTCCTTTGCGGAGGGCTTCTTTTCTGGGGCCGAAAACCTCAGACTCATAGATCTCTCAGACAACCGCATAGACGATTTAGACGACTTGGGCACCCTCCCGAGCTCCCTCAGAGAGTTGAAACTAGACAACAACGAGATTGACAACAGCAACTTGAGCAACATTCTCACGCGCAATTTAACCAAGCTCTCCATGGTGAACACAGGCTTGGTTAGCATTGACAACGTGCGGTTTCCCAGGACCATGATAGAGGTGATTTTGGCCAAAAACGAGATTTTCCAGATCAACAACGTTGTTTTCGGGGGCGACTCCTTTTCGAAATTAGACTTGAGCAACAACAGATTGAAGTCCTTTCATGCTGCTAACAACAACTTAGTGATTCCCAGCAGCTTGAAGAGCCTTGATTTGCGCGCCAACTTGGTGACGGACTTGGACGATTTCACGTTCAATCTGCAGTTGGAGAGCCTCTCTTTGAACAACTACTGGAAGGATACGCTCACCAACGAGACGCTCCGGTCGTTTCCAACGGACCTCAAAACGTTGAATTTGACGGGGTTTCTCGACTCCAGGGCCGTTCATGACTTGGAAGTCAACTTCGGGGTGTTTCCCGGCCTTGAAACCCTCGTTTTGGAGCACAATGGCATTCGTCTGATAGCGAAGGTCCGGTACCCCAGTTCGCTCAAGTCGATATCTTACGCACACAACAAGATCGAGGACTTGGACTTCAGCCAGTTTCCCACCACCATCACGCTGGTGGACTTCAACCACAACGCGGTGAAGGAGCTCAAGACGCTCCCGTACTTCCCCAGCATCCAGTATATGGGAGTGTGTGGGGATCAGACCGATTTGGTCAAGCTGGGGATCTTCTTCGCCAAGGCGTGAGCGCCCTGGGGAAACACACAAGCGCAAATGACATCATTGAGGAGCGTCTGAGGGAAAACAATACGACGTTTTGGGAAGCGAGGCGACAAATCGGGAATGACGTTTTGGCGCCTCGTGTAAGAAGCGCTGGGGTGTTAGGAGCGTTTTCCGGGCTTATGAATACACCACCAGAAATGGACTGTTTGGACACTGGGATGCAAAAAGTGGGTACTTTCAATGTATATGGTTCTGACGACAAGCGGTACTGAAAGAAATCTTGATAGGGGGAGGTTAGACTGTGGCCAAAGGGCCGGTGGTCTAGAAAGAGGGTGTTTGAGGGCAGAAGCTTACCAAAAAGACGAAGGGGCGTCCTGGCACTTGGGTCACCCCAGGTCTTGCGACCTCGTGCTTGCCACAGAGCACACATATACATGGGTTTCAGGCGCCTTACACTGTAACGCATTTGGAAGGGCGCATCTCCAAGGATGTTTTCTCCCACACATGTGTGCATTGTGTTGTTTTGGTGACCCCACCAGTCCGAAAACAGCCCTATGGGGCAACCGTCCCCGGCGCCGATCCGACCGCTTACGGCTGTTTTACATGCGGCCCCTTTAGTCTCTACGCCTATTCGTTTTCCGTGTTGACCTATATACCCATAACCTAGTTACCAAGAACGTTCTGGAGCACCTCGCCCACCACGTTTCCGGCAGGGTCGTACGAGCAGATCACGTACTTGCCCCAGTTCTCCGCGGAGCAGTCCTTGTACGCGCAGCCGAGCTGGGTGGTGTCCTTCCACACAACCTGCGTGAAGTGGTCGAGCACGGAGCCGGAGTTGTAGTTGAAGCCCTTGCCCTCGTCGTACCACGCGGTCACGGCCGAGTCGCCGGACGAGTAGCCCACAGCCAAGTTCTCACCGTACTTGCCGCCAGAGTGCGTCAAGCTGCCGGAGCAGTCGTACTTGTTGGCGTAGTCCTGGGCGTAGCTGTACAAGGTCAGGGACCACTTGAGCGCCGGCGCCAGGTGCGCGGTTCTCTTCTTGTTGTGCGCGTCCAAAATGTCCTTGGCAAACGCCTGGTCCACGCCGTCGCCGGAGATGTTGTCACCGGTGCTGGTGGACGCGTCGGAGGACGAAGTCTGCGTAACGAGGGTGGTGGGCTGCGCAGTCACGCTGGTGGCCTCCACCAGCGGGCTGTTCTGCTGCGCGAGAGCCTGGACGGGCGCCTGCGCGGGTTGGGTCTGTGCGGCCGGGGCCTGGGCGGTCTCAGCCTGGCCATCGGCGGCCACCGTCACAACGTGAGTCTGGGTCACGTAGAAGGTCTCCGCAGAGACAAGGGAAAGAATGGCGAGTGCGGTGGCAGCGGTGTAGAACTTCATTTCAAAGAGTGTAGGGAGCGGACTAGTTCAAAGGAGTGACTGGCGAAACAACGATGCAGCGGATACCGACGTCTTTATATACGTGCACCGTGCGTGGGCCTAGAATGGCCCAATATGTGCGCGGCCCGCGCAGCAAATCTGTTGCAGCTGCAGGGCCCGCGCGCTGCAAACGCAGGCGAAGGGAAATCGCGTTTCACGCGGGGGAAAACGTCAACACAAACACGCACGCGTTGCTAGCCCCTGAACCCTTCCTGTTGCGGCTGCCGGAACCTAAACAACGGTTTTCGAGGCGGTGCCGCCCAGTTCCACATACCTGGTCGCCAGAGCGCCATACTACCTCGCAGGAGGCGCGTTCATTGCGCGCGCAACAGGTGCTAGACGGTGCATTCTGGCTTCCTGCATTCTGGCCTCCTGCATTCTGCATCGCTGCGAAGCCTGCGTCCTGCATCCTGCACCGCGTGCCTTCGTGCGGGCCCAGCCGCAGTCCATTTACCGTTTTGGGCCGCCTATGGTGCTCGTCTCGCAGTCGCACTCAGCAATGTCGCCCTGCGCCTCGTGCGTGAACCCACGCTGGTTGCGTCGCCTCGGCGTTTTGTGCGCCTAGTGTGTCCCGTAGATGCGCCGATCCTGCGCCGATCTTGCGCCGATCCTGCGCACATGAGCATGAGCCCTTCTGGAACTCGATCTCTTCTCCTAGAACGGCAAAATTCCTCGGATTGCCATCAGCATTGTCCCCAGGTCTAGACCGGCCCAAAAACGGTAAATTGGCTGCGGCAACGTCCCCTAATAGTCGCCCAACTCTGGGTACCGCACGTCAAACGCCTCCTCCACATAGCCCGCCCACTTCTTCAAAAAAGGCACCGCACATCTCTGCAAAAGCTCCAAATCGCCCACCACGCACAAATGCCGTTTTGGGCGGGTCATCGCCACATTAAGCCTGCGAAAGTCTTGTAGAAACCCCACCAGAAGCTCGCTATTAGACCGCACCAACGAGATGACTATTGCCTCCTTCTCACGCCCTTGGAACCCATCTATAGTGGAGACCTCCACCTGCGCATGTGTGAGCGCCCGCTTTAACGCCAGCACCTGCGCGCTGTACGGGGAAATCACCCCGATCTGCGCTGGTTTCACGCCGGCGTCCAAAAGCAGCTGCAAATGCTGCGCGACAACGAGAATTTCCATATCGTTGAATTTGGAGCCCGAGCTTTCTGTGCCTGGAACATCATCGCTTACTCTTTCGGGGTAAATTCCGCCCTGTGTGTCATACCACACGCATTTTGAGCCGGTGTCCTCCGTGGCCTCGACTCCTTCTAGATCTGCCAAAAGGTGGTTTTTGACGCTTTCGGCAGCAAGGAGTTTCCCGTCGTAGAGCCTTTGGGACGGAAACTGCATAATAGCCTCGTTCATGCGGTACTGCGTGTCCAAAAGCCGTTTGTAGGCGTTTCCGTTGTGCTTTGCAACCAAACGGTCAAAAAGAGTGCACTCCAAATTGGCAACCGCTGCCTCCTTCGGCAACTCCTTCCGTAAACGGCCCATATCGTCCTTGGACTTGAGTGTGGGCGGCAACTGCATGTTGTCACCGGCTATCACAAGTCGTTTGCAGCCAGCATGGCTTATGAGCGGAATCCAGCATTGCGGCTCTAGGGACTGCGAAACCTCGTCTATGATAATGGTATCAAAAAGGGGCTTCTCTGGGCTGAAAAGGCCATCCTTATAAAGAGATGTGAGCTCATATGAACCCGCCCCATGGAGAGTCGACAAAACAACGTTGCTGTTGACAAGAAGCTCCTGGACTATCTTCTTTTCCCTGGCCCGTAGGTCCCTTTTGAGGGCCTTTAACTCGCCCCAGAGCGCCCTTCTCTCAGAGTACCGCTTGCACTTTTTGGCTTTGTTGAGGGTCTCGCCGATGTCCTTCTCGATGTCACGTAAAATGGCCTGGTTGTCGCTTTCCGGGCCATAGCCGCCCTTGGAAAGAACATCCAAAGAGTGCTTCAAATTGCCTGCCAATAGACGCGCAGGATGCCCGATTCTAATTAGCTTCTCTGCCCCCTTAGAAGACAGAGTGTCTCTCTTTCTTTTGGTCTTTTTATCATCGCCTCCGCTGAAATCAGGCGCTAGTCTCTCTAAAATGGTGTCGACCGAAATGTTGGACGCCCCACAGATTAGAACCCGCTCTTTTCTGTGAAAAGTCAACTGCTTGATCAACTCTACCAAAGTGTAAGTTTTTCCAGTTCCCGGAGGGCCGTGTATAATCGCAATATTAGACTTGTTTAGGGCGAAATCCACCGCCTCCTTCTGCGAGGCATTTAAGTTGGAATTAAAGAAATCCTTTTCTTTCATGGGAGAACCCTTGGACTCCAAGAACTCAGCCTCTCCAAGAAGAAGCCGCACAATATCGCTTTTTTCAGATTCCTTCAACTCCCCTAGCTTATTCATGGTGCTCGTCATTCGTTTGTAAGTGACGGAATTGGTCAACTTGACCACCCACATTCGCAGCTTGTCGTTTCCGGTATTATTGTATAGGCTGAGGAGCCTTTCATCGGTGACATCTTCCTCGACAGCGACAGCCAAAATAGTCGAGTTGATCTTTATAATCACGGCCTCGAGGGCCTCCATTTCGTCGTCTGGTTCGTCTTTATGGGACTTTTTCGACAGATTTTCCTTTGATTTCTTAGCACGGGTGCTTTCTCCTGTTTTTGCGTTGCTCATCCTGTCCAATTTGACGATATCGCCTACTCCAAGAGACCCCATTTGAATATCGTCACTATCGTCGCTTTTCAAAGCTGGATCAAGAACGAGCTCTATGATTGTCTTTCCTCCGTAGCCGGATTTGATGTTGCTTATAAGCAAGTTGATATTGGCTACGCCTAGCTTGAGAAGCGTTTTGGGAGAGTAGGTCTCTAAGTAAGAGCTTGTCAACAGCAGGTCCGCTTTTTGTTCGAGAAGAATGGCATTTTTGAAGGACTCCACTAGGAGGGCCTGCTGTTCGGACATCTCGTCCTGTTAGTAATATAACTCGTTGTATGCCGCAGGATAGATGTTTGTACCCGTTTTTCGAGAATAAACCACGAGAGGGTTGATTCCACGCATCTTGGTACTGTTCTGATATGTGAGCCTCCTGGGGGACTGCAAAGACTTGCATTGCAGTCAAAAAGAAGAATCTGACATACTGTAAAGGGAAGTTGTGTTTTGTAGTGAAAAAGGCCTTCTGACAAGGGGCAATTGGAGGGGATGTCTCTCAAAATGGATCACCTTTGTGTGGGACTTTACACCTCACGAGAAGTCTTTGACTAATAGACAGGTTGATGAAACTGTTGTTGGGTCTTCCAAATGAAGTAGTGGTGCGTTCGTTCTGGATCAGGGCCTAGGGAACAAACGTCCAATGAAGCTATTCTTCGTGACTCTCTTCTGGTAATTAATATATAAGGCAGGTCGTCTGATGTTGAAGCTTCTCGCGAATGACGCTGCTGATTTGCCACTGTACCCTTCAAACGGCGTTCCTGTATTGTTCTGTCTATAATTCGGTGAACTCCAAAAACAGCCTCTCTTTCTTATGGGCTCTACGTACTAGTACGAATTCTTGCAACTCCTTCCGTGGCCTTCCTGTATATAGCCTGCCCAGTAACGACAGGCTTTCTGGGAAATAAAGGGCAGTAAAGGGCAGTAAATGGCAGATTCGTCTCTTCGGCCACATCCCAGCATACTGGCCTCAAAATCCGCTACTGTGCCTTCCACGGCCTAAATAGCGTTTGTGCGCATCGCTTCTACACATCCCCACACTTCTCAAGTCGTTTCATAACAATAAATAATGGCGTAAAGCAAGGAGTCTCCTCGAAGCTCCTCTCAGGCCTCCGTCCCAGGCTTTCTCCTACTCGTTCTTGGGAAAGTCGCTGACATCTCTCCCTGTCTGGTCCTTCAAGAACTTGTTCGCCTCCTTGGACACGTAGTCCAACACCAAGTTCTTCTGCTTGAAGTAGCCACTGTACTTCAACAACGACACAGTTCTGTCGTAGCAGCCCTCTCCAAACGACAAGTAGGAGCCGAACCACCTGCGGAAGTCCACAGACGAGAAATGTGACGTATCGAAAACGAGCCCAGTGTTGCGGTGGATGCCCGCCAAAATGATGGATATCAACACCAAGTCAAACGAATAGTGTGCGAGCTTGCTCAACTGGCGGTTAGTACTGCGAAACGAGGTCGTTCGACAAACATACTCCCATTTTGAAGAAGATAGAGTAGGTGATAATCCTCACCACATCCTCGTTTTCGCAGTTTCAGGTATGCCTCTATAGTGGCTATATGCAGAATGCCGGGTCTATACTCTATCTATTTACGGATTCTCTTGACGTGATTGGCCACGTCTCCCTGAGTCCATTCGCTGAGACGCTTGTTTCCGTGGACGAGGACGCCAAAACGGAGCGAAATGGCCTCCAAATTGGCCTTCAACTGCGTGTCAACGAGGCTGTTTTCGCTCAATCCATCGCTCATCTGCTGGGTGCCAGCGAGAACAGAGAACTTCGTCACCAACACGTCCGCGCCCTCTCTGCTGATGCCCTGGAGAGCGTGCACGAGCTGCAAAACCAACTGCCTGATTCTGAAGCTCGCAAACATCGAGTTGCTGAGGTTCATGGCCCACTCGATAACGCTCTTGTACCTCAAGATGCGGAGGTCGTCGTCCGTCTTGGTGCCGTTTATAAGCGCCTCGAGGAGCCAGATAACCTCCCTGTAGTAGTACTCGTCGGTGCCGCCCTCCTCGTTGCGCACAGAAGTGGAGATTTCGCGGAACAAGGGCACCTCGTACGGCTTAACTGTGGGGTGTGACAACACGTACCGATACGCCTTCTCGTAGAGAAAATGGCCGGGGTTGGCCAAAACAGGCACTAGCGAGGCGTACGTGTACCACACGAGAGAATGATTCTTTTCCGGCTCCGTCCTCAACGAGTTCAAGATGTTAGAGACGTACACCCTAAAGAGATTCTTGTCCTTGAACGAGTCAGCCTCATCGAAGGACTTCAAGACTCCATGCAAAAGAATGCGTGCGATTCTGTGCACCGTCCCGATGGACAAACAGTACACGATGAACTGCAACAAACCGGCCTCCACGAGCTTTTTGACGTCAAACTTGACCTTTCCCTCTTCCTCAGAAACTAACTCCTCGTTGTTGATGATCAAAAGCATGAGAAACTCAGGGTCGTAACATGTTTCCTGGTACGGTCCCGAAGGACACTTTTCGTAGAAAGCCTCCAAGTCGCCGGAAAACTCAGCAACTTGGGCCACCTTTTTGACAGTGTTCCTTATGAAGGTCTTATTCAAGGAGACCACCAACTTATTCTTGTCCTGGATGATCAACCTTTCTTCTCCGATCATATCGACTTCGCTGGAGGTCAATTCCTCCTGCAAATCCCAACTGGAGACCCTAGAAATCCATGTTTTCGACACAGCCTTTTCGATGGAAATAAGAATGCCCTTGAGAACCACGTCCTCGGCCCTGTTGGATCCCAAATAAAGCAACACCAATTTTCCTAGCAAGTCCACCGTGGCGTTCTTCGGTGGATTCAACTGGAACAAGTTGTGGAGCACCAAACTAGACTGGAATCGGGCGTAGCTGTTCTCTTTAGAGGGGAGCTTGGTCAAGACACAATTCTGGTTATTAACGAAGATTTGCAACTGTTTTTCAAACTCAATGACATTCTTCAGTCCCGTGGTAATCAAGGCGTTGATGTATTTAAGGTAGGTGGTGTTGAGAATCCACTGTCTGTGCTTCAAAAACGCCTCAATTTGGGCGTTCACGATGGAAATGGGAGCCACCTTCCAAATGGACGATTTCCTCGATGGTAAGATCCTCACAATAGCCTCGATTTCGCTCAAAAAAGCGTCAAAATTGGACGACAACGAGGCCGATTCTGCAAATTTCTTCGTGATGTATAGCATAGCCTTGTGGACCCAATTGTTAACCCTTTCGTCGTCCGTTATCGACTGCAGCAAAAACGCATGAACGAATTTGGCAAATTGTGGAATGGCACTGTTTTTAAACCCTTTTGTCTCAACGTAGCCAAACACCTTGTCGAGAACTTCCTTCTGATCGAAAAGTTTTAAGCCATTGCTGAAAATCTCCAATGATTTCGTCCAGTCCTTCAAACCCAATGCAATAGGGGAAATTCGCTCGATATTCTTTCTGAGAAGAGCAGGGGAAATTGCTCCCATGAAGTAGAGAAGTGACGAATCGGAGATGTTCTTGGTGCTCAAAAATTCAACTGCCTTCTCATTCTGGAGCAATTTCGGCAACAAGAAGTGGGCCTCGGGTTTGCCCAAAATTGTCTCGAAATTCTCATACGGGATGTTCAATTGAAGCATTATAGCCTTGAATTCAGGGATTTCAACCTGCAAGAGCCTCTCAAAGTCTGGCTTAATTTCGAAGGATCTCTCAATTACCTCCTCATAAACCTTCAACAAAAGGTACTCGTTATTGTAGGCGGAATGCGCCAAGGTTGTGAGCTCCTCGTTAGTCAAAATCCAGCTGAATCTGCCAAGCAAATGCTGACTAGTTCTTGAGAGAACGGCGTCTTTTTTGAACGCAAGGGAAATGAATTTGCTGAACTCCGAGCGCTCAAACGCGTCAGAAATCTGCTGAAATATTTCATTGAGAAGCCCGATGACAATTACCTCGTTACTGGAGATCTCGGCACTGCAAAGGTTGGCAAAGAAAACGCCCCAGAAATCCTCAGTGGTGGCGTATCTGACCAAGTTGCGGTCCTCGACGGTGGTCAAAAAGTTGCCAATTTTGGTCAAAACGTCGACCAAATAATCCTGGTTTTTGGTGTCCATGGAAAGCCTGAGTCTTCTGTTCAACTCAGCGAACTCAAATTTGGTCACAGGAACCCTGACGTCCTGCGTAGTTGGTTTGGGAAACGATAAGTCGAGGTTAAGGCCCTGGCTAAGCGACTCTATGGCATTTTCAGGCTCTCCAATGATGACCAACTTTTTCAAGAACGAGGACAACCAAGTTTTGATTTCGTCGTCCACTTCCACGAAGTTGAGCTGCTCGAAAAGAACAATGACGAACAAGCTGACGTCCAGGTACGATTTATGCGACAAATCGAGATACTTGTAGGGCGTTTTGATGGCCCTGGAAACGGTCTCGTCCAAGAGCTTCCACACCTTGCTGGAGTTCTGGAGCAGGCCCGAAACCAGCTGTGTCAAGGCCGTGATTGGCGAGTCGATCAAGGCCTTATTAAAGATGAGCGTGTCGTTGGTCAACCTGATCAAGATGTGTGCGATTTTGGACTTCAACATGTCGTATTTAGAGAGCTTGATCAAGTTGGTGAAGAAGCAGTTGGAGTCGTTCTTGCTTCTGTTCCACCACTTCAAATCGTTGCTGGACTGGATGGACAAGTAGTTGTCCAACAAGGTCAACTCGAAGGTGGAGCAGTCGTCCATGTTGATCTGGTTGATCTGAGAACTTATGGTAGTCAACAACGTGGACGTGGAGGAGGAGGGGACCAAGCTCTCGTACTGGTTCAAGATCATGAGGGACGTCAACTTGATCAACTTGTTCTCGTGGTTCACCAAGGGGAGCAAGCTAGCCTGGCTGGGGAGGTTGGCTAGCACCAACTCCTTCAAGTTCTGGTCAGGGTCCATTTTTTGCAACTTCAACAACTGGAACATCACCAACTGCAACGAGAGCTGCTGGATCAACCTAACTGGCGACTCGATGCACTTTACCAAGGCGCTTTTGGACAATGGTGCTAAGCACACATACTCGTGTTTGTTGGCAAGCTTGTGCGGCAACTCGATCTTCAAGATTTCCGTGAACAAAAGCGTGTGGCCGATCCACCACGAGGAGAGCGAGGGATCGTGGTAGCCGCCTCCACCACTCTGGATAATCCAGTTCAAGTATGGGGGAATCAACTCGGGGTCACTGGCCATAACACTGACTGCAAACAGCAATTGTATGAACGACTCCCAGGGCTTGAGGGTGGTCAAGAGCGTGTAGATGAGCTTGTTGTTGATTTTGAACGCCTTGTTGTTGACCTCCACCACCGTGCCCTCGTCGCTGGCGCTATAGACCAAGCCGTTGGCAGGGTCGCTGACGATCTTGTTCATGAGGTCCAGGAACACGGGTCGCACAGCCTCGTCGGTGTTGTTGAAGAGAAGCTGGGTCTTGTGCATGAAGTTCTCGTTCAATATGCGGCACTTGGTAGACCGCTTGAAGTTGGGGTCGTCGAGCACCTTGGTGTCCAAGAAGCCCAAGATGAGAAGAAGGGTCTGGCGAGAGTCCATGTCAAGGTGCTTCCACAAGTTGTTCATGATCTTGAAGTTGAGAAGAAGGTCCTTGCGCACGAAGCTGGACACGTGCGAGTTGACGGCGATCCAGAAACGGACGAAGTTGTACCGCATGGTCATATCGTTGTTGTAGTGCTCGTCGATCTCCAACTTGGTGGGCACGAGAAACTTGCCCAAGATGGGAAGCTGGAAGTCAAATGTGCTGACAAATTCCGCAGTCAAGCCCGCGTCCTTGTACTCGAACAACAGCGTCAACAACCGCAAAATGGGGTTCGCCATGGACGGCTTGTAGGAGCTGAGACAGCGGTAGACGGTCTTCAAGTGGTCGGTCAAAAAGGAGCTGTAGAAGTCGACTATCTGGGGCCGCAAATCCAAAAAACGCAACCTCTGGGTCAAACTCTTGGCGTCCTGCTGCTCGCTATGGACAATTTCGTTGATGCTGGACGCCATTCTGGCGAGCTGTGTGGACACCTTGATGACTTCGGCATGGTTATTGGTGCTGCTATAGTAGGCCCAGCTGCTGGCACACTTTCTTAGGCACCCCAGGTCGACGAAAGATGCGAATTTTTCGTGCTTGTTGGACTCCCGGCCTTGGTAGAGCGTGTTTAGGCGGTCGAGGGACGCCGCATCCACGTGTGCCGCCGAGTAGGCCTGGGAATCGGGCTTCATGGTGGTGAGCTCATCTCGAATTTTTCAGTGCAGGAAAAGTAATGGGACCAAAAATGTCGCCGGTGTCGCCAATGTCGCACGAAGACATGTCTCAGTGAAGTTATCGTATAATAGAGGCATAGAGTAAGGAGGGTGCCGTGAAGCGAGGGCATTTTCACCACTTCCGGGTGTTGGGGTGCAATAGAGTCGTCATTTTGAGGAAAGTACGACGACATGTTGCGCACAGATGTAGCGGTATCACGAATGGGTCTCAGGTACGGTGGAGAAACGGACTCAAAATGAAGGTATTCTACGGTGGCGGTGTCTACATTGAGCTATGAGGCCCAGTGTAGCACAGTGAACATTTGTAGCTATGTGTTCACACAAACGTTTTGCAGCAATATGCTGTTAGCTGCAAAAGAGTACCCCGATGAATACTGAGATCGTTTGAACACCTGCCAGTATCACACAATCACCTCTTTTCTAAATAGAAGCAAGTTGCGCAAACTGGTTCTCCACTTTCAAATATCTTAGCTACCATTTACGGCCATTGCTTTCAAAAATGCCCCGTTTGCAGCATTCAGCGGTTCGCATTTAAGGAGAGCAGATTTTGAAGCTTTCATAAGAAGTCCCTTTGATGGCCCACCACATCTCTCTAGCGTGATTACGCGTGAGTCGACACAACAAGGAGATGGCACTCCAGCGACCCTAATCTTGTATGGAAAAGGGAACCTTTAACACCACCAGAAGTGCCCCACTCTTGGGGCATTACGTCACAAGCGGCATCTCTTATGCACCAGGAGGAAAACCGGCGGGGCGCAAAACCCTCGGAAAGTTCCGATTCCCCCCACCCACCTCCCCCTCCCCCCTGCGCCATACAACTGACCATAAGCTGGCCACTAATAAGCCATGTCAGAAACGGCGCCTGTGCGCAAAAGAGTATCGTTCCTCCTAAAACAGCGCACGCTAATATCGCGCACTGCGTGGTAACTGCGCTCAACCAGCGCACTACCAGGGCCAGTGTCTCACATCGCACCTTGGCGCAACCTGACGCACAGCTCGCAAATGACCATCGGATCTGCAAAGGGTCTTCGCAACCCCGGAGTCTCTTCCCCGATGCACTGGGTTCAAGACCAACGTGCGGCGACGCTGGCAACAGCAAACGGGGACAATTTCATGTGCTTTGTGTGGTCCGATTTTTGCATAATAACGAAAATACTGACACTGGCCTAAAGGGGTTTCGGCAAGGCTATATATAGACGGGGGTTCGCGGCATCAGCGAAAATACGGCCAACGTAAACACGTCTAGTTGCGCGCTATCAGCGTGGACGCCGTAGAGCATAGGCCAGACTAGTCCCCCGGCACAGTCGGCCGTTAGGGGATTTCGGGCTTGTCCTGCACAGTGCTGCAGACTAGGGGAAGAACAACGCATCCATACACGCTGTCTCCACAACGCTAACAATGCCGAGCCAACAGGGGCGCGGGGCTTCGCGATGCGGACCACGCAAACCGCGCACTGATTCCGCGCAGAATGCGCGCACCGCGGGCACCTTCGCGGACCAGACCATTCCCCCGTGGCGCAGACGTTCGTGCTAGCGTCTCGTAACTACAAAAAATACCAGCCCCCCCATGCGGAGAGCCCCTTGCCCCTTTGGGGAGGTCCGCACGGTTCGGTGCGTTGCCCCGCGTGATCCATGACATCATGGTGCGCCCACGAATCCCGAAATGCCACAGATGCCCCGCGCCTGCCCAAACCGGCTATTAGCGACGCAATCAGCCTCTACACAATGTCGAGAAAACACCCGTACACCCCTGCCCCGCTCTCCGACTCGCAACGACACAAAGCTGGCTGCACAACACCATACTCCCCTCTCACATTTCATGTTTTTATATATACCTGTCTTTTTCCTCACGTAGCTCTGTTTAGCTAATCTCCAGCGTTCTATGACGCCTTCTCTCCATGACCCTTATTCTGGTATGTTTCGAAATAGCCTTTGCCACCCATTTGGACTCCCACTAACAGTAGAACTTCAAAAAGCTTTTTGCTTCTGAAACAGCCTCCCAACTGTCCGACGCTACGCTACCGCCCATGCTGGCTTCGGAACCTACCCTTCAGCTGACCGGTAACGCGCAGTCGTCATCCCTATCCTTCGAGGACCCAAAAACCTCCTTCTCAACCCTTGAGCAGCCCAAAGTGGGCTTCTCTTTGGCCTCCAGCACCACGCTGTCGACGCCCAGTGTGTTGGAGACCCCAAACGCCCACTATCCGGACCTTCCTGCTCAATATAGGCTTCTTGATGTCCTCGGAGAAGGCGCCTTCTCGACGGTTTACCGAGCTTTGGACACCCAGGAAAGGCGCACAGTGGCGATCAAAATCATCAACAAGAGCAACCTCCTGGCCAAGCAGTTGGCCAACGTCAAGAATGAAATCGCCGTCATGAACAAGGTTCAGAACCACCCCAACATCCTCCGGCTTCTCGACTCATTCAACAACGCACAGCACTGTTTCCTCGTTTTGGAGCTCTGTGACGGCGGCGAGATTTTCAACAAGATCATCGAGTACACCTACTTCAGTGAGTCCTTATCCAAGCATGTTTTCCGCCAGTTGCTCGACGCCATCGATCACTTGCACGAGAACAACATCGTCCACAGGGACATCAAGCCTGAAAATTTGATTTTCAACAAAATTCCCTACTTCAAGCGTGGCTCCCGCGCCGAATTCGAGGCTGTTTTGCGCGCCTCCGACGACGACCTGAAGGTCGATGAGGGCCGCTTCATTCCTGGTATCGGTGGCGGCACTATTGGTGTCATCAAGTTGGCAGACTTTGGCCTCGCGAAACAGCTCAGACTGGATCCCTCGGCCGTTCTCCACCACACTAATTTGAAGACGCCCTGTGGAACCGCAGGATACACGGCCCCGGAGGTCATCACCTGCAACCTGGCCTCCAACAAGCGGGTGTTCCGTAACCGCACATCGAAGACGAACTATTACTCGAAAGCAGTCGATATCTGGTCTCTTGGGTGCTTTCTTTACACCATCTTGTGCGGCTTTCCGCCATTTTATGACGACGACCCCGAGCAGTTGACCGTAAAGATTCTCCGTGGTGACTACGTCTTTTTGCAGCCATGGTGGGACGACATCTCTGCCGATGCTAAAGACCTCATCCGCAAAATGTTGACCATCGACCCAGAAGAGCGCATTACCATCAAGGAGATCTACGAACATCCTTGGATGCAGCAGGACCCGCCCAAAGACGCTCTAGACACCTACTTTTCTGGCTTGGACCCTTTGCATGTTGCAGGACCTGGACAGCCCACTGTTGGGCTCATTAAGAGCCCTGTTGAGGAGACCACTGAGCACATCGAATACTCAGGTCAGGTTCAGCCATCGGCTGCATTGTTATCGCCCCGGGCCACCGCTATCAAGCTGGTTTTCAATAATCCTGCTATGGCTAATCCGGCCGTTCAATTTATTGAAAACATCCACGAGACTAGTGACGAAGACTCGGCTGACGGTTCACTTCATCCTCCCAGAAAGGCCAAAAGCAGTGCCTTGCCAAAGACCCCTAGTCCGCTCACGGGCATTGACAAAGGTATGGCCAAATTGAGCTTCAAGGATGTATTCAAGAGCCCTGCCGATGAGGAGGAAAGTCTCAGCGACGACGACGAAGAAGACGAAAACAACGACGAAATCACCAGTCTCAGACACGAATCGTCTATCTCATCTACTTCCTCTGAGCACGAGTATTCCGCCGCCAATTCGGTGCTTGAAGAAGACTACCGTACCCGTTCCAGCTCCATAATCAGCGGCTTGAACGGTGACTTCAAGTTCACTCTCACATTGAACGACTCCAACTTGCTTTCGCGCAGAAAGTCTTCCACGCGTCGTTCCGGTAGTATCGTGACGGATAACGAGGCCCCGCACCACACGACACCGGCACTGATGATGCCGGTGAATTAGCCCTGCATATTTTGGTTCTCCCATGACATTTGACGTTATATTTGCTTCACTTCTTGGACGTGTGTTCCTATTTATTGTGACTTTGGTTTGATTTGTTGGCTAGGCAGCACTGAAGGTCTAGTGCTGTCGTAGAGGGCCAAATTGCATGTTTTGTACTGAATATATTGGTAACAGCAGGAAGGGTCGAAATTAGGTTGTGTGAAGCGGTTGGTTGAAAACATTTTGTGGTTATGGGCGTTCCACTTTTAATTGTAGGGAACGCATCCGGTGTTTAGTGATGGTCGTGGTTTGACCTGGATGTTTAGGAGGGGTATTCGTCGTGACAGTGATTCCAATTTTAGGGCTCGAGTTTTAGTGTTCCGGCTGCGAGGGAAGGAGCACGCTTAATATGATACCTGTGGAAAGACGGGTCATCGAGTTATAGTGTTATCCACATGAGAAGACATTCACGTCGAAGCTATTTTCCATAGCAAGCTTTTCTTAGCTTCAACTACTGATATAGAGATTATATATTGCTGGGCCCGCCTCAAGGTGATTGCGAAATTTGCTCCGGCGCGTTCCGGTAACAGCTAAATATACAATAGCAAACTGCAGCGTGTTCAAACTAACAAGAACAAATAAAAGGACACAGGGACGCCTTGAAGGACCCCTTTAGTCGAAAGGTGCAGACCCTCTCAGTATAAGCTCTCGATAAGGAGCCTATTTTCGTACCCCATTCCGTAGCAGATACTCATAGTTGAATTTTTAGAACTCATTTCCCGAACGAAACCAAAGCGCAATGTTGTCTCCGTTATCATATTTCAGGTCTTAGACGACAATGCAATTAGAAACATAATCCTAGTCTCTTTTAAGAGGCGGTTCTCGGCCCCGAAAAACGTCTCTAAGCGTTCTCACAGTCAAGGTGTACAATGCAGAGAGCACAGCTAATGGCGGAAACAAGTTAATGAGCGTGAACACCCTTCCAGGCCGCACTCTGGCCACCACGTCGTCAACGTTTTTTTGAAAAGAGGCCAAGTCTCCGCTATTGTCCAACACATAGTCGGCCCTGTAGTTACGCTTCTCGTTGGACATCTGGCTGGCAACCCTCTTAGCCGCATCATCGGCCAGCAACTCGGGGTTTCGCGCCAAAAGGCGTGTTATCTGTGTCTTCTCGTCGCAAGAGGTGGTGATAATGGTTCCACAGACCACATTCAAGCCCAGTTCAAAAAGAAGTGGGACGTCCAAGACAACCACGTCGTGCCACGTGACGTAGGCCCGCAAGACCTGCCAGAGAATCTCTCTTTTGACAGCAGGATGGACAATGGCGTTCAACTGGGCCAAGCGCGGCTTGTTCCCGAAAACAGCCTGGCCCAAAATGGGCCTGTTGAGCGAGCCGTCCGCAGTAACAAGATCAGGAACATCGCTGAACGTGCGCACAATCTGATGATAAGCCCTCGTTCCTGGGTTTACCACCTCTTTGGCGATGAGGTCTGCGTCCACTATGCAAAGACGGTGTTTCTCCAGGAGGATCTTGGAGGCGGTGGATTTGCCGGTGGCAATGCCCCCAGTGAGACCAACGATAAGCATCAGTAAACAACAGGGTAAGTTAACAAAAACGGCACTCGAACCCGACGTAGAGTGATTTCAACAGGAACCTTGAAATGGCCTTCTGTTGAGGGATACCTCTAAAAAAAAATAGTAACACCAGCTGACTCCTTAATCGCCAGGGTTTCTGTAGGGGGAACCTCAGTAAGTTAGAGTCTCACTGGCTCGCTTTTGCTACTGGTTGCTAGTTCACTTTCGCGGTTCACACCCCCGCGATAACAGCCCCATACCCCACAATTTGAGAACAAGCGACAGCCCTGCGGAAACATGCCACACTAAGCACTGCCAGCGTCCCTTCGGCAGAACATCGCCGAAGTTTCCTGAATCTGGCGATTGGCCATCTGCTCACGCCCATCTCCAAGTCACGTGACTAATTTCAAAACCTGCACTCATCATCTACGCCAACTCCACACTTAGCGTTCCTCCAAAGGCCCCAAAAATGCGAAACCTCCATGTTCTCGGGGTCGGCTCCATGGGTGCTCTTGTGGCACACGAAATCTCGTTGCACGGGCTCGTGAACCCCGTTCTTCTCTTCAAAAACATACACAGACTCAACGACTACAACTCCAATGATCTGCAGCTTACGGTTGTCAGACGCTCCGGGGATAACACCACGCTGGTGACGTCGAGATTGACTGCAAAAGTGGCCGCCACTCACAACAAAGACGAGGATTTTGCACCCATTACAGACCTCCTTATAGCCACCAAAGCCCACCAAACAGAGACGGCCATTCGGCCCTATTTGCCCTCTCTCCGGCCCAATCTGAACATCTACATTCTTCAGAACGGCATGGGTGCCGCCGAGCGGCTTTCAGAGGCATTTTGGCCCCAGAGGGCCCAAAGACCCGATCTTTACCTCCTCAGTTCGACCCACGGCGCCTATAAAACCTTTCCCAACGTGGTCCACCACGTAGGCCTCGGAAAGCTCTCTGTTGCACGGTCTCCAGCGCTGGGATCAGAACAGACAGCAACTTCCGATATTCCAGAGGTGATAAGCGCGCTTTTGGATGCAAAGGGCCTAAATGCGGAGTACCTCGACTCCACTGACTTCCTCTTCGTTCAGTGCGAGAAGCTCATAGCCAACGCATGCATTAATCCGCTTCTGGCCCTCCTCGACTGTCTAAACGGCGACTTGTTGCATGCTTCTGGTGTCCAGCGTATTATGCGCCAGGTGATAGAGGAGGCAACAACAGTTCTCCGCTTGGAGTACCCTCAACTCACAGAACGTGCTGAAAGCGGCGTTTTTTGGGACGCAAACAGGCTCTTGGGCTCCGTTATTGACGTGGTTCGAGCCACAGCCTCCAACAGCTCGTCTATGAGAGAGGACTTGCGAGCCTTGAATGTTTCGGAAGTGGACTACATCAACGGATACATCGTTGGATTAGGTCGCAAATACAAGGTGTGGACCCTGGCAAACGCCATGTTGGCGGATTTGGTAAGAAGCAGGCTGCAAATAGACCGCGCCTTGGAAAGCACCGCCGTGCCTTTGTCACCCATAGAGGGTGGCATTCTTCTGGAGGAAAGGAACTCTTACAGCTAAAAATGACAGAGGAAGATCATGATATTCATACAAGCTGCACATAATGAAGAGACAATTATAGGGCCCGGTCCTCACCTCTGAAAAGAGGACAAGGACATCATTGGTCAGGGAATGCCCATTTCGAATAGTGGTTCGGGGTTTTCAGTGTTCTCTTGCCCAGGTGAGAAGAGTGGACACCCCCAGATTATGTACATAACGTGAAATATATTACATTCTAAGCATATTGGGAAAGGATGCTGAAACATCCTTCAATATTAGTATCTGAAATTAGGAAGTCTGTGAACAAATTTACAGCAACTTTTGCAACATTTCCTGTATTCTTGAGGTTTTTGCAAAAATATAACAATATTCACGAAAAAACACAATTTTAATGAAAATGAAGACTTTAAGGTTGTAATCAAGCGGTCGAATGCATCTGAAACACGTCGGCTTCAAAAATAGCGTCGCCTGAAATTTCGGGTGCAATTTAGTGAGTATATACATTTCCCACAGAATTAAGGTGCAAATTTTCACTTGAATATTCCAAAAACACCCTAGAATCACCCCAAAAACCTTTACAATCGATTAAATCAATAACAAAGTGAAACCTTCTTCTCTATTAACAATTCCGTCATCCCAAATAACTAAATGCTCTAAAATTCTCTCACTTATACCTGATCTTCACCCTTCTTCTCTCCCGATATGTTACCCAACACTCGCTCCGCAATGTTTCTGGCGTCCCTGTACAATACGCCAATTGCGCGCTTTCTCTTTCGAGTTTCAGCATTTTCATCATCGTTATACTCCAAATTCACGTGTTGTTCGCTTGAATGCACAACTTTTTCCAAAATGGCCTTCAAAAGCTCTCTGGAGCCATCCTGGTAGTGAGAACCATCTGAAATGCCTCTGATAAGATGGGAAAGGCGTCTGGATTCCTCGGGCTTCGGTTCCTGTAGAACCGCAAGTGCCACCTCCACCCGAAACGACATTCCCTCGCAATTAACGGTGTAGTCGCCAGCGTAATCGCGTTCCTCGAGAAAGGTCAACTGGTCTGGGTTGAGTAGGGGCACAATATAGTCCGATATATCAATGTGGTTCCAGGAGTTCTCTGGTAACGTGAACCCGTATTCGCAGAGAAGAAACTCGTTAGAGTGCGGACCGTAGCTGAAGAAAAGCTGGTCGCCAGCAACATAACGGGTGGAAGTCATTACCTGGAATCCTCTTCCGTCTACCTTTATTCCACACTGGTCTTCGCAGGTGTGGTTTAGGAAGTCCACATAGGGAGCTAGCGTCATGTTATCGGCTTCGGTCTTTCCCTGGGGCATTTTCATGTACAAGCAACGCAGATTGACACACATCCACGCCGTGAGAAACTCCCTGTGTGATAAGAGGGAGTTTGTGGTCTCCGAACGGCCCAATTCCGCCAACTTTGACGCTATGAGTGCTCTCACAACCTCGTAATCCGCCATATAGCGCTCGTAAACGCGGTCAGCGTGTCTCAAAGCACTCTTTGGAAGAAGCTGATCTAGAGAAGTAGCTCCTGGGGCCTTCAAAACACGCCAAACAAGCGGTGTGCACCCCAAATCTGCAGATATGTCAGGAAGCATGTTCAAAAAGGGCTCCCAGAACAGCCTTTTTCCCCTGCGATTCTCCATGGCGAGATAAAAGCTGAGAAGCTGGAACCCTGTGAGACCCAAAAGCTCCTCAGCGCCAATGATGGCGTATATATCGGTGCACTCATCGTTTTCAGTGTGGAAAGGGACAAACACCAGCGCGTAAAAAGGCTCCAGGAGCTCCACCAGCGGATTATGGCGTGTTATGTGGCGAGCAGCAGTAGTAGCATTGAGGAGGAACAGCGCTGGAATGCTCACGAGCCGCTCGCGGGCGCCTATAGTTTCTTTAGCATAGATACCTCTTCCTGTCTCTGACAGGTCTTTTACTGCGAGTTTGGGCGATATGAACGCCGCAGAAGAGGGAATGTGATTTTCATCCTGCGTGTTTCTGATCCACAGAAGCAAGCTGGCGAGTCGGTTGTCCATGGAGGTGTTTTTCGTGGATTTTTAGGGTGTCCTTTGGGATGACGAGGTTTTTCGCAGACTCATTTTGAAGGCAAGCTGAGGCGAAGACCACAGAAAAGGCATGCTCCAAATCGGGGGTCAGGGCCTTTTATAGTTTCGATATTAGTGAAGCAGTGCAGAGATAGAAGAATAATGCTCCGGGGTGTTTAAAGTATGTTTCAGGGACTTATATATGGCACTTTTGGAATAGAATTGTTAAGCCATTACCAGATCGGCTGATGGACAGTAACTAAAAGGGAAAAACCGTATTTTCCAGCACGGGCGCAATTGTATAGGTTGGCCATTCTCAATTATAGAGCCCCATGTTTTCAAAACGCCTGCTCTCTCATCTTTCAATTCTGTAGACACCCCCAAACTCCACTGGCTGTGAAATGAAAAACGCGACGCGGATCACAGGACATTAACACAACGCCAAAAAAGCATCTGCGCCCCGAGAAAGCACCTTTTGAGGCACCTTAACGTTTCCAGAGTGCCTGAATACCCCGGAAAGCAACTTTTCAGGGTGAAAAAGCTCTTTTGAACACCTTTTCTCGGGCCCTTCTACCCTTCGTGGTGTATTTAAAGGGGGCTCTTTTCCACTACAAAACGCTACTTTGTCCCCCAATGAAGGTCCTCTGTGTGGCAGAGAAGCCCTCAATCGCCAAGGAGGTCAGCAGAGTGCTCTCGGGCGGCAAATTTGCAGTAAGGAACTCCAAAAACAAATTCGTCAAAAACTACGACTTCCAGTTCGTGTTTCCCGCCATGGGCTCGTGTGACGTGACTATGACCCTGGTTCTAGGCCACATCACCAAGCATGACTTTCCACAGGAGTTTGGGTGGAACAAATGTGCTCCTGGTTCCCTTTTTACGGCCCCCATTAACGTCACAGTGGATAAGCAAGATGTGCACCAAAACATCGCCTCAGAGGCCCGAAACGCACAAAAGTTGATGATTTGGACAGATTGTGATCGAGAAGGCGAGTACATTGGCTACGAAATTGTGGAGGCAGCTGCAAAGTACAATAACAGCATAACTGCTCATAATTCCTGGCGAAGCCAGTTCTCGCATTTGGAGCGACTGCACGTTCTACATGCTGCCAAAAACCCCGGATCGCTCGATATGAAGGCTGTGGATGCCGTCAGCTGCCGGCTGGAAATCGACCTTCGCGTGGGCCTCAGTTTTCTGCGGTTTCTCACCGACCTTTTCAGAAGCAAGAACGTCTACAAAGATAAGGTGATTTCCTACGGAACGTGTCAATTTCCCACTCTCGGCTTCGTCGTGGACCGCTACAACCGTGTGAAGAGCTTCATTCCAGAGCCCTTCTGGTACCTTTCCATAGACGTCAAGAAGGACGACCAGAAGGTGCCCTTTACCTGGACTAAGGGCCACTTTTTCGACCGCCTCTACGTGACTTTGCTCTACCAGCAGTGTCTCAAGCACCAGAAAGGAGTTGTGAAGAGCGTGAACAAAAAGCCAACTCTGAAGTGGCGGCCCCTTCCCCTTACTACGGTGGAACTACAGAAGGACTGTGCTCGTTTCTTCAAGATTAGTGCGAAGAAGGCCCTTGATGCTGCAGAGCAGCTCTACAATAAGGGTTTCGTGCTGTACCCTAGAACGGAAACGGACAGGTTTCCTGCCACCATGGACCTCAAGGTCCTTATAGAAAAGCAGACACAGGACCCTCGCTGGGGAGAGTACGCTGGTATGCTTCTTCAGCTGGACTTCAGGACCCCCAGGGGAGGCAACAATGATGACAAGGCACACCCTCCCATCCACCCCGTTAACTATGTTAACATGGACACGCTTCAGGGCGACCAGAAGAAGGTGTACGAGTACATAGTCAGGCGGTACTTAGCATGCTGTTCGGATGACGCTAAGGGCGAGCAGACCACGGCGACGCTACTATGGGGAGAAGAGCTTTTCACAGCATCCGGCTTGGTGGTGATCGCCAGAAACTTCTTGGACATCTACACGTACACCAAGTGGGAGTCCACGAAACAGCTTCCTCCTCTTTCACAGGGGGAAGAGGTGGCTATCACCAACGGCAAGATGAAGGAGGGGAAGACCTCAGCGCCACAGCACATGACTGAACCAGAGCTCATTTCCTTGATGAACGTCAACGGAATAGGCACCGACGCCACCATCGCAGAACACATCGAAAAGATCATTTTTCGTGAGTACGTGCAAAAGGAGAAGCAGGGAACCAAGGAGTGGATTTTGCCTACGGAGCTCGGGATGGGGCTCATCGAGGGGTTCAACGAAGTTGGCTTCGACAACATCTCGCTCTCCAAACCCTTTCTCCGCAAGCGTTTGGAGGGTCTCCTAGAGGAGATAGTGAAAGGTACTAAAACGAAGCCTGTGGTAGCCCAGGAATTGGTGAAACTCTACCGGGAAGCATTTGTATTGAGTAACCAGAAGAGCGATACCATCGTGCGAAAAGTGCGGGAGGTGCAGGCCGCGGTAGCTGCGCGCTAGAAATGAAGAAACAAACAGATTCAAGTAGAAGAGTCGTTTTTTTGCAATCATCACGAGAAAACGTGCGCGGCACATAAATTTATCAACTACTGCCTCTCCACTCCCCATTAGCATGCCGCCGCCCTGTAAATTCTACGCGAGCGGAAACTGCAGGAAAGGCAACAAATGCAATTTCTCACATGCTGACCAGAATACAGGTGGTTTTGGAAATGCCGGTTTCGGCAAATCGGGATTCCTGAACAACAACTCCTTTCTGAATAATACCGGGTTTAACAAGGGCTTCGGAGGGGCCTTCAGCCAAAACACGCCCAAAGCGGCACCCAGTGCTCTTCTGGACTTTACCAATACAAGCACAGTCTCGCAGAAGGCCTCTCAAATCAAGACAGACCTCGAAGAATATGCTCTGTTTTATGCCAAACCACTGCTTTCCACATACGGTCTCGGGTATCCTGCAGTCAACAGCTTGATATCAGGACGCGATATTTCGCCTGAGGAGCTCAGAATGCAATACCTTGAGGCCGTAGCCGCCAATACGGTCCCTCAGTATGAGAATATGGTGCGTGCTAGGGCCCGAGACATGAAATTCTGCATAGACCACATAAAAGGCAAAGAAGACCTCGCCGCACGCTATCTCATGCGTTCGGCCGAACCCGGAACCAATCTTCCAAAACCTTTTGTGCCCAAAAGCGCGGAGGAGAACGTGGAGCAATTTATGAAGGAGCCCTCCCCTGCTAATACCGCCTTTGGAGCCTCTGGTTTTGGCTCAGGAGGGGCGTTTGGGTCTCAGAACACAGCACCAAATCCTTTCGGGTCCACCAACGCTTTCGGAAGTTCTTCAAATGCGTTTGGATCAGCAGCTAATAACACTGCAACCGGCAATTCTGCTTTTGGAAATGCAGCACCCGCTTCTGGCCTGGCCTTTGGAAGTTCCGGTTTCGGCAGCACCCCTTCTAATCTGGGTTTCGGCTCTTCTGGTTTCGGGAACACCTCTGCATCAGGATTTGGTTCCAGTGCGCCTGCCTCTGGAACCTCTTCTGGCTTTGGATCGTCGGGCTTCGGCAGTCTGAAGCCTTCAGGCGCATCCGCTTTTGGTTCATCAGGCTTTGGTGCCTCGGGCACTTCTTCGGCAACTTCCGCCTTTGGCTCATCAGGCTTTGGCTCTTCTGGTTTTGGAAGCAAGCCGGCGGCTTCGCCGTTCGGATCCTCGGGTCTCGCATCTGCTAAACCCTCGGCTTCGCCCTTTGGCGCCGTCGCCACTAACAATGCATCTCCATTTGGAGAAAATACCGCTCCTGCAGCCACCACCACATCTCCATTTGGCCAAACGTCAGCAAGTTCCGCTTTCACCAGCACAGCACCTCCCGCATTGGGCCAGCCGGCTGCACCCAACTCCAACCCGTTTGGGGCCAGTAGTCTGTCCGTATTTGGCCAGCCAGCGGCCCAGACGGGGCAAAACGCGTCTGGATTCGCCTCTACAAACCCCCAACCTGGCGCATTCGGTACCAACAATATCAGCAATGGAGCTGTGTCGCAGCCCAACAACGCTTGGAGCACTTTTGGTGGGTTTGATTCCCAAAATGCCAATATTCAGAGCTCCAAGGAGCCCGACAACGCCCTATTAGCAGATTTTGACGAGGCAGTGGCTGATGCGTTTAACAGCGCCGGTTTCACATTAGGAAATGTTCCCGATATAGCTCCGCCTGCGGCCATCTGCTGAGCGTTTTCGTGAAGCATTATATAAGATAAATCAACGGGTACATTTCGAGAGACCTCAGGTTAGGTTGGCAACGGCATACTCACATGAGCCCGAAGGAATTAGATATGCTCAATGTTGAAGGACCAAAAATGCCTTACAATGAATTTGTCACACATTTACAGACCGCAATACGGAATTATGGCAATTGGTTCCCTATATGTCATGCCCCTAGCACATACGCTACCCTTATATAAGCAAATCGCATTTTAGTTTTTCGCAGTAATATAAAACAGCACACGGTATAAGCTCCTGCTACACACATCCACCAATGATCTGCATAGAATGCTTGAATCCCAACGTGGAACGACTCTACTCCGTTTTTCAGGAGCAGTATATCAAACTCACCATCTGCGAAATTTGTGGAAAAGTAGCGGACAAATACATCGAGTACGATAACGTTATCCTCTTCCTAGACTTGCTTTTGCTCAAGCCCCAGGCATATAGACATCTTTCGTATAACATGGTGGAGACAGAGCTTCTACTACATATCAGGGCGAAAGGTCCCAATGGCTCGAAACTTGCAGAAAAGAGTAAGCATCTTGTGCCTACAGACTCCGTTACTGTGACCTCCGAGGAAGCAAATGTGGAATCAAAGTCCCCGGAAAGAGAAGAAAAGAAGTCTCGACTCTCAGAAGATGATAACTACTACCACAAGCACCCAGATTCAGGCACTGCGGGGTTGACTTTCGCTGAAGCAGAGGGACCAGCATCCGAAGCACCGAGTGCAGTTACGAAGTCCTCGCAAGCGCCACATCGCGTGTTTCCAGGAAGCACCCAAACAAGCAGAGAAAATTCCTCTCAGAAGGCCCTCCAGAAAAGGTCCAAAAGTGGACCCACCAGTTCTTTATCCCCCTCTCCAAATAATAATCTCCGCCTGTTCTTCACAAGATACAGAAAGCTCATCCGGCTCATCACCATGACAGTTCTTTTCGAGGTGTATCTCTTTTGGGCCTACGAGGAGAAACAGAAGAGCCCATCGGTGCTCATGCACTACGTTCTTCACCAAAAGGTCTACCAGCAATATCTTTTCTTCATACTTAAGCTGGTTATCGAGGAGTTGGTTTTCTGCAGTTCCATCTGCTATTTCTATTACCGCTGGCTCGGCTGGGGTAGTACCACAAACAGAAACCTCACAGAAGACCTTCAATCGGGATACCACCTAGTAGTTCTTTTGATAACCGTTTTCGTGTCGAGCTCCATTAAGACCTTTCCCATTCTCATGCTTATCTGGCCATACGACAATACGTCTGTATCGTCGTCCTTGGTGGAAGTCGTGGGTCTGTTGAACATTATAGAAGCGTTGAGAATCAACACCCGCTCCAAATATGGGCCCACACTATTTATTGTGACTTTTGCATCCATATTGAGAATAGTGCTTGGGAAAGCCGTCTGCATAGGCCTTGTTAGCTACTGCTCGGGTATAAGCCTTTCTGACTTGCTCCATAGTGAGTGCGACAAGGCATTGGACACGAAGACAGCATATGAGGTAGTTGCAAGATACACCTCGTGAAATCAGCATATCCAGCATAGTTTTTCTTCATAGATACCCCAAGATCTTAATCCCAATCGCCCGTAAAGGCAGGAATTCCCTTTCTGACTGTGTGTCCGTCTGAATTGACAAGAAGTATTTCGTTTCTGTCGATTGCAATCACAGGGCCATCCAAAGCCCCTATCAAATGGGGGTATTCGTAGGTAGTGTTCAACTCTCTTCTCTCATCTAGCGTTCTGCTTCTGTCACCTGCACTGCGGGTAGTCTCAGCGGTCTGGAGAAACAGCTCGTCATCATCGTTTGCCAAGGGAACAGTGCTATTTTCGATGGACCTCAAGGCAATGAAAATGGACAAGGGGATGTAGTTGTTCTGGAAGTTCCACAAGAATGCCAACGTTATGAGTGGTAATGGCAACAATACGAAGGCACAGTCATACGCCTTCTCCAAAGCTAAAGTTCCTGCCATGGTCAACTGGAAAATCAACAACCCGAGCACTACTCTTCTGAACACCAAGGGCCACACTTTTCCTGAAGAATGGGGCGGGTGAACACAAGCGTATAAGAGCTGGTACTTGAAGACGAAATAGCCGATCAAGAAGTAAATCAAGCCAGCAGTAAGAATCTTGGTGGATATCACCGAATAGGTTATAGTGATAATTAAAACCAAAATCGGCTGCGGCAACTGCAAGCCGAAGTTGAATACTGGGGGCTTATAGAGCTTCAAGTAGTCACGGGGAGTTTTGCACCAAAATGCATTTCCTAACGGAAACAGGACTAGATTTCCCAATAACAACAACTTGTAAGGAAATATGCCAATTCCTTGCAAAATGATCAAGTCCACGTAGAACAAACTCAAGCCTTTCAAGGACTCGGCCAACTGGTAAGCGATCTTAGTGGTGTCGCTCAAAGAGGCCGTTCCAAACAACGTGAATACCAAGAACAAGTTCACGAATATGTAGAAAAAGTTCTTGGACACAGTGGAGAGCTCTTCATCGCTATGGGAGGTGTAGCCCTGTTTGGATGAGATCCATATGTAGAAATAGGGCATGACAACGTTGAAAATGGTGAAGACATAGGGAGGGAGGATTCCTGTAACCAAGGTTTCTGCCCATCTGTGTGTTTCTAGATACTTCCCGAGGGCCGGCAACACCTTGGAAATGGACTTTATCTTCAAGAAATTAGTGAGATATGACACTGGGTACACGGAAAGAATGCTTATGAACATAATTAGCACTGTGACCAAGAAAATGCGCGTGTTTCGCTCTCTTCTGGTAAGACACAAGTTGTCCCAGATGATGTCATGTGGAGCGGGCGCTAAAGATGTTATCATGTGCCCGACTTTTGGGTCCAAAACCGCCTGAGCGATCATTTGGGCCTGAGTCGTGGTTTTCATGGTGATAAAGGCAGTGGAGCTAGGCGGATACTCGCGTGTTCGAGCCCTTACAATCTCCTTATCTATAACATCTAGCCGTTCCGTGCAGTAGTTAATTGCGTCGATTTCGGGCCCAAAAAGCCCAAGCCAGCCCTTCCTTCTCTTCGGACGTTTGAATAACTCGTCGTTTAAAAGAGGGAGCTGGTCTGACGACGCATCGGCAATGTCATTTTCGATGTGTTCGCTGATATCGTCGATGATGCTGTGAGATGTTGTATCGCTGTTCGCACCGGGCTCGTCTCGGTAGTGCTCAGTGTCGCCATCGCTATAGGGCTCATTGTGCATATTGTACAGGGCGCCCACGTTGGGATGGAGATTCGAAGAAAGCATGTCGGTTTTGTTCCTGATGCCGTTCCGCTCGAAATACTCGAGCCAGTAGATCTCGGTCTGGCGCAAGATGTGCTCACGCATCTGGAACAAGCGATTGAGGCTGTTCCATTCCTTGACCACTACGACTGTATCCACATGGCCGATTCCAAGGCTGTTGATGTGGCGTTTCAAGTCCTCTTCGTCGCGGAGAACTGGCGGGATTCCCGAGAGCTTGATAGTACGGTCAGTGACGGAGTTCTGCTTTCCCAAATAGGCCTGCCGCATGGCGATGATCTTGGTGGTCTGGCGGAAGAGCATGTAGGCAATCACAAACGTGAACACGTAGGTGAAAACGGTGTACATCCACAAGAACTTCTGGTAGCCCGAATCGGCGTTGAAAAGCTCCCACTGCAGAGTCATGGTGGCGTTTCCGTCGTCATCACCGGGGCCAGGGAGGTCTACGCGACCCGTAAACTTGTACCTGATAGGCGAAATAACCACTACCGCAAAACACACGCAAAGGGCTAATGTCTGGATACACATTTTGAAGAAGCCGAGGAAGACCACTGCATCGAGGCCCGCATGCTCCAAGACCTGGTCCTCCGAGATCTTGAAAACGATGGGGATCCAGCCAAAGAGCGTTCGTGGCAATTGTGGCAAATTCTGGCGGGATATGCTGTGCACATAGTTCAGGTTAACGTGGTGGAAGTTTGCCACATAGATCTTGGGGTATTTCACCCGTAACACCGAGAATAGGAGGAAGGCAGAGCACCCGAGGAAAAGCGCTATGAGAATCTGCACCCGTGCCACCCGCAGGGTCGCTCGGTAGCCGCCCGGGCCGTCGGGAAGCAGGCTGTGGGAGGCGCTTAGTAGCGTGTGAGATAGCTCCGTGAGGTCCGCCTGTGGCATGAATGAAGAGCAAAAGGGAGACTGTGAGATGATATGAGACCTTTTTGCTGACTATTTGTGTTACACGCAGAAAGGGTTCGAAAACGCTTGAAAATGGTGTCTCGACGGTAGGCTATGGAGTATGGGGCAGCTATTGGAGGTGATTTTTGGGACCTTTTCGCGCGCTTATCGTGTATGTATGGGGCCTAAGTTCAGTATTGCCTGTGCCACAGAGATATATGCCAGGTGAACTTGGCCCGGGAAAAACCAGAGCTGTGATAGGTTTCCTTCTTCCTCGTCTCCCTTACTAATCTTACTTCTCTCACCTCGCGGGCCTGGGAGGAGCCCTTTCAAGACCAGTCCAATAACACAGCAAAAGGCCCATTTCCATCTCTAATGTGAGTGAGCCTCTTCGTCTTCTTCTTTGCCGGGGTTCTCACTCTTTTTTTCTTTCAACAGCAAATTCTCATCCTCTGTCCTCGTTTCCCAAGTGAGCTGGTGCGCTGCCAACTTGTATTCGAAACAGCTCTGTTGGCGCAACAGATTGCTGCAATCCTTTTCGAGGCAGTGAGCTCCTCAGCACCCTTTAGGCCCCTCCGTCTCCTCCTCCCAGCGCTGAGAAAAAGTCCCTTTTATCGAGTGCAGCCTCTGAACTCTCTTTCAACAGCAGTGCCTCGGCCTCCAATCCCTCGGTGATGCCGTTTGAGCCCTCTGTTGGCCATTGACGAGTTTCATTGAGCAAGTCACCCGTTCAGCACATTCTGCACTAAAAGATACCAATATGTCCTGAGAACAGAGTTCGTGTTTGTATCATTTTGACCCCTACGTCTTTTCTGGTGCCATTTTCGCCGTCTTGCATTTGTGTTTGCAGCCAGGCAGGTAAGTGCGAAGGTTTAGGGAAAAGACCTACATTTTTACCCTTTGAAGAGATATGCATTCCAGAAGAAAAGGGGCCCTTAGAGAGCAGAGCAGCAGCTCGAGGCTCAGCTTATAATACCCTCACTTTTGTGAACAGGTCTATACTGCCGTCTCTGAGTAGTACATCAGCCTCAATCTACACAATTCCAAATATTGATATTCTATACCCTTCTATCTCGTCTGCAAGATGGGTGAAGAGGTTTCTAGAAACATCTTTCAATCCAGAACTCGCTAGCTATTTCTATCCATCGAATCCAAGCTATCTAGAACACCCCATCTCTTGGTGTTCGTAGCTCATTAGTGGCGTTCTGCGCTCAAGAATCAGCAAACAACCCCAGAATATAGCAACAGCCACCTAGAAAAATAGGACCTTCCTTCTTGGCCAAATTCTCTCTTCCTCCGAGTCTCACCCACCATAGTTACCATGAGAAAAGCCCTGCGCATTTGGCTGCGAAAATAGCAGCCTCGCACGCAACGCCTCTAATGCAACAGTCTGCTCCTCCAGAATGGCAGTACCCTCCATAGCCACACCCAGCAACACGTAGGCGCGCTGGGCGCTCTCCTCGGCCGCCTTGTCGAGAGTACGAAACACATTGTCCAACGCGCAGTTGATGCTCTGCTTATAGGACTCAACCATTCTCTTGGCCTCGTTCAAGTGCAGAGTGTGTTCATTTTGCAACACGACCAACAGGGTAAAGAGGTCTACATTGTGCATCGGTTTTCTAGAAGGGTGCGAATCCCTGGAATCAAGCACTTCAGAAGTCCAACAGAGGTGCAGACTGGCCGTGGGTGGTGGCTGCAGCCTCTGGGGGGTCAGAATTGGAGGCTGGGGTGTGGGCTCTTTTTTGACAGGAAAGAGACTGGAGGCTATTCCATGAGAAAGAGCAGTTGAAGCCACCACAGGAGAAAGCACATTTGAGGGAACTTTGTGAGTAATCCTAGAAGAAGGAATCTGGTGAGTAAAAGTGCCGTTGGAAGCATTGTTGGGGTTTGGGGGAACCAGCTCGGTAGAAAAGTGGACTCCAGCCTCCTTTTTGTGTGGTGTATAAGTGCCCCTGGCATTTTGATCAATATCGGTAGTGGTGGTACTCGAACAGAGAGTAATTTGGCTAAATGATGAGTCTTGATCTGTTTTCTGGCGCTTTGAAGAGGGCTTCTCAGCCTGTTGGGCCTGTTTTCCTTCAATGTAATCGGTCATACTCTTGACAAGCTTCTCGTTTTCATTCAACGCCATATTGGGCCCTTCAGAGAGGAGGCGGGCCTTCAAGTCATTTTGCAACAGCCTGAAACGGTTTTTGAGAGTCCGGGGCTGAACAATACCCGCGTTCAGAATCTCGTTGAACAGAGAAAGGGCGAGGTCCCAAGACTTAGTTGTCGAGCCCCTAGTAAGAAGACCCCTTTGGTGCATTTGCAAAAGTCGGAGGAGCTGTCCATCGGACTCAAAGTTGAAAGTGAAGACTCTCTTGTTTTTTGTTGAAGCTGAAGATTCCAGAGACATTTTGGTGTTCTAAAAACAAGGAGATTTGGTGTGCTAAAAACAAGATATATGGTGTATAAGACGTGTTTTGCAGCACTTTTTTTTGCAGCGCTACTGAGGGGCCCACACACATTTTTTGGGAGCTTAAAAGAAGAAAGGATATCCTTCGGAGCTATTTAGGGCGTCTAAATGACTTCTGATGACTTTTTGAATGTTTGAAGTCTTCTATTTCCATCTATGGCTTCTGCTATCATTGGGTCCCCTGCTTTGTGTGTGGAGCACCGCACATCCCAGAGAAAATGCACCAAAAGCGTTGAGAAAGTGATCTGAGATCAAAAAAGCCCATTTTTACTCCGTTATTACAGCTGAGACAGCTTTATTGGCACAAGGTCTCATGAATGTCCTTATTCGGTAGCCCTCTTGGGAGGGTGCTGCCACCTTTGTAACCGCGACTGCATGGAACGCGTCTTCTGTGCACTCTCTCCTGACAACAGAGAGATCCTCTATTCATCTTTAGTCACCTATATCTCGATTTGGAGCTGCTACTGGTTGGGGGACTCCTGCTGCAGCATTCATTGGCTCCAAAATCACTCTATATTGCACGAGATTAAGGATATTGTGGAGATCTCTCTTGGGTCTCGTTATCAGAATACGCCAACAACAACACAAACATACCTTTCTTCGCATCATTACTAGTATTCAAATTGCCAAAAAGCCTTGGGTTTACCACATCAGAGTATTCACAATTAACGGGTCTTGAAAAGTGCTGTCAAACTACAACCGACCCCTCCAATCACAACAGTCCTACCGCACATGAGCCAATCCTACCAATACACAAAACACTTTCTCGAGAGCGAGATCAAGCATCTCAGTGAGCCTCTCCAATTCAGCCTGGAAATCCGCGATCTCATACGACGCCAGCAGACTGTTGATGGAGATACTGAGGCCACAAACGAGCGTATACGCACCCTCCTATTTCGTTGCAACGTCAAGATAAAGCGCTATAATCGCAATGTTTTCAGCAAGCAGGCTACCCACCACATAGCTCAGCAGGTGGTCAAGAACGAGCATGCCAAAATGGTGGAGGTCAATCGCCGTTTTGCGCAGATAAACACGGTCATGGTGCCTCTTTTGGTGCCAGATTTCGACAATCTCAAGTCCGTCGACGACAAGGCAGCCGAGTTCAATGCCCTTGTCAATGAGCTACCTCAGTCAAAGTATCTTCTAGTATCTGAAGAAAGCAATAAAGGTGAGGATATTGATGCAGAGGTGGACGATTCGGAAAGAGAGAGTCTTGTGCTCGACGAGCTGGTGTTATTGCCGGAGATTGTTTCCAATCAGGACCTTGCGGAGAGGGCCAAACAAAAGATTGAAAACGACCTCCAGCGGGCTCAGAAGCACATAGACTTACCGTCCTTGCTCGCTCAGTACGATTCCGTGAGACTGCAGCTAATACTTCTCAGCAGCGAATTGACGTACAAGGTGGAGAAGTTGCGTTATTTGAGAAAGTTGAGGGCCAAGTTAACGAATGCTTTTGACCTTCCAGCACCGCAAAGAGCGCAGAAAGCTTCCCATGAAATCTACGATAGCGATGAAGATGCCACCGAATCAGCAGGGCTCGATGGCGTTCAGCTCAATCTAATCAACCCTACCACTACCGAGAACTTGCATTCCGAGATCAGTAAGTTCAGGGTGCTCGTAGAGAAAATCGGCCTTAAATTGAATGCTCATGGAAACCACAGGGCAGCAAAACGCGAATTGCAGGAAACTTTACATGTCTTGAACAGAACGGAGTGAGAGAAATGGTACCATTATAACGAGCTCATCACGTGACACCTTCTGATTTTATAGAACAAGCGCAAGTCTCACAGTCCATGGTTGCAAATCGTGGAGCAGAAATTATCAGCAATGAGTAGGACCTAATTGAAGGGTGGGTTCATACGGGTGAGTCACCAATTGGCCCCTGTGGTAACCCAAAGCAACATTCTTCACTATGGTAACTCCCAGTTGCTTACTGGGGTCCGGTAGTCGGCCTCTGAATATAATTTAGTACAATAGCACTCATGCATTTCCAGCACAAGTGGAGGTGGCCCAAAATCAATGAATTCACTTCCATGAGCCGATTTTCACTGTATGGGGATAGAACTACGTCCCACTCCTATTTCACAGAGGGTATGACCAACTTCAAGGTCCCCTTTGTCACCTCCTGCACGCTGTCCTTTGGACCTACAAGAACGATTCTGAGGGTGTATTGACTATTTAAACCAGCGATCCGTTTAGTCGAACAAGCCGAAGCCCATGTCGTCGTCGGACTCCTCCTTCTCCTCCTCCTTCTTCTCCTCCTCGGCGGCAGCAGCGTCGCCAGAGGCAGCAGCAGCACCGGAAGCAGCAGCAGGAGCAGCACCACCAGAAGGCACAGAAGCCAACTTGGTGTTACCCTCAGCAATCAAGGTGTTGATGTCCTTGCCCTCGAGCTCAGACAACAAGGTGGAGATTCTGGACTCCTCGGCCTCAACACCGACAGTCTCCAACAAGGAGGTGATGTCAGCAGCGGAGGGGGAGGCGTTGCCACCCTGGACCAACAACAAGTAAGCAGCCAAGTATTTCATTGTGTGTGTAAGATAATCAGTTTAAGCTGTGAACGGCAGACTATCCTTTGATAACTGAAGAGAGGTTTTTCAGGCCAGTTGAAAAATTTTCGAAGCCCAGAGGTGGTGGGACTGCATGGTGGCAGATTCGATGCAGGTCGCGCGCCTGCGTACTTATGGGCACCGTGTGTGTGTAATACCAGGTACGCATTTAGCAGTCACAAGATGTCACGTGAAACCATGGAGAAGCGCGGCCCTGCACACGGCCCCTTTGTGTAACGCGAAACTTTTCCTATTGCCAGTGAAATTTTTGAGGGTAGAAAAAACTAAGTCTAATAGTGCTTTTCCATATACCACATTCGATATCGACAATATGGCTGAAACTAGTATGTACCCAGTCAGCCCCGTGCGGCACATGAGGTGAATCCCAGGCATAAATAAGGCAGTTCAACTCCCGTGTATCGGGCACATCAACTACACCTAAAGCAGAACAACGACAAAGAAACACCTTCACCCGCACTACCAAAAGAGTTCATTTGAACAAGAGAGACGACAACCAATGCAACACACTGCCTATATCAACGCTCTGCGGACCCCAAAGCTTACTTGACAAATACTAACGATGCAGACGACAGAAGAAAGAGAGTCTTCAAGACCTTCTCTTTCAAGGGTGTTGACTTGAAGGACTTGTTGGAGTTGTCCACTGAGGACTTCGCCAAGTTGTGCGGCGCCAGAGTCAGAAGAAGATTCTCCAGAGGCATGGGCAACAAGCCCATGCGCTTGATCTCCAAGTTGAGAGCTGCTAAGTTGGCCACCGAGCCCAACGAGAAGCCCGCCATCGTCAAGACCCACCTCAGAAATATGATTGTTGTCCCCGAGATGATTGGTTCCGTCATCGGTGTCTACAACGGTAAGGTTTTCAACACCGTTGAGGTCAAGCCCGAGATGGTCGGCCACTACTTGGGTGAGTTCTCCATCTCTTACACCCCCGTCAGACACGGTAGAGCCGGTAACGCCTCTTCCAGATTCATCCCCTTGAGGTAGATCCGTAGTGTTAAGATTAGCACGGTCGGGAGGAATTCACAATAATACAAAACTCATTTATGTGGTATAGTGTAAATGAATACATGTAAAGTAAGACAGAGTAGGAGTGCAAATGTCTCGTGGTGCTATAGAGGACGTGTCAGTGGTTGCTAAAGTGAGTGGAATGTGTTATTTCGAGGGCTCATACAGCAGTGGGCCACGAGCGGTGCTTTCAGGCGAAAGCCTTTTTTGAATCGTCCTGCAACCCACCCCACCTGTAGCTGCAATACGTCACTGCTCTGCAAGCACACATGCTCAAACACCCAAATACTCGTAAAACACTTCTGAAGAACGTCACTCAATCAAACGCCTTCTCGCTACCTAAACCCAAGTAAGTACTCCGCAATGTCCTTGTTTTTACTCAAGCACATTTCGTGCGATGTAGGAGTGCACCCATGCCTTGCAACTACACTAAGCCCTCACTATGCCATCTGTAATTGCGGCGCCTATGGGACTCCTCAAAAAACACGTATTTTCCGTATTATAGGCTCCAAACTCATATGTTTGCGTCTTTTTGCCGAACTAGTGTTGTTCAGACGGGATTTACACCTCCAATGGGCCCCAGTGTGTGGCTGTTGCGGCAATAAAAATTTCACATATAAAGTAGCAGAGCTCCACAATATCACGCCCAAACAACACCAACAATACAGAAGGCCGTTCTATGTCTTCTCCTGGAAGTACTGCTATTGACCGGCTACTGCTCCCGCAAAATGGGCGTTCCTTGCGTCCCGTGGAGAAAACTGTAGCTCCAAATACCGCCGAGCTCGATCCCCTTAGAGAGGTGGCATTTGGAGCCGTTGCAGGAGCCGTGGGCAAGCTTATTGAGTTTCCGTTCGACACTATCAAGGTGCGGTTGCAGTCTTCGTCGCAGTTTGCCAACGCCTCCACTCTTTCCGTCATCAGATACACCTTTGTCAAAGAGGGTTTCATCAACGGCTTCTACAAGGGAATAAAGGCCCCCCTCGTGGGCGCGGGTCTCGAAACAAGCGTTCTCTTCTTCTCCTACAAGTTCTCCACCTCCTTCTTCGAGAAGCACTTTCGTCGCGACGACATCCCCCTCTGGTCCAAGTGCTTCAGTGGAGGTGTAGCTGGTTTCATGGCATCCTTTGTTCTCACCCCCGTGGAGCTTGTCAAGTGCAAGCTCCAGGTATCCAACATCTCGCACAGTGCCGTTAAGCACTCGTATGCCAGCGTCGTCAGCGGTGTTTTGCGCAAAGAGGGACCTGCAGGGCTCTACACCGGCTTTTCAAGCACACTCTTGAGAGAGGTTTTGGGCACTCTGATCTGGTTCGGCACTTACGAGACCGCCAGCTCCTACCTCAACAAAGTCAGTCCGCAAACAGAAAACGCGAACCTTCTTGTCAGCGGTGGCTTATCAGGCTTCATGTTCAATTTGGTGGTATTCCCCGTGGACACAATCAAGTCTAACATCCAGACGTTTGATGTTCTCAACACTGGCAAGAGTATGTCCATCTTGGAGACTGTTCGTCATGTCGTGGCCACCAATGGTGTGAGAGGCTTGTACAATGGTTTGGGAATCACTTTAGTGCGGGCTGTACCCGCCAACGCAATCATCTTCTACACCTATGAGTTCTTGAAACGAAGGTTTTGAGGCGAAAGATGGTAATAGAGAGCATAGAGGATATAGAAGAGGCAAGACAGTCTGGAGATGGTCTTGAATACCATCTATCATGACATATTCTAGGCGCATGTCGTGCTGGAACACAGCTGGTGGTGGGTGATATTATAGACATTGGAAATTGATAGAGCTCTTTTGGGTAACACTTATTAAGGTGTAGGTATAACTTACATGTATACGGACCAGCCATGAATTCGTTTTATGTTAGTTAGCTCGAAAAATACCAATATGACACCGGATGCACTTGCGAACACAGAGCGGTAGCTCTGACAGTACGTTCAGGGCGACTTCTGAAAATACCCATTTTCTCGCGGGAAGTTTTCTTCTTCTTCTAGAACAAATTGGCTACAGCTTCCAAGTCGTCGGCGTTCACAAGATCTGTTCCGGCTTCAAAGAGACTCTTCCATTGGGCGTTCCGGATGTACCTGGGCCAAGTAGCACCGCCCCAAACCCGGGTCTCCAAGCCATACTGATGGGCCAAATCGAAAAAGGACTTAAGTGTGTCCTCCTGGGCCGAGGTTAACGGCGCCGTTTTGCTCTGTGCGTAGCTGTCTTTTCCTAGCAAGTCCTCAAGAGAGGCGCTAGTGAGCCTGCTGATGGATGCGTACTGTTTGAGAGTCGCTTCCGGAGTCAGCGGTGTAAAATCCTTGAGCGGCACGTCAGCGAAGATATAGCGTTTGGTGGACTCTTCTGTGATCAACCCCACAGCCACGTTTCCGGTCATAGTAACCACCACCGGCCCAGGCACGAACTTGGAGGCGGCCACATCGTAGTAGGCGAGGTAGTTGGCATCAATGAGCGGTTTGAGGTACGTCTTCAACATGTTGTAGGTCTGATTGCCATCGGTCTTGGCGTCTAGCCAAAGATACAACGGGACCTCTGGGGCGTTGTAGAAGACGCTGTTTTTGGTCTCCGGCAGCAGAAGGTGCGGGCTTCCCGTAGTTCCGTCAGTGTAGTTGAATGAGGGGTTCGCGGTGTCCAAGAATGCGAGAATGGGCTTTAGGTAGAGGCTGTTGAGGGTGTTTTGCAGCTCCAAGTAGTCCTGGTTGTGGCCCACGTAAAACTCTCCCAGTGCAAAGTCAGCAGTTGTGTCGGTTTGAGTTCGCACGTAAGGATGGTCAAAGTGCCAAATATCGGCCTCCACTGAGACGATTCCCAAGCCAAGGGCGTCAAAAAGAGGCTGTTTTCTCCAGTAGTCGTTGTGTGAATGCACGGGTTTGAGGTCCACGTCACGTGTCAAGGATTCGACGGTATAATTGAGTGGGTAGGCGGGGAAAAGTGGCTGCTGCGACCAAACAATCCCATTCTGGGAGGCCTGGGGCCGAAAAACGTTGATCATGGGGTGCTTCTGTGGAAAGGAGTGGAGTTCAGAAACACGTTTTCGACTGCGAATTGCCTTATATATGTGGTTGCAAGAGGCAGTTGCTGCTGGTGCACGTGGACAGATGATAGGAAATTTCTAAGTGGGAATGGGGTGCTTGGATGTTTTAAGGCACTTGTGTGGGCTTTTAGGTCGCTTTACTTTGTTTTTGGTGTTTTAAGGTGTGGTGGGGCGTTTGGTACTTTTCGTGTATTTTGCTTTGCTTGGGAGAAATTACAGCGAATTAAAAAGTGGATTTAACAAAAAGAAAATATAAGCCTTTGTCTTTTCGTCAAAGTCTCCTCTATGAAATATCACATGGAGACATCTTTTCTCATCCCCAAACGTCTTGAAAGCTGTAGTAATCATTTTGTGATTTTTTTGCAGCCCTCTAGGCTTAAGCAGTTTCGCAGCAGTTTCGCAGCTTACTAGAGGCATTGGATAGCTCATATCTCATTTTGCTAGGAGCCAAGACTTCACAAAAAGAGACGACGTTTAGCTTAACGTTTCACTCTCCTTAGGTCTCATCGCTGAAACCTCCCATCATTCCTACATGTCTTCTGACGCGTCCTTCAATGTCCACCTCTTCTCTAATTAATAGTGTCCTCCTAACTAAGCAACAATCCCCTTGCGCTTCACGCTGAGCAACTTCAAGATCTCCACGAGCCGCACCAGACCCACCAACAACTCCTCCTTGAAGTAAAACAAGAATGCCGCGGTGCTGATCGACTGCAACAACTTCACCGACAAGCCGCGGTACAAACCCTCGAGGCCCTCCTCCTTCACAATCTTGGAGATCTCCTGCACCATGGAAAGCTCAACCTCCTTGGCACCCGTGGCCGCCTTCACCGCCTTCTTTTTCACGTGCATCCGCGACTTGAGGGTGATGTAGGGGTAAGTCAACGCCGTGGCTACCAACTTGCCGAACGCACCGATGAAAAACGCCTTCACCGCAGTGAATGACCGTTTCCCATTGCGGGCAATGATCACGTTCTTGATCTGCTCGAAAATGGTGTACTGGATGATGGGGTTGGCCACCAACACAAGGGCCGGGAACACGCCCGCAAAAAGCGCCCCCACGCCGTCGTTTTCGATAATGTTGAGAAGCGTGCGGAACGTGGACGCGCTCTTTCCGCCCAGATTGGACGTCATGGTGCGCGTGTTGGCCACCCAGAACGGATTCAGGCCCACACACGTGATGGCGCCTGCAATGGCACCGGTGGCCATCAGCTGCAACGTCAGAAGACCCTTGCCCTTGCGAGTCGTCAACGCGTTGGATTTCAAAAACACATTGGACGTGAACTCGTAGAAGTAGTAGTAGATGAAGTTGGTAAGGGTGATTCCGTACAAGGCGCTTTCCAAGCCCGAGTAGAGTCCCAAAACGCCCTTCTCCTTGATAATGGTCTGAGCGGCCTCCACGGTAGCGCTCTTGCGCACGGCCACCGCTAAGCGCTTGAGAAGCTGCTCCTCACGGTTGTGCTCGATCTCTTCGTTTCCCTCAGTCTTTGCTGCCTCCGCTGCCTTCTTTTTCTGGGTGGTTTGGGCCAAGGTAGAGAGCGTTACTAAGGGGTAGGTAACCACCATAGAAAGGGCACCTCCGCCAGCACCGGCAATGGCGTGGGCAAGTTCATCGATCTCAGACATGTTGGGTTCGAGAAAGAAGAAAAGGGAAGAACACGTCGAGATGGCAGCACTTGTTGCTACAGACGCGTTAGCCGCGGTTGGATTCACATGCTGTGGGGTCCGGGGTTGCGGAAGCGAAGCGAAGTACGTTGCATCCGCGGCGTCTTTCCCAATTAGGCAGTCTACAAATGGCACCACTGCGCTGCACCGGTGCCTGCCCGATTGGGCAGTCGAGAACCACACCTCAGCATCTCCGCCAGTCCACAAACCCCATCATGGAGACCACGCATGGGTTGCTCACGAAGCTCGGCCTATTCGGCGTTTGTGCCGTCGGCATGTTCGTAGTGGGCAAAAAGCACATTGCTCAGTTCAACGACGAAAGACACCGTGAGGAAACCGATGCCAGAACTGACTCCGATGATAACGAGTTCAGACAGGTGAGTCGCAGAAGGGGGTTTCCGGAGAACAACCCCCGTTTAGACTACCAAAGTGATTCCCGCGAACTGCGTTATGTGGGGCTGAGCACTGCCTACGCCACCAGAAGTAAGGGAGACCGCTTGAGCACCTGGAACATCTTGCTGACAAAGTGGGGCTCAGATGAGGATAAATAAAAAGTGCATTGAGTGGACATGGCCCAAGAAATGAAGAACGAGGCTCGCTTCACATGTCATTTGTTCCTCCTTACACGATTGGTACTGTCCGGGTGATATTAATTTAAATTGACAGCCCTTCATAGGCTTATGGTACACCTTACAATTACACTTCCGAGCCTCACACAATAATCCTGAAATACCATCTGCGTCCTGGTTGAACGTGAGACGCCCTGTATATTCCCCCAGCGTCCGTATTCATAATGCACACTTAGCTCGCAGCGGCTTCGTTGACCAAGTCGTCAAACGCCATCTCGTAGATTAAATTGGACCGGATGAACTTGTTGAGACACCAGCCGCACAAGAAGTTATCCTGTAACTCCTGGAGAATCATTATGATGTTGGATTTGACCTGGCTGTCGTGGTTGAACAAGTTGATCAAGAGCAATTCGATGCCCTTGTTCCTGTCGAAAATGGTCAAGTTTCCGCCGTGTATCGACGAGCTCTGCAAACTGGTGGATGAGCTAGGCGGGATCAAGTAAGTTACCAAAAGGAGAATCTCCAACGACTTTCCACTGATGAGGTATTTGAGGATGTTAAACCAGATCTCCCTCTCGTTGATGCGGCTGTTGGAGTTGTTGAGTTTCTGCAACTGGTACTGCAAGTCAATCATCAAGTTGAGCTCATTGGCCAAGTTGGGGAGAACCAAGTTGTACACGAGCGTCTCGTTATACACAAGGTTCTCGAACTTCTTGCTCACCGACTGGTAGCACGACACCTCCAAGAGCTTGTTGGCATCACTGGTCCAGAAGTAGCCTATACCGTCGAGCAATAATGTCTTATTGTGCGAGCTGACATAGTTTTTCAGGCTTAGAAGGATGCGCACGATCTCGTTGATGTGGCGCCTGAAGATTAACTGGATAGTGGTCAAATCGTCGTTGTAGTTGAACAACGACAACTGCAAGTTGGAGAGGAACTTGGCGTCCTCCGAGATGATGGAGTTCACGTACGGGCTGGGCTCGTCTAGCCGCAGAGAAATGTGGAACTCACCGGCGTCCAAGTCGTAGAGCAAGTCCCAGAGCTTGTCGTTGTTTTTGAAGAAGGGGTTGATGGTTCCGGCGATGAAGGACTCGCATTCCTCCAAAAGATCGATTTTGGATACGTCTATAATGGGGAAGACGTTGTAGTTGGTCAAAAAGCCGCTCAAAATGCCGCCTCCCGTCACGATCTTCAATGTGATAAGAATGTGGTCGATGATGTAACCACTGGGGTTGTCGTAACTGACGAATATGATCTTCTTTCCTGTCAAGATGGCGTTGATCAAGATGATTATGGGCGGCGTCGGGAGTCCGTAGATGGTGAGCTCGTTGTTGACGTAGGGCGTGGCCAACTTGGCGTTGAGGATGCTGATGAGGCTGGGCTTGAAATTAAGATCTGTGGGGTTCAAGTAGTCGCCAATGGTGTCCGGGAGCCGAAACATGGGGATTTTGATGGGGATGTTCATGCCGTTGAACTTGACCACCGAGTTGAAACTGAGGTCTTTTCTAATGAACAAGTCGCTGTTGGTGTCCTGGATGCCTAGCAACTTGTTGCGGAACGCCTCATCGTAGTAGATTTTGTCGTTAATCGGCAAGTCGAGAATAGACGTTATAAGGAGCTTTTTGATGATGGACGGCTCCGAGCTGGCCACACTGAAGTCATGCGCGTTAACAGCATCATAGAGATGCCTGACCACCTCAACCAGGTTATCGGCAAAGTACTTGTCGAGACATATAAGCAAAAGCGGACGGAAGTTCTTGAAGTACGGTAGTCTTGTGATAATGCTGAGCGACTTGATTATGGAGCCTCTCTTGAAAGTGGCGTCCTTGATGTTGTTCACTATGGTGTAGAGGAAGTAGGGCCCGCTTTCGCACGTTTTCTTGTCGTACAAGTACTGGAACTCGCCTGTAGTTTGGTTGCGGTACAACAAAAACAACGTGTAGTCCTCCTCACGCTTGTGGATCTGGTCGGGAATCATCAACTCTGGTAGAAACACGAGTTTAGCCAACCCAGGAAGCTCCGCCGGGTGCTGGTGGAGCAACGACGGGCCTTTGTCGATGTGGAACTCGGCGGTGACAATGAATTCGAGGTTCTTCATGTCTGAGGGGCCAATTGTCTATGTGAGACCGTTTTATCGTAGAACAAACTGGGCTTTTCGTGGTGCACCTTCTTGACGAATAAATGCGTTGGTGGTTTTTCGCATGCGAAAACACTAACAATAAGTACACAGAGTGCGAAACAGCCTGGCTGCCAAGGACGCAAATTTGCTCCTGAGGTAAATACGAGGTGATGAGATGCATAAAACGGAATGAGGAGGAAATCTGGCACTTCAATGGAGATACTACATGAGGTGTAGGTGAGTTATGTGGCTGCACAGTGCTAGTACACCCTTGGACGAGACGCGATTAGGGTGATTCTCAGAGAGCATGGGATAGGGAGTATGCATTGAGTCTTCGGGAAGTATTGTAAGAGAACACCCGGCAAGCTTCGTGATGTGGAAAGGTAAAAACCCGAAGAAACCACCTGTGGAATTACGAGCCGACGGAAGAGGAACAACCGAGGACAGAGGCACATTAAGGCACAGGGTATTGCCAGTTCTCGAGCGAGAGGACTCTCCAACACAGTGATGTGGGGAAGACCACGTCAGAGGTGGTCCTAACCGCTGTAGTGAAACATGAAACACACTACACTACTTGCTGCGAATCTAAGACATTTCAAAGACACCCCTGCAATGCGCATGAACCCTAACAGTAGAATACATCTTTTACAAAACTTATACAGTACAAAATCCCTTAGTTGTCGAAGTAGTCGGCCATCTCCTGGTCCAACTGCTCAACAGTCTTCTTGGCTCTCTTGGCAGGCTTCTTCTTCTCCTGCTTCTTGGCCTTAGGGGCGGCAGCGGCGGCCTTAGTCTTGTTGGCCTTAACCTTCAACTGCGTCTTCGCAGCAGCAGCCTTGGGGGTCTTTATGGAGTTAGCAGAAATCCTGGACGCCAAGCTCTTCTTGGTGGGGTCCACAATCAACTCCAACTTCAACTTGGTAGAGCCGCCGTCAATGGGGGCGCCGTTGTACTTCTCCACCGCCAATGCGGCAGACTTGTTGGTCTTGAAGATGATGGTAGCAATACCCTTGAAGTGGCCCTTCTCGTTGTAGGACAAAGAAAGAGTCTGAACGGGACCGACCTGCGACTGGAAGAAATCCTAGAAATGTTAGTGATGTACTCATATGATGTGACTCCTGTTCTCGTTTGTTTGTGCCGGGGTGTTAGCAAGTAGGGATACGGAGTGGCTTAGTATTGATTCGAGTCTGTGACAAGCCGTGCGTAGTTTATCTGAAAGAATAGTTCCCAACCATTTGTCAATCAGAATCTGGAAATGCCTGCCAGATCGCTAAAGCGACCCAGACTAGCTAAAGCCTGGGCCTATACTGGTTTCCACCAGCGGTCTTTCGTCGACGATAAACTGCATAGAACTGGTCTCAGAATTGCTCGAATGCTAACTGTAAGCATCAATATTGGATTTGGAGACAAAGAGCGGCCATATGCCGGACGAGCTCGATCCTTCCCTAGTTTTTGCCCATTTCATCCACGCCATTCCTGGCATATACCATGAAAGATGGTTTAGGTGGAGAAGTAGCGCCAAAAACGACGAAACCGACGATATCGGATGTCAAAAAAGCGCCTTGCACTGCTTCCGCACGTGCTGTGCCGACAACTCCTCTGGTGAGGGTGTACTCTCGCTCTGGGCGATGGACTTATCTTGCTCCCAAAGTGTCAGTTAAAAGACCGTCACAGCCCTAAAACCCGCAAAAAAACCCACGACTGAACTAACAACGGAGAAGAGGAGTAGAAAAAGGCCGCAAGCGGCGTCTGGAGGGGCCTGCCCTTCATCCAGAACATACCTTAATAGCATCTTGCTTGATGTCTCTTGGCAAGCCGTGGACCACCACCTTGGTGGCGTAGGTCAAGTCCAAGTGTTTGGCGATCGCAGCTGCGTTAGGAGCAACAGCGGCCTTCTTGGAGGCCACCACGGGCTTCTTAGCAGAGCCCACTTTCTTGCCAACTCTGGTGGCAGGTCTGGCAGCGGCAACGCGCTTTTTGCTGGCGATCTTGGTCTTCTTGCCAGACGAGATGATGTCGTCTAAGGACTTGTCGAGGGCGGCAGACATTTCTGATTGACTAGGATGGGAGATTAGTTGGGAAACTAAGGAACAAAGTGGCGAGGCGGTTTTTCATCCAGCCTTTTTATGGTCCACGCGCTGTACGAAAAGTTACGCGTGTACGTGCTGAAATATACGCCGCTGGTTGCAAATACGCACAATACGTTAATTGGAGGCTATATAGGAGGATACGGGAGAGAAAGAGAGAGAGAGAGAGGGGTTAATGGTGAGACAGAAAGAGTTTTCGCACGTGACAGGGGGCATCCTGGCCCATGGTACGTCACCAGCTTTGTATGGAAGGCCAACTAGCTGCCCAATAGTAACAGCCCCATGGTAACTCTTCCTCCATTCAGCAACATCCTTCTCGTTTCCTCCCTCCCCAATTCACGCCCCTAAGTTGTTGGACCTATTTTGGTAACCTTCGTCCGTCACTGCACCTTCTGCTTTCTCTTGTGGGCGAGGTTGTAGTGCCTCGTGTAGTTGGTCCACGGAGAGACAGCCTTCCAACACTCCACATGAATGACACCCATGCACTCGGGGCATTGAACCCCGGGACACGGTTTGGCGTGTATCTTTTCCTTCTTCCCGCTGCTGTCTAAAGTGACAGTGTACATTCCCCTGTTGACGGGATGCGGGGCCACGGTGTTATCGGTGAAGACCCCATGAGCAGTGGCCAAGTGCAGCGCGTACGACGAGTTCTTCAAATTGCAGAACTTTAGGTGCGCACAATAGGGACACAAGCCGTATCTGGTGGAGTTGAACGGCTGCTGGTTAGAGGGGTCAAGCTCTACCCTCGTCCACTCCTGCTGGTAGGGAGCGTCCCTGCTGAAAGAAGGGTTTCTCTCATAGAGCACGTTGGGGTACATGTACTTGATTGCATCCAAACTCGGTCTTGTGAACCGCGTTCTCTCAATCCTGTACTCATTGTGGTTGGGCTCCTTCGAGAGGTAGTGCTCTTCCGCTGCGAAGGGAACGCGGACCTCGCCGTAGACGAAGTTTGGGTGTTCTTGGACCTCGTTGGAGGAACCCTTCGCAACGCGCCTTTTGGGCGACTTGGCCCTACCTGAGACAGGCATCCCAGTGACAGAACCAGTCTGAGAGAGACCAAAGTTGAGCTTCCGCCGCTTTTGGGGAGGCATGGCAGGCGTCTTAAAGGCACCTGGAACGGTGCAACAGGACAGCTCAGGAGCAAATGCCCCCTCGGCACCAAAAACACCCTGCAACAGAAAGTCGCTGTTGAGAAGCTTCTGAAACTGCTCTTCCGACAATGGCAGCACCGACTGAGTGTCCTGAAAGCCCCCCAATTTGCAAAGTTCAGGAAAACAGGGGGTCTGCAAATTGGCTGCAACTTGGCTGGTGTGAGCCGTTGTGCAGGAGTGTCCAGAGCTCGTACCTCTACCCAAAGCAGCGTACTGGGCTCCCAAAAGGGGGAAGGAGCTGGGGGGTGTCGCTGTAGAAGGCTCCTGCGAACACCAGATGGCGTTTTTCTCCACCCCTCTGGCTTCGTAAATGACACTGGGTGCGTAGATCGACGAACTGAGGGCCTTCTTATGAGAGTCCTTCTGAAAGGCTTGCAAAAACGACTGAAGTCCCGAGTTCTTCGGCGGAGGGACAGAGCCCTCCAACAAAAAAGCCCTAGTGAGCCTCTCAAGAGAAGGACTTTCAGGCTCCTGAGCGCAAGTTCTCTCCGGGGTCTCCTCATTAGCGCTAGCAGGGCTTTCAGAACCAGGAGCTTCTTCTGTTCCTTCTGGCTGAACCTCATATTGGTTCAGCTTTCCGTCTTCAGCGCTTACAAGTAACTGGCGAGTGTGGTCCTGTTGGGCCTCATCTTCAGCTAGCCTGAGCTCCTCAAGCTCTCTGTCGGACTGTGTTTGTGTCCAGGTCTGAAGGGAAGAGAGTTCGTCGTAGGTCGGGAATTTTATAACCTCAGAAGCCGAAAGTTGGGTCCCTTTGGTTCCCGACGTCTCAAGAGAGGCAAGATCAAGGTTTAAAATGACCGCACCTTTGCTGATCTCGGTTCCACTCTCCTCCTTGACGAGGGAGAAGCACATGACCTCCTCCCAGTCCCCAAACAGATCAGCCAAGATCGGATTAAGATCCATCCCAGGATGACGTTTTGCGAGATCCTTTGCTGTCATAGTGGGAACCTGCTCCTTCCCAGTGATGGCAGGTGTAACCTCAAAGGCCCCCGAAAGGTCCTCTAAGATGTTGGGCTCGTCCTCTGCAGCAACGGACTCCTCCTCGCCGGTATCAGCAACCTCCTCTTCGAGGGCCCAAGAGTCCCTATCCTCCTTCTGAGCATGGATCGAAGCTCCTACATTCTCCTCCTCCATCTCATTCCCGGCAAAGAACGTCAAGAAGTTGTTTTCTTCTTCTTCGTTTTCAACGCTCTTTGTGGTCAAGCCTGGGCTGATGAAGGAGCCAAAAAACTGAGTCAACTCGGCCTTTGCCTCTTCAGAGCCCATGTCTTCTTCAAAGACCATCTCCAAACCCTCACAGCCCAAATGAGGGGTCCTTGGGATCTCTGAAGTGGCGCAATAGTGAGAGTTTGGGCAAAGGTCGGTCTCGGACACTCCCCTGCCACAAGTGTGCTGGGGAACGCCTGAGGAGCGGGAAAAAGGCAGAACGATGTTGCCAGAGTTGAACATAGTACGTGTAGCGAGAGTATGGGGTCAGAAAACGAAAAAATACTTAGACCCGATGAAGTGGGTATAAGAAGTGATTGAGTGGGAATCTGAGAATTCGGGGAGGCTCGCCCTCTTTATATACCCCATACTGGCATAGTAGCATCGTAGTCTTTCGGCATAGTTAGTGCGAGGTTCTAGATTTACTATTAATAGCTTTTCAATATGGGGTGTAGCGGGAGTCTAGCTGGGGTGTTTTTGGCTGCGAAAAAGAGCTGTGGGTTGTTGCAGTTGGTATGTTCATGCAAGTGCACTTTTCGCAGCTATTTTTTCACCTTCCTCTGCAAAATGGGTGAGAACAAGAATTCCAAAGAACGTTCCGTGTTTGTGGATTCTTGGGCTTGTTTTTTTGGACCCTCGCGGGGCATTTCAGAATTTCCAGAGGGTTCTTTTGTGGTTTAAGATGCGGAGGCTTTCAGATGGGTGTTGCCAGCTAAGTTCGAGACTTGACCGGACCATATATATAGGAAGGGTGGCCTTTTTTGGACGTTTTCCGGCTGGTCTTATACAGCTGCCGGTAACATATTACGTAACCACGTCCTGTGTTAGAAAGTTTCTGTCTGTTACAGGACTGTACCAAAGAAAATGCTCTCGTAAAGATGTAACGAGGCTGTGGTAGCCAGAACTCTCGTCTGTGGTAGCCACGACAATCATCAAGTCTTAAATTACATGCTCATATATACCAGGACGCTGTCTTGGAGTTATTAGACTCCGTGTGAACTGGGGGGGGGTAGTTATAGTTTCCTACGCCAGGCAATATCGAGCTATCTGGCCAAGTTCCAAATTGAAAAAGCCTAACTGCGGTTTGGAAAGCCTCAGAGAAAAGGACTTTTCGGAATCAGAAGAGCTATAGAAACAGCAGGCTTGAGCCGTAGGATGACAAAAAATGTGTCTGAGTTCGGGCATTCTTCGGGAAGTACGCCTATCAGGAAAATATTCTCAAAAGCCATTCTTTCACAAGACTACACGAAGCTCCAATATTCATTCGAAACTGCCACTTCTATCCCGGCACATTTCAGGACAGGCTTTGGCCCCAATCAGCCTGAATTGTCAGTGACAGAAAACCGCTTTTGACAGCTTCCCGCATGACATAAAATATGCAGGAGAACTGTGCACAAAACAGGAAATGTGGCCGAGGCCATTGGAGAGGCGATGATATAAGCCAATAGTGCCATAAGCAAGGCCAGGAAAGGCCTCGGAAAGCTTCTACACAGATTGGAGTCTATCTAGAGATGGTTTGCGACTCCCCCTAATGTGACAAGCGGCCACCAACAGAAGCACACGAGCTGTTAAAAAAGCCTCCATCGAAAACCCTGCAAAAGCCCCAACAGGCTGCGGAATATCAAAAATCCCTAACAACAACCAGGGCTGACTGCAAGCCGTCCAAATCAACATACATGGGCTCAAAGCCACCCATCTACAAAGCCCGGAGAAGCAAAACCTCAGAAACGTTCACAACGCCAAGAGCCGCCAATACCGTATGTGCCAAATGCTAAGCCAAAAAGCCAAAAAGCCAAAAGCCAAAAAGCCGAAAGCCAAAAGCCAAAAAGCCCTCAGCGTGGCGAAAGCCCCGTTTTCGTAATATCGGGCTGACTCATCTAATAAATGCGATAAAGTGCCTATGCCTAAAAAGCGCCTTCGCCGGAAATAGGCTTCGCTGCATACGATCGCTGACACGCCTGTATGTTCGGTTTTAAATCCGGGTGTAGTCGCCCAAGCTGACAGAATATAAGTCCGAGCTTCGGAAATAACCCGACCTATTCTTAGGACAATGCTCCCACACCTATGTCCCCCACCCCACGGCCCACACAGAGGATCCTTTGGTTGCAGTATGCGACAGGGCAGGCGGTAGTAAGTGCGGCTCTCAACGCTAATAATAGTTGTGGTGGCATTTTACGCCAATATCCTATAGAGACTCGTGCAGCACGCTGCAACAAGATGCTAAAAACACAATCAAGAAGTGAACCCAAACCGTCTAATTCGCTAAACCTGCTCCACAGGCTCCAGCTTTACCACCAGCGCATCTGCCATCTTTTTGAACAACACCGTGCCCTTGCACTCGTAGCTCTCGATGTGGTTTTCCAACCAGTACGAGTTGTTGTCAAAGAACCGGAAGCACCCCGCACAGCGTCCTCCGATGCTGTTGCGCTCGGTCAGCTTCGTACCTGGTGGATAG